>CAMRHE010000117.1:0-595000 GCA_947044405.1 Leptodactylus fallax
CATTTATTGTAATCCTGTATGTGCTGTAAATGAAGTGACTGCTGCAAAGAGAACCCCTACAGAATTAGTAAGTGTCAGTCTATTATTAAGTTTAAAGGAAACCTGTCAGAGTCGATTTAGGACACTAAACCACCCACAGGTCCTTATAGAGTGTCTCAGATTTCCCTGTTATGTTGTCATCCAGGACTGCATTAAAAATATAAAAGCTTTATACTTACAGTCCGATGAGACTCAACAGACTCATCTCTAGGTGAGAGTGTGAACTTAGAGGGCGCTGGTGAGCGACCCAAAGCCTGGGTTAAAAAGGTCCTCAACCACACCCATAGGTGGGGCACAATTCCAGAGAGAGTGTACACAGCAGGAGAGAGTGCTGCTGGAGACCTGCAGGGAGCAGGTAGATGGTGGAACCAGTTGGAGACAGACAGGTGGTCTGTTCTAAGAGGACTGGATTCCATGACGGACTTAGTTAAGCTCTAGTGTGAGCCAGACCACTAAGAAGAATCCTCAGTAAAGCTTGCCCTCAGAAGTAAGACAGGATTCAAGTAGTGAGGCATTGCCCTGTGTGGGGGCTAGGCTGTTTTTTTGTTTTGTTCCTGTTTTCATGCACAAGCTGAATAAAGCCATTTATTTTGGATTACTGCTACCTGATATGCTGTTTATTTGGCACCCAGTACCACCAACACCTCTGTGAAGTCCAGGAAGATGCCACCTTTGAGGCTAAATTACCCCCAATTGTCACAGGACTCATCTCTGGCACTCCCGGTGCCTGTGCTGTTCTTCAATGAAGCTGGAGATGTACACCTTGACAACACTGCGCATGTGCCAGAGGTTCAGCGCATATGCACTGAAGCCGAAGTGTACTCCTCTGGCTTCATTGAAGCAGGGAATACGTCCGATAGGTGAGTATAAGGCTTTTTAATTTTTAATACGGCTATGGATTGCATTATAACAGGGCTATTTGGGACCCTAAACGTCTGCTTTGATTATAGACCTGAACAGGGCACCGCCATATATAAACTCAGATTTCCCTTATACCGTATTTGACCAGACCACCCCTTTAAGGATGTTATACTGTCTATTTATTGTTTAAAGAAATACCATTTTAAGGATTCATTCAAGAATATACATAGTGACATGTTTTTTGTTCTCAATATGTCTGTACATCTGCTGTAATGAAGATTTATATGAAAGCATAAGACATATAAAAATAGATGACATTTTCTCTTCGATACTTACAGTGATTGACATCTTCAGGATGCTGCGGTTTAAGATGGAATGTAGAATGTTCTGTCTCAAGCCGAGTTTCCGATCCCTGCTGAGTGGAGGAGCAGTGATTTGACCTGAACATATCTCAAGCGACACTCCCTAGGATCGTAACAAAGCATCTAATTGGGATTATGGTTAATGGGCATGTAATCTCCCAGGTTACTTCCCATCCCAGAAAGAAGCAACATTTCCCGAAACATGGATGAGCAAAACATCCCGAACCATATTCCCCAAATATGGACAGTTCTCATGTTTGAGACACTTTTAGATTAGGTTTTAATGTGGTTTGGTACAAAGGAACGAGAAGTAGACATAGTATCCAACAGTGTAACCCTCCAAGGGCCCCCATACAGTATATGTCCCCATCAGTTGGCCTCCACAGTATATTTCCCTTTTACTGGCTCCCACACACATCATACTGCCTCCTTCTTTTGGCCCCCGCTCAGTAAAATAACCCTTTTTTTTTTGGCCCCTACACAGTTTACAGCCCCCTTTTTTTAACCCCCACACAGTGACATGTTAGGCTGCTACCTATTGCATTATTCCAACAAGTAGCAGCCAATATTTTACTCTTCCATTCCTGCTCCTGTCCAGGCCCACCTCCACCTCCACTTCAGCCTCCAGGGTGCGCTGCACAATACATCCGAACGCTTAAGAACACAAAGTACTAGAGTTGGAATGTAATGGCAGTGCCCCCTGGAGGCTGAAGCAGAGGCAGGCCTGGACAGCAGCAGGAATGGGAGAGTAAAATTTTGGCTGATACCTGTTGGAATAATGCCAAAAAGGGGGTCCGTAAACTGTGTAGTGGCCAAAAAATGGGTCTGTGTACTGTGTGGGGGCCAAAAAAAAGGGTGAGTTTACTGTGTCAGGGCCAAAAGGAGGGGCAATAATATGTGTGGGGCCAAAAGAAGGAGGCAATATGATGTGTGCGGGAACAAGTAAATGGGAAATATACTGTGGAGGCCAATTGATGGGGACATATACTATATGGGGGCCCATAAAAGGGTAATATATTGGGGGGACCAGTAAAGGGTGCATCATACTTTGGGGGGGGGGGCATGTGCCACGAAAGCGGGGCATGGTCTAAAATTTTATTTAGGTGGGGGCCCCAGACATAATTTTACTTCAAGCCTCTGAAATGGCAAGTCTGCCCCTAAAAGGGTTTTTAGTGCACTGGATAAACATCCCTACTCTCACCTAGTGCCCAGATTATTAGCTTTGCAGAGTGCAACGAGGGGCAGAAGTTTTTGTACCCTACCTCTCCCCGCTACTGCTCTGTTTGACGTCACTGACTCCTCTCTACGCCAGGTACTTTTACATAGAGTAGAGCAGAGTTAGTCATGTGACCTAGAGTCAGAGCATCAGCAGGGGAGGCAGAGGAACAAGACTTTTGGGGAACAAGAAATACTGTTGAATACACTGTGAAAGTCTTTGCTCCCCACATGACCCCTTTAAAACAGGATGAGCTGCGACTGATTTGGGGTCACACCAGATATTAAAGGGTTATTTCCATCTCATAAAATGATGGGATAGCATAGGATCGTAGGAGTGAAATCTCCTAAAGTGTTCTAAATTTTTTAAGCATCTTACCTTCTTTAATACATTTACTTTGCATGTTCCAAAAATCAAATATTACGAACATTTCCAAAAATTAAAGCTCCTTCTGTTAATACCTGTTATAAATATCATTAAATCATTAATAAGCTTATTAAAATTTGACATGCGGTAGAGCTATTTAGAATTCCTGTTATGGCGGCGTTTCTGTGATTTTTCTTGTTTTTGTTGTATTGATTGCATGTACTTTCTGCTGCGTTCAGCGCTCATTACACTGTGTTAAAACAAGATGGCCTCCGCAGGTGATTTCTGCATGAAGGGACTGACTGGATACTGCTGGCATGACATAATCCGTTTAATGCAACCAGGGGAAAAAAATCTTCAACAATTCTTTGTAACAAAAACATTCTGTTTTACTATTTCTTTCTCTAATTTCATAGTTCACTTCCCTGTATACTCTACAGTGTGCAATATTTCACATGACACATGTATCTTCATGTAAAGGACCATCTTGGAGTGGATAACAGAGGAACTTGTGCATAATAGCTTTCCCCTCGGGACCCCTCCATTATTCTAAGGGGTTAACTATTAAAGGGGATATGTGAGGAAGAAAAATTTTCTTCTTTGTATTTGCAGCCGCAAGAGGGTCAGCTTACTATTATAGATGCTAGTCCCCTGTAGAGCCAATACACAACTTTTCACAGTGCTGCTGGTTTCCGAAAGTCTTCTATTTCAGCCTGCTCTGCTGAAACTCTGACTGTTCATCACATGACTGGCCCTGCTTTACTCCTGATGCTTGTTCTTGGTATAGAACGGGGTCGGTTACCAGGCAGAGAGTTGGAGTATCAACTGAGCAAGTTGAAATAGACTTCCGGTCCCCTGGGGTACTATGAAAAGCCAGGTATCAGCACACTAAGAGATCAGCAGCTATATTACTAAGCTGACCCTCCTGCTGCAGTATATACAATGCAGAAAATCTGCCCCCCTACATAAGCCCTTTAAAAGGGTTGTCCGAGACTACATATTGATGGCCTATAAGATCTGTGGGTTTGACACTGGTCTGATATTCACACAGTGGGGGGAATTTATCACTCCCTCTACACCAAAAAATTGGCATAGAGGGATGATATTGAGGCATATGTTTGGAGCAAGGTCCTTTCATGCACAAAACGGGCCCCATTTAAGCCCCAATCCACACCTCCACACCTTGCCTGCCACATTCTGCAAATTTGGGAGTAGCAGGGCAGGGATAGAGACAGGGGCACCTCAGTCCAGCTGATTTACTAAGACTCATGCCAGTTTCCTGGTGTGAGTTACAATGAAAATCTATGCCAGTTCCTACCTGGCGTAAATACCCATTCTGGTGCCAGGACCTCCCGACAGATTTATGAAGAGGTCATATAAGAGGTCACAGTCTCTTCACAAATTTCTTGGTCCCTGTGCCAATTGGGCCGTTTATTAAGACTGGTGTACAATATGGCAGTCTTGATAAATTTTCCCCAGTATATGCAGCCAGAAGCTCCATACACAGTGCAGTGCTATTTGTAGCTCAGGTACCATTCCTTTGAGCAATCCTTTGCTTGGACAACACCTTTTAAGACAGCTTTCTGTTATCTTTCTGTTACACCCAACCAGACTATGTATTGCATGTAATATATGCAACTGGCTAGTGAGATGGCCTTCTGCTTGGCTACTTCTGCAACTGCCACAGGAGTGAATGGAGGAAACTGGGCACTTGCATGGCCAATTATAGATTTATTACCTATTGTAGATACTAGTGGCCCCCTGACTGGGTGGGTCTGGGGCTGGGAAACCCATATTCTCCACTTAGGTGTGTGTCCTAATGCTAGGACTTAGATCTATAAGATATCTATGGCGTATACAGTGAAACCTCTCTAGAAGACCTCTCTAGAAGACCATTTCTTCATGCAATTTGGGGTGAGTATCTCAAAGAGGTTTCACTGTACTGTAATTGGGAATACCACTTTAAGATTTATCTCCTTTCTACTCATAATTGTGCCAAATTAGCAACATTAGGCAATAAAAACTGCGCCATCTGCTCCCTGTTCTTCTGGAAATGCCACAGTTTGTCAGCAGGTGGTCATGAAGGGGTTAAAGCGCGGTATCCTGTTATAGCGGTGAATATATCCGTGTGTGTTTATTACATTGCAGGTATTTGAAGAGGCTTAAATAATACATTACATCTACAACCCATAGTACAGCGATCCCCTGAGAGGCTCCCCATGTGTCTCCGAGATACTATTGTAATGCTACAGATGAATTTCCAGGGCTTGCAATGTTTTTAGCCTCACTGGATATTTCATTTTTTTTTCTCTTAAATGTAGCAGATGATAATTAATATTCCAGGCCACGATTTATTCGGCGCAATTATTGGAACATTTTAGGTAATTATGAAACAGCTGCCGTATTATCTGGAAATGCACAGGAACGTTACATTACAAGTGCAAGAGACATTAGTTATACTTATCATGGACTTCATTTATCTTTGCCATCCTCAACTACCTTTAAAGGGGTTGTTTAATTCAGAAACTTTTTCACGTTAAGTAGATATACAGTACTGTGAAAAAGTTTAAGGCAGAAAAAAATGTTGCAAACTAAGAATGCTTTCAGAAATAGAAGGGTTAATAGTTTATTTTTGTCAATTCACAAAATGAAGTGTATGAAGAAAAGAGAAATATAAATCCCATCAATATTTGGTGTGACCTTTGCCCTTTGCCTTCCATCAGTTCTTCTCGGTACTTGCAGACAGTATTTGGCAGAACTCTGCAGGGAGGTTGTTCCCGCCGCCATCTTGGAGAACTAAGCACAGATCTTCTGTGGATGTAGGCTTGCTCCAATCCTTCTGTCTCTTCATGTCATCCCAGACAGACTGGATGATGATGAGATCAGGGCTCTATCTGTGGGGGCCGTGTCATCACTTCCAGGACTCCTTGTTCTTGGCTGTATGTTTGGGGTCATTGTCCTGGTACAGAATAAATTTAGAGTCGGTCAGACGCCTCCCTCATGGTTTTGTATGATGGATAAGTATCTGCCGGTATTTCTCAGCATTCAAGTCCTCAACTTAATTTGCTGAAATGCAGACCCAAATTTGTAAGGAGCCTCCACCATGCTTCACTGTTGCCTGCAGACACTCAATATTGTACTGTCTTCAGTTACAGCCAAATATTGTACATTTTGACTCATCAGTCCAGAGCACCAGTTCCTATGTTTTTGTGCATAATTGAGTCACTCGGCCTTGTTTCCACGTTGGAGGTATAGCTTTTTGGCCACAATTCTTCCATGAAGACCACTTCTGAGCAGACTTCTGTGAACACTAGATGGGTGTACCGGGGTCCCACTAGTTTCTGTCAGTACTGAGTCGATGGCACTGCTGGACATCTTTGGTTTTGAAGGGAAATAAGCATGACTTTCATCTGCTGCAGTAAGTTTTCTTTTCCAGCCACTGTATCTACGGTCCTCAATGTTGCTTGTTTCTTGGTCCTTCTTCAAATTTGGATCTAACAAAAAAGCAGTTTGTGTATAGGCTGCTTTAGGCTGGCCACACACATCATTCATGGTTATTCTGCTTCATGCCACCATACAGATGCACTCTTGGACAGACCTGTTATTAATAGGAAGAAGGGACTAAGCTGCCGCCAAATACCACTGCCATCTTGCCGAGTACAAACAGATTGGACATGTTGAAATCCAACTATAAATCCTTCTCTCTTCTGACATGTGCCGTCAGAATTAGGAGGCCCTTATACACATGAGATGGTTGGCGGATCCTGCTGAAATTAGTGGCTTTGGCTGACATCACTGCATATGTCCACCTTTACTATGAGACCTGTAAACCTTCAGATGTGAAGTCTATTTTTGTGACTTTCTCCAGGTTGTCTCAAGATAGATGTTGGTAGCGCGTCTCTAGGATAAGTCTCCAATGTCTGCTCGACAGGGTCCGACCGCTGTGATGTCCAATGCTTGCTAGAACTAAATGGTAGCTATGCCAGGAAAGCGCTGTCCTACTTTGTTTCCTGTTAGCTCTATCAGTCAATGACTGTAACGTGGTCTCCGAAGAAAGTCGAGAGACAAAATGGCATGGCGCCTTCTTCGCAGCACAGCTGCCTCCCCACAAAGCACACATTATTTACATATCCTGGTGACAACCCATCAGTGTCTCTCCTGAGACAACCCTCGTAACTTATGTAAAGAAAAATCGGAAGAACTTTTGGAAAATGCAAAGGGAATACAATGACATAAGCGGCTCCATAAGGACCGGCATCAGCCAATCCTTTCTACTTTATACCATGAAATTATTCATTTTACAATGTGAACAGCTCTATAGGAATGTGTGATTTCCATAATGAGCGCCATTATCCCCAGCAATACCCGTATTGATTGGTAACTACCGCCTGCACAGCTGTGGCCTGTGCTGTTTTCTGCTGTTAAATTTCCGACAATTATTGGAAAAAAAATAAATAAAATCTGCCTGGCATTGTTAGTCTCTTCAATGCGGGAAAAATTGCCTATGATTAGCGCTTGTTGGAACGGCAGAGCTGTATAGAACGTTTACGGTCGGCCCTTCTCTATGGACACAAAATATCTCCCGATGTTTACTGTTTCTCTTCCTTCTTTTATTGATATGTGTCTCCTTAGGTAACGTAATGCACCAAAAATCTTATTAAATTATTGGGAAGGTGTTTTTTTTTTCCTATTGTAAGTTAATTTATATTAAAATTTGCAAATCACTGACTGCAGACGAAGGGAAATCTGATGAATAAGTAAAATATTCCTTTGTACTTCCTTTTCAAAGACATCAATGCTGTTCCTGTGTAGTTTGTACATTTTTGGAAATAAAAGAAACTTGTGATAGAGAACAGTGATTCAAAGGTAAAAGCTAAGCCCGATTCTCAAAGCTACAATTCCGTGTCTGAATGAGACTGGTTTAACTATTTCAAATACAAGATGCCTCTACGGTAATATTTTATGGGTGAAACATTGAATGATAATTGTCTTAAAGGGCAACTTTCATCACGTCCAACAACTCCAACTCTTTGCATCTCTCAATAGTCGCCGCTCCACTGATTCCAGTGCAGTTGGAATTTTTTCTCTAGCCACCACCGTTCCTGAGAAAATGATGCTAATTAGGATCACAACTGTAAGATGGGCGGTCCTTGATTAGAGCAGATTGTCAGGGACCGCCCACCACACTGTAGAGAGCCTAACTAGCATATTACGTGCTGAAACTTACAGAACTGATTGCTCAAAAAAGGTAGGGGCTAGAGAAAAAATTCCAACTGTGCTGGAATCAGTGAAGTGGCACAGAGTGAAGGATACAAAGAAATGGAGGTGGTGGAGGAGGTGAAGATCCTCCATAAAGAGGACATATCACCTCTCTTGACATGTCTAGTTCAGTAAATACATGCCAAAACTATTATGGGGCATCTTTACTTACAACTTTACATTGTGCAATTCCTCTGTTATTCCTACTGGAAATTTATCAATAAACTGACAACTAGAAGTTACCAGCTCGGGGAGTAAAATCAGTGCAGACAGTGGCAGACTGTGTAGGGATTCACTTCCTGACAAATGGAATGATAACACTCCGTTGTCAATTTATTCAAAAATATTAAGGTGAAATTACAGGAGAACAGCACAACTCAGAGTTATAAGAAGTCTGGTATTAAAGGACCTTCGCAGTAATGAAACTTATCTCCTACCCACAGGTTAGAGAAAAAGCATCTGATCACAGGGGTCCCTGTTTAGGTGTCCTATGTGTTGTGAAGTGGTGGTGGACATACTTGGCCACTGCTCCATTCACTTCCACAGGACTCATGGAGACCACCGTTTTGCAAGTCCTATACAAGTGAATAAAGTGGACACCACTGCTGTATTCACATGGGGCACTGAGGGGCCCCATTATTGTGATTGCAGGTGCAGGTTTCAATAATCAGACCCACAGCGATCAGACACTCTATCCTGTGGGTATGTATGGGAAATATATTTTTCAATACCAGCCATATTATGTTAAATTTGCTGGGCCATGCACCAGGAGAGAAAACTACATCAGCTTCTTTTTTTGGAAACTGTTGAAGGTGGTGGAAAAAAACAAAAAGTCGTCATTTGCTCAAAAAATTGTGACTTTTTTATGCCTTGTACACCAGAAACCTGCCCCATGATTGTGTAAGCTAGGTTACTTCTTACAACAAACAGTACCGAGGTCTGCTCAGTTTGAGTATATATATATATATATATCAGGCTCCCTGATAGCTTGTCTATAGGTAGATAGATAGATAGATAGATAGATAGATAGATAGATAGATAGATAGATAGATAGATAGGAAAAAAAGAGTCAAAAGCCACACAGTTTAAAGTGTAACCTGGGTGCAAATCCAAGGAAGACGGCCACTTCTAATGTTCATATCATGGAAAAACAGCAATTCTCCATTAGTTCCAAATGGCTTGAGAAAGGTTCCAGATGGAACACTTTTTTGCTTATTTGGAACTAATAGAGTGCTGCCGTTTTTTCATAGATAGATAGATGATTCATAAATAGGAGATAGATAGATAGATATTAGACGAACAGACAGATCTCACATGTATGTGTCTATCTCCTATCTATCTATCTATCTATCTATCTATCTATCTATCTATCTATCTATTTATCTTCTTCTATCTATCTCCTATCTATCTATCTATCTATCTATCTCCTATCTATCTATTTTATCTATCTTTCCATCCTTCTCATATCTACTGCAAAGACTGAGTGTTTTCTATTTCACAAACAATGAAGCATATGTTCTATAATTCCCTGTAAATCGCTGAACCCTTTAAATCGCGGCTGGCTCATGTTTGTACCCAAAATACCTGACTTTCTGCCAAATGCAATGACTGGCATGTGTTCAAATTACAGCAAACTATTCTTCTTATCTGTTCAAGCAGCACACGGGTCTATTTGCATGTGAATTATTAGTTGTTATTTGGCACGAATGTTCTGGTATTTTACCAATTAGTGGACTGGAAATCGCGCCAGGTTCCTGCCCATCGCATTTGGGACTGTTTTGTGCGCTCCGTCCCTCCTTTGTATGTAGTTGCATTGCACGACTTCCTCCATGGATGATTGTATCTTTTCTTGTTATTCAAGGAACTTTTTAAGGAAAAGTCTTTTTTTTTGTAACCTATTTTTATCAGGATCAGCTGAGGAAACATGATCTTAGACAATAGATGGGGCATGATTTATTTTGCTAAGCTTTTTGGCTGTCTTCCAGGTCAAGGGACTAGTGTGCTTAACCCTTTACTACCCCCTGTCAGTACCGTCATAATTTGTCCTAATTAGAATTGACATAAAACCTGTGATCTTTCCTCTGTAATCAATTCCTGAATTATTAACACAGTAGCATCTCTTCTTAGAACAACATATTGTGTTGTTCTTCTGTTGTTCCTCCTGGAAAAGTTTTCAGCATAGTCTGTTAGGACGCCTGTGTTGTTTCTCTACATCTTTCTTCGACTTAGGCTACATGTAGTGCTTTTTACGGCACCTGCTGTTTTTTTTTTTTTTTTTTTTTTTTTTTTTTAAATAGGCCCTATTTAACTACCGGTCCTGCCCATGGGCTGCCTCCACTTGCCCTTCAGGGGGCCCCGTGCATCCCATATCATGTCGCTGATGCTGAACAGCCGGCACGTGATATGGAATGTACAGGGCCCCCTGGAGGGCTGAAGGGGAAACAGAGGTGGTCATGGCAAGAACCAGAGACTGGTATGTAGGGAAGTGTTACTTGTTGTTTGTGGGGCAAACCTTGTGAGATTCGTCTCATGAGGTTCACCTAGAGGTTTCATTCAAATCAAACACGTCCAAACAAAAAATGCCTTTATTATGCTCTGGGGTCTCTTCAGACCCCAGAATATAAAGAGCAGAGGCTCAGGGGAGGATAATAAAATGAAAAACAGTCTTACTCACCTCTCCTGGGCTCCGGCGTGACTCCCTGCTGTCTTCGGGACTCTTCAATGACGTCACAAACAGGCCAGTGTCATGATGCATGATGACACCGACGTAACCTACATCTGTGACATCAGTCAGAAGCACCAAAGACAGCAGGGGAATCGTGCCGGAACTGAAGAGACCCCAGAGTATAATACTAGTTCATGAGTGGTGAACCCCAAAACCCCACTCCTCCCACATTCATAGAAAGTTTGAGGAATCTTTAGCACAAGAAAAGGCCTTGCGCAAAAAATGTTCTACATTAACACACACCCTTCTATGGCAGAAAACTGGCGCAGATGGGTTGATAAATTCCCATAATTGTGCCATGTGGCTAATGACACCTAATGAAGAATACATTGGACTCTTAGTTATCATATTTGTCAATGGTCCCAAATTTTCTAGGACAGTCTCTAATTTTTAGGAACAATTCCAGCAAATTTGGCATGTCCCTGTCAGAAAACGGATCAAATAGTTTTAGGGCGGTTTCGGGTGGTCTGGGGTGGGACTTATCTGTCCCTATTTTACCATCTTCAAAGTTAGTAAATATAAGTCATCACTTTATATCGATGTAAGTTATCAATATATATAAATAGACGTTATCACTGTATATAAATATAAGTTTCCCGTCTGCTGTACTGACCTGGGAAGGCACGAATAGGGCAGCATAATAGGATTTGCATTAACATAACATCCAGACACATTGACATAGACTCTGGCTGGTGATATTAGCTGTTCTGTCTCCTTGTGTATTACCTTAATATTTCAGGTTTATGTCCCTTTAACATTATTTTAAGCTATAAACACCAACTGCGGACAACCCTCTAAGAGCAATCCCATTGTAAACCTTTATAACCCTGATCTTAACACTTGCTTTGGTTGTAAAGTCTAACAACCTTTCCGTCTTGATTAAAACCAATATAGAAGTGCTTGGGAACTATATTGCTGTCAACAGTATCAGTCTGCGGTAACCGTCCTGTCCGTTCTGATATACGCCATCCATTAGGCACCCTGCGCTGCCGCCATCTATCACATTTCTCATCTCTGTCACACAGATGTAGTCGTGCAGCTTGTGCGCCTCTCTTTATCCATAAAAAAGTTCATCAAAAATAAATTGGGTATAAAATGGCAGGGAGAGGCCGGATAGTGATTTCTCATCACCGATATAAGAACAGCCAGCGGTACTATATAAGGGCAACTATTAAGATGACATAAAGAGATCTGGAGATAGTTGGATATTATAGATTTGTTTGGACGTATAGGTTTATCTTCACTTGTGCAGATACTTTGGCTGAAATTTTTGTGAACATGAGCAACACAAATCTAGAAGCGGGCAATCACAAGGTATTCATATTGATAAGGTTGCCTGTTAACTATAGGGTTGACCTGGCCCAAAAGCCAGGAGGGCCCACCAGTCACCTTCACCGCACTAAGGCTGGTTAAACTTCTTTGATCTCCTTTCTGATCTCCTTTGATGGCTGCCCATCTGTGCATCATAAATTTTTTACCCTGACCCTCTGGTGCACTAGAGTGAGAATATTTACTATACACAGCTTTCTACTGTCAGAAAGGAGAAAATAACTCTTAAATGGCAAAAGTAGCAGTTGGTCGTAAGTGTGTAGTCAAGGAGGGATTCTGTGGAGGAGGCTGAGGCACAAAAAGGGGTATGATTACTGTGTGTACTATGTGGGGGGACAGAGGGGATGGGACTGATGGTAAGCTTGTATGCACACTGATATGTTGTAAACTAGTCTTCATGACAGTCTGGGCCCGGATACAGAAGGAAAGGGAAATGCCACCACTAAAACTCCCCTGGCGGTAGTTTATCTCCCTTGTGAAAAAAGGATCAAGCATGTTGAAATCCAACTCCTCTGACCCTTCTTCCATCCAGGAAGAGTTGGGGCACCACTATACAGTACATCAGCAAGTTTGCTGATGTTCATCTAAGCTGTATGGACAATGGTTTCGGCATAATGAAATCTAACATGTCGGTTTCTTTCTTCCTTGACATTTGGCCTTGGGGGAAAAGTCAGGACACCCAGACTTTTTAGGGGACGTTGTAAGGTGAGTTCTTCATAGCAAACCATGAATGAAAGGAGATGTCTTTCCAGTGTAGGACTCATTATATTACCTCCCCATGGCTTTACATTTGGTGCATTGGGTCTTCTTGGGTACATCTTATGATATAGATGCAATGTAGCATTGTGATTATTAATGACCCAAAGGAAGACATCTAGAAATAGACTACTAGGTCCCGACTCCCAGATGTATATGAAATCTTATTTTTTTTTTTCAGCATAATTTTCTTCAAGGCATGAACATTATCTTTTTTCTTGGTGGAATCCCAAATTCTCATTCCATTTAGCTAGCTAACCCATATCCAGTGTCAGAACATCACCCCAAGGTACAGTATGAACTATAGGACTATACCATTCAGATATTTTTTTACTGATTGATAACTTTACTTCGTTCATGTGTTCATGTGTCAGGCCATAGTTTGTTAAAATATTATTAAAGAAATTCCAAAAATATTTGACCTCAGGATAGGTCATCAATAAGCGATCAGTGTAGGTCCGTCACCTGGGACCCCTACTTATCAGGTGTCTGAAGGGGGACCAGCGCTCGCATGAGCACTGTGACCCCTTCACTGTCTATATCATACACCATTTGTTTTACAGTGGCCACGTGATGTGATTCCATCCTTGCCCCATAGAAGTGAATGTGATGAGGCTGTAATTACATTGCACGGCGACTATGAAACAAGGGGCATGCAATGTAAACAATAAAGGGGTCATGGCATTTGCAAAAGCACTGGGGATCCTTCAAATAGCTGATCAGTTAATGATGACTTATCATAAACATGAAAAATATGGGGTTACCCACCTTGTAAAATCTGCACAGTCTCTTAAGACCCCAGAGCATAATAATTGGAGGACCAGTCATACAGTCATACTCACCTTATCTCACCTCTCCAGGGCTCCCTTGTGGTACTTTTGTGTTCTTTCCAGAGTGTTAGCACCCCCAAGTGCCCCATCACAGGCCTCAGCAGTCCCCTGGGGCTGTTGACATCACGCGGAATGCTGAAAGATGTCTTGGAAAGAACACTGGACACCATGAGGGAGTCCTGTAGAGATGAGGGGAGGTGAGTATGAGTTCTTAGTATTTTTCTGCACCTCCCCTGGTCCTCTGAATATTATAATAATAGCACATCCGGTTTGAAACGAAATTGACAGACAAACATATTGAATATTCGAGAAATATATCTCACTCTTCGCCCATCTCTGATCGGGACTGGTCAATCTTTACGCTAGGGTCTGGCACTTGATGACAACCACAGACAAAAACAGGTTCTCCGGCAAGCATGGCCAGGCCCGGGTGCACCAAACAGCTTTTAGTTGGAAGTTACATTATTGCTGTTGTTTTTTGGTTTAAAGACATTGTAGGAGGTAAATCCTCCATGTGTGTGTAGCATGTGTATGTAGAAAGCTATCCAGCAGTAAAGTGTCTCTGGAAATGTTATGGAGATGTTGGACAGTATGTTACTCATACATCTGACTATAAATATGGAGGAGGAAGTGAGAATTATTCATGTAGCCATATGTGCAGCTCTGATCCTGCCAAGGAGGGAGATGAGCACAATTCATACATATGACGCTTCTTATGTTCATGATCCATGAAGATTTGCCGAATAAAAGCAGAAGACAATGTATATACAGTAGAACTATATAGAGTAGATACATGACCTTAGGTCATGTTTCCTATGTTAAGAATACAGTTTTGATCATAAATCATGATAATGATATATTTCTATGAAATATGTTCTACGTTTCGGAGCAGGATGGGCTACAGTACGTCTTGACAGATGATGTTTGAAGAAACAAGGACTGGGCAGGTTGGGTTTCAATACATGCACCCTTGGCTAAAGTTTGCATGCGAGTGTATATATGTCTGTGTTTTGGGGCTGGGGGTCTAGTTAGCTGCTGAATAAACATCCAGCCAACAGAAACCCTCTCTTGTCTCTCTATCTAATCTTTTTGCTTAAGCTGTCAGTATATTCCAACTTTTCGTACCGACTAGAGATGAGCAAATCAAAGCTGACGAAGTGGAATTCGATCTAAATTTCAGGAAATCTTCAATTTGCATCAGATCCGGATTTCCTCAAGCTTCGTGGTGTTGAGTCACATTTTAAACTAAGGACAAGTCGGAATAGCCTTTAGAAAGGCTATTCTACTCCTACCTTTGCCGTTGCCTGGTCCTCCTAGCTCGTGTAGTAAAATACACAAAATAGCCGCCGGACATGCGCAGAGCCGCACGGAATAGAATCAAGATGGCCGCCAGACATGTCCAAAGTTGCTCAGAATAGAATCAAGATGGAGTTGTTCGTGGCGGCCATCTTTATCCTATTCCTACACGAGTGTTTCTGAAATGTCCGGCGGCCATCTTGATTCTCTTCCGAGCGGCTCTGCGCATGCCCGGCGGACCAGGACATCGCAGGGGGCGTGATGCAACGGCAAAGGTAGGAGTAGAATAGTCTTTCTAAAGGCTATTCCAACGTGCGCCTAGTTTAAAATGCATATCCCCATATTCCCAGGCTTTCTGCAGCCAGACAAATAACTGTTTTTAACGTTATTCGCCGCGAAGTAATTCGGATCGAAGCGAATTTTTTGGGGAAAATTCGGCGAAGCTGCTAAATTGAATTTTCGAGAAATTCACTCATCTCTAGTCTCAATCCCAGGCATATGTACATTTCACACACACAACCATACTTTTTTTTCCACAATTGCAGATAAAAGTAAGGTCCCATACATTTCTATGGCCTCGCAAAATATGGAGAAGGTCCTATACCTGTCTGGATTTGCGGCTCAGTCAATTCATTTGAATATATGGGTCAGAGAAAATCATGGATGATACACCTTGCAAAGGCTACTCCAACTTTTGCTGTGATCTGCTGTCCACGAATCACCCTGGCTGTCCCAGACATCTCTGCCTTGGTGTGCAGGAAGCCATAGCAGTGGATGGGGAGATGAAACAGCTCTGCTCAAGTAATAGAAGTGGAGCTGCAACCCCATCCACTGTATAGCGGTGGCATCAGGGGTACTGTACTTGAGTAGGTAGCAGAGTTGTGTCCGTTCCCCACTCACAGCAGTACCTGCCAGCACCTGGAGGCTACTGGGGCAGTTGATCTATGCGGGGTCTGGGTGTCAGACCCCTTAGGATATCTCATTAGTATGTATTTGGGGCCGGAAAACCCCTTTAAGCTACAATACTGTACATCTCCAGAATCTGGCCGTCATCCCACAGGCTCCTATCCTATTACTCAGTACTAAAATAGCAATCATGAAAGATCCTCATTAGGTTCCTCATTCACATGGCTTGAGACTTTGTACAATGCGTTCACCTCTGCACCGTTCTGTAGAGTATTAATTATTGCTGCCTATCATTAACTATGACTTTGTAAATTTCTAATTCAAAGGGATATGTTACCTTTGATCACTTGAGCGTGTACAAATGGAATCCATTCTGCCCTACGTAAACATACGACACGCCATTCATCACTTATCTCTCAGCCCGATAGTCTGGCTTCATCTGGATGACTAATGTTTTTAGTATAAATGAATGGGCAATCGTTGCACTACAGGTTATCACAAAGATAATAATGAGAAGTTAAAGAGAAGGGAAATGTTTGTCAAGGTCCATAAATTACCAAATTCTACTTTTTCATAGGACATGGTACTTTTTAGCTTTGAACTTGGTCTATGGGCCAAGAAAAAGTCTCTGATGGTCCATACAAAAGGCAAACAAGTATTATTGTAAAATTTTGATTATCTAGCATCGCAAAGAAAATGACCAAAGCCCATTGTACATTGTATTTAAAAAGGACCTTCCACCAATTCACCCAACTCCATCTTTTTGTATTCTTTAATAGTTGTCACTCCATGGATTTCGACAGTTGGAATTTTTTTCTGTAGCCTCAACCATTCCTGAGCAATCATTTCTTCTAGTTTCAACACAATTGTGCGAACGATTGTCTGATGTGTCTGATGGGCAGTCTCTGTCTCCAAGGACCACCCACCTGACAGTAGAAAGTCTAATTAGCTTATTGGATGCCAAAACTAACAGCACTGATTGCTCAGGAATGGTTCTGGCTAGAGAAAAAAAAAATCTGACTGCTCCAGAATCAGTGGAGTATACCTATTGAAAGATGTAAAGAATTGAAGATGGTGGAAGGGGTGAAAAGGTGGATTCAGAGGTGTAATTTACTATTTCACTGCACAGTGACTGGTTGCTATTGGCAAGACAGATCTGCCCCAATTGTGTTTTTCACAGCTGATGTATCCGTTTGGGACCCGTTTTTATGGATCTCTCTTAGACTTGAGTCTATTGAGGTCCATTTAATGGACCTTTCACTCCTGAACATGTGAATATACACATAGAAAGCTGTTGTTTGTAAGGCAGATTTACGTTAGTGTATTTTGCTTCCAATGAACAGTTTTAAGAATCTAGAAAACATAAAGGCCTAAAAAAAGTAAAGTAACTGAGAAAATACTAAACTTAGCCTTTTATAGGATAAATAGGAGAACATTGTGTTCCATTTCGCATTCTTAAGACGACAACCCATCCAGAAATACAAGATTCCAGCAATGTCAGTGTAATCCATAGATGATATACATGTTCATACCTGTCAATGGTCTCTTCTGTAAAGAAAATATTCTAAGAAAAGTAAAATTAGTAGAAGCAGCCAGTTACTTCCCATTGCTGAATCTGCCATCACTTCCTAGCAGTGTCGGACTGGCCCACAGAGTACCAGAGGACCCTTTGGTGGGCCCAGGCTCTAACACAATAATGGTCTGGCATAAGACTCCCACATTTGAAGGTTTCTATGGCCTCTTTCCTAGGGGTCTTTGAAGGGTGTGCCCGCAGAATTTTTTTTATCTGGTGGGCCCAAGGAACTTCAGCCCTACACTGCTTCCCAGCAAAAAATGCTAATACTTTTTACATGTGTATAGTTACTTCAGTATGTCATAGCACAGCACAATAGATGAGAGATTCTCTTACTTTTAGAGAGACATGAAAGTGGGAGGAGGATGTTGGGTGACTGGGTAACAGAAAATGCATCACCATGAAATTTAATATGGCCGTCACAGGTTGACAAAGTAAAACAGCTACTTCCTGTCCCAGAAACCAAACACACAAGAAATCTAGAGGGCAAAGAGATGACTTTAGCAAGAGTTCACCTAGATTTTGGGCTAAAGGTAAACTTTGTAGAGGATCTTTCATCAGTTCCACCAACTCTAACTTATTGTATCCTTCAATAGGTGCTGCTTCACTGATTCCAGAACAGTTGGATTTTTTTCTTTAGCCCTCACCATTCCTGAGTATCACCTCTGTTACTTTCAGCACACTCATACTCTCTGCTGTCGGGTGGGCGGTCCATTGCTGGAGCAAAGAGACAGGGACCACCCATCTGATAGCAGAGGACATAATTGTGCTGAAACTGACAGAAATGATTCTCGGGGATGGTGAGGGCTAGAGAAAAAATTCCAACTGTGCCAGAATCAGTGGATGGCACTTATTGAAGCATGCAAAGGGCTTGAGTTGGTGAAGGTGGTTCTTTAAAGGGTTCTATTTTGTTTCCTAATTTTTTTTAAATTAAGTCCATTTTTTCAATTCTTTGTTACAGCCTGCTCTGCAAGTGTGTCTCATTATTTGGTACCGTACTTATTCTGTATAATGGTTTTGGGTATCATAGCTAGCTATTTTTGGGTATTACAGCTTTTTTAGGGATACATTCAAGTCTATTCAAACCATAAAGGTCTTGATCATTGGAAAGGCAATGAATAACTCAGCATGCAGCACTATTCTTTCCTGGTAAAATACTTTATATTACCTGTTCCTGAATTTTACCATTAATCTCTATGGGGGACAGAAATGAAATAAAACCTGTACCTGTATAAAATAAAATCAGATCGGAACTTTAAATCCTCTAAAATAGCAAACTATATTTTAGCAGATATTTCATTTCACTAAGTGGTGGGTTCTTTGGCGCCTACCTTCCACTTACACAGCACATGTGCGGGTCCACAATTAATTGTATTATTTTGGTATATAGAATATATAGACTGCTACAATGTAGTATATAAAAGCAGTGCCTATATATTAGTATATAGTATACACAAATGCCCTGATACTCCAGTATTTATTCTAAAATATCAGATCAGCAATCTGTGTATAGTACATGTCTACAATGCTTCCACATTTCCATTTTAAGTGGTAGTTGCCATGTCAAATAAGTATGATGATAAAGCTACAATGTGAACAGGATTTATTTGTATTCTAATGTCACGCAGGATAGGGCAAGGAAAGGGGGTTCTATAGCAGGTTGTGCATGTTAATGTCCCTACAGGGGGTTGTGCATGTTAATGTCCTAACAGGGAGAGAGAAGGATAGGACTGTTGCATTTCAAGATCTCTGATTCTTTTGTTTTCATGGGAGATAAGTCTCCTTTAAAAGTGCCAGTCAGTGCCTTTTTACCCTCTTTCCATTGGAAACACATGCACACTCAGTCAAGCCGAGAGTGTGTGTCAGAGGCGTAATTTGAAGCTCCTAGGCCTCAATGCAAAATCTTTAACTGGTCAGAAACAAAAATCCCTTGTTCTCCTTATCAGGGAATGTTTGAGTGGTTGGCCCCACCGATTTGTAAGTTATCTCTATAATTTTCCCAGATGGAAAAACCTATTTAAGGCTAGGTCACACTAGCATTGTGTGACTGTTCGGGGACTCCATCCCCCATTCCGCTTAAAATATGGGGAGAGAAAAGTCCTGCAAGCAAAAGAAGGGGAACATCTAAGAGTTTCCTTTTTATATTTCCCATTCCTTTTCAAGCCACTCCTGACTCTGGCTCAAAAACCCACAGCAAAATCTGCAACAAAAAACGCTGGGACCTTATATTAAAGACGACCTTTCACCGCCGCCACCGACTCGATTTCTTGTCATCCTTTAATAGACGCCCCTCCACTGATTCTGGTGCTGTTGGAATTTTCTCTCTAGCCTTCCCCATTCCTGAGCAATCAATGCAGTTAGTTTCCATACCTGATATGTTAACTAAACTCCCTAATGTCAAGTGGGTGGAGTCAGGCAGGAGCAGCCAAGGGATTATGATTCAGAGATCCAGAGGCAGACAGTGTCACCATCACTCACTTGACATTAGAGAATCTAGTTATCAAGCATCAAAAGCTACTGCACTGATTGCTCAGGTATGGAGGGGGTTTGATTAAAAAAATTCCAACTGTGCTGGAATCAGAGGAGGGGTGCTTATTAAAGGATGCAGTTGGTGGAGGTGGTGAAAGGCCCTCTTTAAAGGGTAGCTCCAGCTATTCATTTGACTTTGTCTCACACCACAAGTAACAGGAGACCCTGTCAAGAGAGCGGTTAGTCTGGTTGCCTATCCCCTCCCCCATCATGCAAAAGTTTCTCCTGCGTTTATTTTAATAGTTTATATCATGTTGATTTAGGCATTTTCTTATGTAAATTGTTATGCCCTAGACTTGTGGAAAGTGTGTCAGTCACCATCGAATGATTGCAGGTAACAGACGCCTGATCAAGTTATCCATGACCTGACCTCCTTTCTATAAATTCTTTGTATCCGTGTTTTCCTCTTTCTGGGAGGCCAGCCAACTCCTGAGACCCAAATGAAAGGATTAATATGTGAAATTACTGGTGTTTTCCTTTTGAATAGATCTCGGTTAATAACCGGTGATATTCTTAGCTTAGTTTGCATTTAACATTCGCATGGACTGTTCTTATTTCTGAAATATAATTTATAGCAATGTTAATATCATCGGTAGTCGCCTAGTTCTCAAGCCTTGTACTCAGTGCAGACAAGTTTTTTTTATATCGAGCCGTACTTACTGCATAGAGGAGCTTTACACAGTTTTGTCCTACACACTACAGTAGAACTGTCTAGAAGACTATCCAACATTTTATAGTATATTATCCTCCCAATATAAAAGCAGCAATGATAAACTCAGAAACAAGAAAATATTGAGTTCAAAGAGTTAGGAACATGTTCCAGGGCTTGTGTCATTACTGTATTGCAGAGCTGAAATTTGAATGCCTGCAGTACATATTTATACCACTAGGAGCAAAAATATTGTATGGCTTGAATGTTTGTTACTCAAAGCCTTGTTTAATATAAACAGCACACCATATGGTCAGAAGAGGTATTGCAATGCATTTCCATCTAAAATGTAATAATGATCAAAAATATTATTAACTCATAGCAATCAATAAAAGTATTATATAATATTATTTTACAACTTTTATTGAGATACTGACATCATTTCAGTTGAAGTCGAAATTTTTGGTTGGCTCAGGCTTCTGCTCCGTGCCTTTTCCCTGAAGCTCTGCCTCTTCAGATTGGCTGCTGTCTATAAACACAAGTCTATCACAGGCACACCAGGATGTCAGTGCATGGAGAGCTGATTTCTAATACAGAAAGGGCAAAATTGTTATAAATAATTAATAATTAATTAATACTTAATTAATAAATTATTAAGTGACTAGTTAGGATCAAGTGGCGGTGTTAGACTCCCTTTAAACAATGATGGACTTTTCTTAGTATGGGCTATCAATGTTTGACTACTGGGTTTCTGGGACCTCTTCTGTTTGACAGAGTCATCTAAGGTGCTCCTATTCCTTTATTTGGTTGAGACTTTGCTGCAGTGCCAGGCACAGCTGTCTTATGGGTAATCCTCTGTTTCTGGGTGCTCTTAAAGGAAACGCTCTAGCCCCTTAATTTCTAAACATAAGATATCAATTTTTGAGCCATGGAAATGTCTTTAAGTCTTGGGTAGAAATGTATGTAGAGTCATGCTTGGCAACTTTGCAAAGTTGGCCTCAGAGAGACCCTTTGCTCTTTGCCAACCACCCTCTCAATATAGCCCTGCCTCATTTGGAGGTCTAACACTCCATGCCCCCTTTTGTGACACTAAATGTGCCGAGACACTCCTTTTTGTGACATGTATTGCCCATCACCTATAACATAATAGAGAACCAGGGAGATTTGCCAACTCTTCTGGGATGCTGGAGGTCACCCCTTTTTTGTGGGAGCCACTATGGGACATGTTGGGAGATTTGGCCAGTATGTTTTAAGTAACTAATTGGGTGCCACTTTTTTGGTGGCTTTCCTACCAAATTCTAAGACCCCCCATCCAATGTAAGACAGAGTTTTCCCTTTCCTTGTTTCCACTTTTCAGGTCAAAGCACACATCCAGAGATGTCCATGGTCTTCTCCAATGATACCCCCACCCAACCTCTTCATCTTGTACAATAGGAGATCCTGTTTTATCAAGATGGGAGGTTGGACCCCAACCTATCATAAATTTATGGTACATCTTGTTAAAAACCCCTTTAAGTGATATATATTGAACTAATATATGGTTTAATAATGCCTTTTATTTCATGAGCGTGGGTGGTAATTGTATCTTCGCATGAAGGGATGAGTCAAGGGTCGCCAGGTCAAGAAGAGAGAGCTAGAAATCAAAAGTTAATACAAAATCGAGACATGCTGTGCCTATAGCGATATTCTCCAGCTACAAAAACACTAATGTCGCTCTCCGGATTATGAGTCAGTACAATTCTGCCCCCCAGTGAAGCGATTCCATTCATAACGCCGCAGTCATTGGAGCTATATGTGGAGTAGTGGGCAGAGAAGCCCATCACCTGTTGGGGCCCTCGCTGAGAACCTCTTTGGGACTGTACCAGCAGCAGGAGCTGCAGCCAAGGCAGATTGTATTCGAGCTTGTCAGTCCTCCGAGAGACCTTCTTTTTCCTGGGAGTGTGATTAGACCGGGCTGGAATGCCGTTTGTTTTTTCCGTAATCTCTTCCTGTTTTTAAAGTTTTGTTGAAAAAAACCGTCAGCTTTTTGTTATAGGGACAATGGAGGAAGAAAACGCAATTCACAAGTCTCAACCTCTTCTGGCTCTGAGTAGCAGGCAAATCAACGGTGAGTAACAGGATTAGTCTCAGAGGCGGTCGGTCGGAGTCTGAGCTTAGAACTGCTCTGCTGTATATATATATGCACTATGCACAGCTTTTTCTCATGCTTAACCCTTTACTTCTCAACTTGAAGGGTCCCTTTAAGAAAATTCCATCATTTGATACTGTAGATATTCCTTGTACAAAATAGACTATCCGGTATCAGCAGGCGGAATGTACTCTCTGTTTCTCCCTAGCAAAAAATACAAGATCCTCCAAATGAAGGAAAGTAAAATGACAGAAAGTGAAGGTTTCTGTGGGATTAGCATTTAGGGAACGCTTTACTGCAGCTGTAAACTTTGCAATTCACACTTTGCTGCCAGAGCTGGGATCTTGTGGCAGGGATTGTATGTGTGGCTATACATGTGCATGCTGTATGACTATATGTGTAGCAAAATAGAAGATGCCCTTACAGTCCCTCAGATCTTGACCCAGTTTCCATACTGCAATTTGCAAAGATGTTTAACCATTAGTGTTCTGTAAATCTCCAGAAATTAATTCCATTAAAAGATTGCAATAGACAATTGTGATTTTTTTTTTTTTCTAATGGCTTTTCTAGTTCTTGTAAATAAAGTTTATTGATACAAGCATGCTATTTTTGTACTATACTCTCTAACTTGATTTGGTCTCAAAAAGATCTTGGAGACCCAAATGCTCCTTTGAGAAAGAAAATATGATGGGGTCAGTGGAGAGAGAGGGTATAGCCCATATTGGCAAAGAATACCTCCCAAGTGTTCCTCTTTTGGACGGACAGTCCCTGCTTTTTACCCAAGTCTTTTGCTTCTTAAATGTCCCTCTTTTGGATATTGGAAATAGATGTGCAGTAATAAATTGAAAGATTATTTTTGGGCTAAAAATTTTTATGACCTATCCTAATGATAGGTCATCAATATAAGATTAGTGGGATAACAACACCAGGAACCCCCACCGATCAGCCGCTCTCAGCAGTTGAAATCCAGAAAATCGAGCAGGAAGTGTAGTAGCCAGATCAGGTACTGCAGACCAGCTCCCGTTTATCTGGCATGGGAGCTAAGCTGCAGTGAATCAGTTCCACCACTAAACACAGAACAGAGCTGTCTGCTTCCTGCTCTTTTCTCTGTGTCTCAACTGCTGATCAGTGGAGGTGCCAGGTGTCATAAATTGGTGCATTTTAGTCCTTAAAATGTCTATATTCAGTTTTTGCTAATGTTTTAATAAAAAACTTATTCATACAGGTAGGTATGTTCCCAGGACTACGGTACTTATTATATATTCTTAGGTTAGGTCATCAGTATTAGATAATTGGGGTCACCTTCGATAACACCTTCGATTCCCCACAGCTTAGTTGTTTCAAGTGGCAGCCCCCCTGGTGAGTGCCGCTTTTGCTTCACAGGCCAGTGACACCACATTCATCAGTCTCATGGGGCTGAGCTGCAGTACCCAGCTCCTATACAGTGTACAACGCTGTGCATGGTAAGCAGTGAAGAGGGGACACTGCAGCCTCTCTAAGGCTTAACCTCTGCAGTGGAATCTGTGGCAAGATTGAGCATGATGCTTATTTTTTCTGCGTCCTGCTTCGATCTCTGCTTCCCATTGAAAACAATAGGAGGCAGATTCGGGGCACTATCTGACGTGGATTTGGGGACGACATCAGCTCCCCCAAATCCGCGGCAAATTCCTACATGTGAACTTTACCCTAAGGGGCAGTTCAAAAGGAGAAAATTTTCCTAGCTGATTTCAGGAACTTGAAGCTGATTTTTCTGCTTGTCCAAATTCAGCATCAAATTCCACACCTGCCAGGCGGTATTTTCTGCCTCCCGTTCACTTCAATGGAAATTATCATGTGGAATGTGCTTGAAGATCGAGCATAACGCTTATTTTTCCGCTAGCTGAAAAAATCTGCTAGAGGGAAAAATCAGCATCTAACTCCCATTGAAATGAAAGGAGGCTGGTTTCAGGTGGAATTTGGAGCTGATTTTGAGGTGGAATCCTCCATAAATTCAGTGCCAATTTCCTCCATGTGAACATACCCTAAGACAGTGGTTGCCGATAGCAACCAATCAGAACTCAGTTTTCTTTCTTCAAGGGGTATTCTGACTCTTTTTTTAAATAATTTTACAGGGCTCCTGAGGGGGTCATAAACATTAGTCGCTTCCCTATGGGCCACCGGGTCTGGTTTAAAATCTAGAAGTCCCCTAGCTTTTTGGGCCAGGTGACCACTGCAGCCAATCACAAGCCTGGTGGCCACAAATGGTACGTCAGAGCAGTCACGTGCCCTTTGTGAAGAGGTGACTGCTGAGGCCTGTGATTTGCTGCAGTGGTCACCTGGCACAAGCAGGACTTTACTAGCTGGGGGGCCTGTATACAGAAGTGCAGAGCTGCTGCCATTGGAAATGGAGGCCCAAGGAGAGGCGAGTAAAGGCTCTATATCTATATGGACCTCTCAGGAGCACTATTAAATATTAAAGAGTTAGAATACCCCTTTAAACTGATGTGTTTACAGTGAAAGCTGAGCTCTGATTGGTTGCTATGGGCAACAAAGACACTCTTGTTACTAGACAATATGGATAAACGAGGCATATTTGTATTGTTTCAATAAACTTTATTCAACAGATGAATGCAAATATAAGACAACTTAGGTCTTCACGCTCATCGACGTGAACTTTATATTCCGTCTCTTTTTAATGCTCTACCAACAAAAGTAGTATAATTATTGTATACAACTCCATTATAAAATGTAGATGGGAGATAATCTCATGTATCCGCTGAACAAGACTGACTTTGTCTGCGTCAGGAGAGCAGGGTTGTGAGTCATCCCTAATAGTTCTGGCAATGAATGAACTGTAAGCTCTTCAGACCAGGGATAACCTGTCCCATACACTGTCTGTACACGACGCTATGGCGCCAGTGTTTATAGACTATAATGTCCTTTATGATTCCAGATCAATTCTGTAAAAGCAGTTTACATAAAAATACAAAAGATCGAGACGTCTTCCAGATGCGATTGAGTTATGCTGATTCGCCGCCGCCGCGTGTGTTGTGTAAATAGTTGTGTGTTTTGTATATTCACGGTTCAGTGCTGCACAAACAGTGATATATGAAGGAATGGACTTTCTCAGGGTTTGTGCTCGGTGACCCTTAAACTCTGCTGTTTTGTTTCAGTTTAGACTAACTCATGTCAACAATGACTGTAAGGATATCCCCCATCTTCACGCGGTGATGCCCCCCATATTCAAGCACGGTAAACAAACATACACACAATACATATACACATATATAAAGTGACAATTTCCTGCAGTGTGCAAAACCCACAAAAATAGCACAAGGGGAAAATGCCAATTTGGTGCAAGTACTGTATAACTGAAATGGCACAAAAATAATTACATATTCACATCTATGACACTTAAAGAGGACCTTCCACCATCTCCAGTAACTCCAACTCTTTGCATCCCTCAATTCTGGCACAGTTGGAATTTTTTCTCTAGCCCACACCATTCCTGAGAAATTGGTGCTGTTAGTTTCAGCACCCAATATGCTAAATAGGATCTCTGCTGTCAGGTGGGCTATCCTGAGTTGGAGTAGACAGACAAGGACCGCCCACCTGACAGTAGAGAGCCTAATTAACATATTGGGTGCTGAAAAGAACAGCAGTGATTACCCAAGAACTGGGGGGGACTAGAGAAACAATTCCAACTGTGCCAGAAAGAGTGAAGGGGGACCTATTGAAGGATGCAAAGAGTTGGAGTTGGTGAAAGTGGTGAAAATACTAAAATTGGTGACAAACCACTATATAAATTCATGTGTATGCATTTACCATTTGAGTATGAATTGCTGATCAGTGGGAGTCTGACCTTTGAGACCCCACTGTTCCTGAGAAGGAAATGGTTAACCCCTGTCGTCAATACAACCACGGGAAAATCAACCGAACCCCTGGTGGACGCAGACGCGGTGGACGCGGGAGTGGGAAATGTGTTGGCCTATGTTTTGTTATCCCCTATCACACTATAAGGGGGTGACATGCTGATTGTAAGGGATCTGACTGATGAGAGCCCCAAACATCACAAGCATGAGGGTCTCCTTGTCAGAGATACTCAGCATGTTATTTTTATCTCTGAAAATGCTGCATCAGAAAAGCTGTGAAAAATCCAAGCGTTTTTGCTGCATTTTTTCTGCTACATTTCCACAGCATTTTTTCTTAGTCATATCAGTCTCTGTCCCAGAAGCTGAGCAGTCAGAACCGTCCGGTACTTTTGCACCTACACTTGCAGTATTTGGCCCCATTCTGCTTATACCCTAAATTGATCCCCTCATAGTTTTGGAATTATTTAAATAGGGGGATATATTCTGTGTCTTTTATGCACTTTATGAATGTTAATAGCAGCTGATGTGAATGAACGGCCGTGTGACTCCACCAGAGGTTTGGTGTACAACCTCTGACAGTTTTCATGTTTAGCACAAGGAAAACATGTGACATTGATGCTGGGGGTGAGGATGAGCCAAGAGGTCATTACTGAGGCTGGAGAGGGAAGGAAATGCAGGGAGAACACACTGTGGCGGGACAGGTTATTGGCACATAATGTGCAGGAACATAGGGTGGCTTAAAGGGTATGGATTGCAAATGTAGACACAGTGTTCAAATTACACAGCGGAGGCTAATAAATCATTATAATGTAATATTATACTGGATAATAGCTCTGTACCTGTGATAATAATACAATTTATCATCAACTATTACCAAGTGGAACTGTTATGTAAGAAAATATGTATGTGTTTAATTACAGTCTATCTATCTATCTATCTATTATCTATCTAGCTATCTATCTATCTATTATCTATCTATGTCATATCTATCTGTTATCTATCTCATGTCTATCTATCTATCTATCTATCTATCTCATAGCTATCAATCCCATGTCTATATATCTATCTACCTCATATCTATCTATCTATCTATCTATTTATCTATCTCATATCTATCACATAGTTATCTATCTTTCTATCTATTTCATAGCTATGTATCTACGTATGTCATATCTATTTATCTATCTCATATCTATCACATAGTTATCTATCTATCTATCTATCTATCTATCTATCTATCTATCTGTCTGTCTGTCTGTCTGTCTATCTATCTATCTATCTATCTGTCTATCTATCTCTCATGTCTATCTATCTATCTATCTATCTATCTATCTATCTATCTATCTATCTGTCTATCTATCTCTCATGCCCTCTATCTATCTATCTATCTATCTATCTATCTATCTATCTATCCACCTGCACCCCCATAGCTATGCCTCTATCCATTATACGTCACTCTGCATGATATGTATGCTCTATATATCTTTCAGCATTTGATTGAATCTGTATATAAGGATAGCTGCACAGAACCATTCCTATATATGCAATTCTCAGTCCTAGCTCTGTCCTAATCCCTCATTATGGTTTGTATAATATATAGACGGACCCTTGGGGGGAAGGTAATAATATCCAAAAGCGAGTTAAATAATTAGAGTTAGAGTTAAATAATTTGATTGTGTCAACATTAGGGGGAGCTCTCCGCATACTGATTTATACTTGAATCCTACAAGAGCAGCATGAATCTGATGCCGTCACAACTGCAATCACAATCTTGTCATTTAGGTTCTGGGCTGATATATTAAGACTGGTGTGTGGCACAGCTCCAAAATTATGAAGACATCTCGGGATGTCCATACACCACACTGCGGAGCAGTGCTCCAGAACTTCATTTACTGGCTTAAATAATGCAAAATTTATCTGCCTGCCCGCTTACGTTTTTATCTGTATAGGCGTAACCTTTCATGATGTTTCTGGCCCCCAGTGCAAACTCTGTAATGGGGCCCCATCTACCATGTACCATCTATACTACTGGTGTCTTGTTATGTTATTGAGAGGCCTTTGGGCCCCTTCAGGCTCTTGTGCCTGGTAGTGATTGCTACCTCTGCACCCCCTACAGGAAAAGCTGCAGTCCGCAGTATTAACAACTGGTACATTCCCATATCTAACTATATATCTTTTGACATTCAGGACTTTAGGAAAGCTGAGTAAGAACATTTATGGGATTCCAAATGGGGATTATATTGGATTCCCAACTTTCCATGCACTGGTATTTTTACCAAAAGGCCTAAGTAGAATTTTTACCACTTCTTAGAGAGGTCTACGCTAGTCTACAGGAAAATGCCCATTAAAAGACAAATTCGGCTCTGCTACATTTGTACGTGCTATAATGCATTGAAGCGAGCCACAGCCAACAAAGAGTGAAGTCGAGAGAATTAGTGGTGAATTTATAGAGTCTTGGAAGGCTTCCAGCCTGGGATATATTTGGAGCTGGGGGACTCACTTACTCCCTGCACTTCTGTTTTAGTTCCAGCAACTTTACTTGTGATTTGGAAACGATACGGAATGTGGCTGTGATTCTGTGCGGGATAAATACTTCACCGTGTTCTCCCTTAAGGTCACATAACATCATTTCAATAGGAAAAAACCTATTGTTGACATTCTACGCTGGCGCTGTCCATGTTATTCTGCTGCGGGAGACACAATCCTATTAACTATGTATTTGCTGGCTGCTCATAGATGTTCATATGATGGTATTGTTGTAAATTCATGGGAATGCCAACCAATAGGATCAGGTTAAAAGGCTCTTTCTGATACATGATGGAAGAAAGGTAACGTTCAGGTTTGGAGCAAGTAGCCATAGGGCCCCATAGCGAAACTTGAAGTGTGGCCCTATTTTACCATGACCACATTCAACAATAAAGCTGAATGTCTGATCATGAAAAGCCTGTTAATATTCTGGTCTTTCTAAAGCACAGGAATCATGCACACAGTGATGCCACTGAACATAGAAAATGCACATAGTGATGTCACAGTACATGGATAATACACACAGTGATGTCACAGTACAGTGATAATGCACACAGTGATGTCACAGTACAGAGTTAATAGTGATATCACAGTATGAGGCTAATGCACACAGTAATGTCACAGTACAGAGATAATGTACACAGTGATGTCACAGTATAAAGGTAATGTACACAGTGATGTCACAGCATAAAGGTAATGTACACAGTGATGTCACAGCATAAAGGTAATGTACATAGTGATGTCACAGTACAGAGATAATATACATAGTGATGTCACAGTACAGCGATAATGTCCACAGTGATGTGTAAAAATTTGTAAATAAAAATTTGTACACCAAGGCAAAAACGTCTCAAGGTGTACATCTAGGAGCCTTAAAGGGATTGTACACCATAAGAAAAATGTTGCTGCTTTCTTCCAGGAACAGCACCACACCTGCCCATGGGCCGTGTCTGGTTTTGCAGCTCAGTTCGATTGAAGTGAACTGAGCTGAGCTCAATATCCAAGAAGGTATGAAGTGACACCATGTTTATTCCAGAGAGCTCTTTTGCATATTGACAAAAAAAGTGATATCTTGGCAGCGATTCACAAGGGGGAAACACTGTTGGATTCAGGTGACCCTAACCTATGTATCTGCGGGGCTGGGTTGATGTTCTGTAATAGTTGGGGGAATCTTTTATGAATTTTGCATTGCATATGTTTTGTATAAAATATTGTAACACTACATCTCATGTTATATTCTTATGTATATTTTTCAGGTGAGACAAAAAACAATACATTTGGAGGCTCTTTAGATGATACAGAATATCACAAGTCAAAGGAGAACCTATCTAATGGAAACAGTCATAACCCATCCAAAACGGGGCGGAATATTCCCAGGAGACACACAGTAGGTGGGCCACGTAGTTCTAAGGAAATTTTGGGAATGCAGACATCAGACATGGACAGGAAGAGGGAAGCCTTCTTGGAGCACCTCAAGTACAAATACCCTCATCATGCAACTGCAATAATGGGTCACCAGGAACGTCTGAGAGATCAGGTATGCCCTGCTACAGTGCAGTAGACTGCAGAGCTACTTACCTTACATTACCGCTGTGCGATTATATCCCCTTAGTTGACACATGCAGTAAATTATTATTATTTAGGGCTATCAAGGTGATTTTGACTCCTTGTGACTTTTTGAAGAATGCTCCTCCAGGACGTCTTGTCTTTTGCTAGAGTTTTCAGGTGATTATTATCATGATTTCCGTGACGGCGTCCATCGATCTTGTCACCAGTGATAAATACATAGTCTATCTGTGGGTGAATACTAGGCTCTGGTGTTTCTGCAAACAGAATAAAAATGTCATTTTATAGAGAATTTCATAAACCGGCTTAATCGCTGTTGTGGCAAGTGAGAGCAGCAGTCAGTATGGATGGACTCTTGCAATTGTGCTCTATAGTCTACAAAGGATGAGAAACTGGGCTTGCCAATAAAATATTCAGATTGGATAAAGTTGCAGGCTGGTGTTCCTGCACTTCTCCTGAGCACTTAATAAAAAAACTATTTATCACAGAGCTCAGCTTCTCTCCTCTATCTTATAACCTATATACCACAGAGCTCAGCTTCTCTCCTCTAACATATAATCCTATATATCACAGAGCTCAGCTTCCGTCCTCTATCATATAACCCTATATATCACAGAGCTCAGCTTCTCTCCTCTATCATATAACCCTATATATCACAGAGCTCAGCTTCTCTCCTCTATCATATAACCCTATATACCACAGAGCTCAGCTTCCCTCCTCTATCATATAACCTATATATCACAGAGCTCAGCTTCTCTCCTCTATCATATAATCCTATATATCACAGAGCTCAGCTTCTCTCCCTCTATCATATAACCCTATATATCACAGAGCTCAGCTTCTCTCCTCTACCATATAACCCTATATATCACAGAGCTCAGCTTCTCTCCCTCTATCATATAACCTATATACCACAGAGCTCAGCTTCTCTCCTCTAACATATAATCCTATATATCACAGAGCTCAGCTTCTCTCCTCTATCATATAACCCTATATACCACAGAGCTCAGCTTCTCTCCTCTAACATATAATCCTATATATCACAGAGCTCAGCTTCCGTCCTCTATCATATAACCCTATATATCACAGAGCTCAGCTTCTCTCCTCTATCATATAACCCTATATATCACAGAGCTCAGCTTCTCTCCTCTATCATATAACCCTATATATCACAGAGCACAGCTTCTCTCCTCTATCATATAACCCTATATATCACAGAGCTCAGCTTCTCTCCTCTATCATATAACCTATATATCACAGAGCTCAGCTTCTCTCCTCTATCATATAACCTATATACCACAGAGCTCAGCTTCTCTCCTATATCATATAACTTATATATCACAGAGCTCAGCTTCTCTCCTCTATCATATAACCCTATATATCACAGAGCTCAGCTCTCTCTCTCTATCATTTAACCCTATATATCACAGAGCTCAGCTTCTCTCCTCTATCATATAACCCTATATATCACAGAGCTCAGCTTCTCTCCTCTATCATATAACCCTATATCTCACAGAGCTCAGCTTCTCTCTCTCTATCATATAACCTATATAATGAGATCGGCGCCCCTCCGCTGGAATTCTTCTATTCGAATATGATATGTAATTTGCTTATATGCTCCCAAAAGATGGCCCCCTTACTGTTGATATGCAGGGGCTCTCAGCTGTATGTGTCCGCTCCTTGAGGCGGCTGTGAAACTCACTTGAAGCTGTTCACATTATTGAGGTCAGGAGGAAGCGATCAGCCATGTTTACCTCGCACTGTGTCAGCATCTCCTGCATTGAAAGCCACTATAATGTACCACGGAGCACATATGGATCACTATACAGATTATTAGGGTGCTGACTTTGGAGTCACCTTGTAGGTTTTGTTATTGTTATTTGTGGATTTCAACTTCTCAGAACATCCAGTATTATAGTGTTCACTAGTCATGCAGGACATTGATATGCTAAACTGCCGAGGCAGCCGGGAATATAATGATATTAATATTTGTGAAGAATAATTACGTGTACTTTCCTAATCTGCTGTTTATAGGGATTTATTTGTAATGAACAAATACAGAAATGTGACGCTTTGTTAATACTACGGTTTTCTGAATTCAGATTAGAATTGCTTTTGATGTTTCATTTATTGCTCAGTCCGCCAGTTCTGCAGATCTTCGGCTTATTAATCTAATGTTCAGTATTCAGTCACTGACCGCCGCCGTGGTTAAGAAGGGATTGTCTAGTCTTATGTAAATAAAGTGTACAAGGAAAAGTTCTGCAACTTTCTAATATTCTCTGTGGCTCTATATCTTAATATTTTAATGTCTCCGCTTGCTGTCAATGAACAGGACACATTGTAGTTCACATCTAAAATATAAAAATCCATTTGTTGTGGACTTTCTAGGAGGATTTGAACATAGAAGCTCTGCACGGGGCCATCATGCCACGTACTGTGAACATTTTTCTGTGGTGCAGGTTTCTTAAAGGGGTCTTCCGGCCCCACCAGTGTCATATTTTACTGATGACCTGTTCAGATCCTGCACACATTCTAGCTGTCTGTTCTAGCTGTCTCCTGCAGTGGTCAGGGACAGAAGCAGCTCTGCTCCTATTCAAGTAATGGGGATAGAGCTGCAGTATCCCAGTGCACCGATATACAGTGGACGGGGCTGCAGTTTTGCACCTATTATTTGCGTAGGAGCAGAGCTGCTTCCAGCAACCATCCAGTAGTTTTCGGCACCTGCTGGGAGCTGGAACAGCTGATCTGTGCAGGGTTTAGATGTTGGACCCCCTCTGATCAGATACTGATGGCCTAGGCTGTGGATAGGTCATAGAAACTCTGTAGCAGTAGGTACACGCTAGTGTTCAGGTCTCCGTCCTTTGGGTCCACATGGGGACCCTAAAAACGGGAACCCTGTCTGCTTAAAAAGACTATAATGAGGCTATCCTCCAGAAGGAGCTTGATGGGTTAACTAAATTTGAGCATAGTTGGATGGGAAGAATAGTGCTATATAAAATGCTGATCCTTCCCAGGATACTTTATTACTTCAGAACACTAGTGATACCGATACCAAAGTCCACCTTCCTGAGTTTCCAAAAACAAATGATGTCCTTTATATGGAATGGTGGCAAACCCAGAATAGCACTCCATACAATGTTTAAATCAAGAGACAATGGGGGTATGGGTGTACCAAACTTGTATCACTATTATTTAGCCATAGTTTTAGGCCAACTCCAGTTCTGGTTTACAACGAACCATGACAAACTGTGGCCAGCTATGGAGGCTCAAATGGTTCAGACTTCTGACTGGGAGGGTTACCTTTTAGCGTCAGGCCCCAGGAGTGGATCTTCCATATCTGCTTCACCAGCTGTACAGGCTACGATTGGGGCATGGCATGCATTGTGTGCTCTGCAGGATGGGGATGCCACTACGGTAGCGCTGAATCTTCCCATTACGACGCTCCCCCACGAGATACCACATTTATCCCTAGACGTGTGGCGCAGGTGTGGGGTAAAGTATGCCTCTGACCTGTATAGGGGTGGCACTAGGGCGCCCTTCCCCGTGTTGAAAGAGACATTTGATCTGCCCGCAAGGGAAGCATACACATATACCAGATTGACTTCCTACTTGTCTGACACGACATCGACTCAGGTACGCCTGCCACAGTCGGCCGCCGACCTCTTACACCCACAGGCTTCCACAGCGGCTTATAAAACTAAAACCCTGTATCAAATTTTTAATATGGATTGCACTTTCCGCAAAACTAAACACATGACCCTTTGGGAGGAGGACATAGGCAGCAGATTTGAGGTTGGTCACTGGCGAGAGGCGATCAGATGGGCTAAGCGATCCACAGTATGTGCCTCGCATTGGGAGCAATATAGCAAATTACTACTACGCTGGTATTACCCTCCTTTACGTATAGCTAAGTTCTACCCATCGTGTTCACCTCTTTGTTGGAGGGGATGCGGGGAGACCGGCTCTTTATTCCATGTGTTCTGGCACTGCCCACTCATTCAGCCCTTTTGGGTTTCTGTGTTTTCCTTGGTTAATGGCCTGTGTGGTGGAGTGGTGGGGTATACACCTGAACTGGCACTCCTCCTGCTGGGCAGCCACATGATACCTAGTAGACATAGAACAGTCGTTTGTCAGGTGCTAGGGGCTGCCCGCCTACTTATTGCGAGAAGATGGAAGTCTACTGCATGTCCGGCCTTGACAGAGTTAATTTCAGCGGTGTCCTTGAACTATCAATACGAGCGCATTTGTGCATGTAATGGAGGGGGCCTGGATAGATTCAGGACGCACTGGGAGTCATGGGCAGAGGCATTCCCCCCACCGTACAATCATTGACGGACTATACAGCGAGGCCTTCCCTTTCACTAGGGTATTACATCCTACTTTATTTATAGCCTCTGGGGGCTGCTATGATTTGTTATTCCTGTAACACCTATATACCATTTATTTAAGAAATTGGAAAATTGATATCTGGTAGCTGATGGGTCTCCCCCTTTTGTAAGGGGCGAACCGACTACTCTGTGAGTGGGGGGGATACGATCCGACTGTATTCATTCTCTAGGCCTAGACTATGGTTTGTGTTTTCTGTTCTTTTGTTGTTTTGCCCTTCGCTTTATTCCTTATCCTCCTCTAGCCTGTTCCCCATCTTCTCCGTCTTATGGCAAAAACTGATTGTCGTCACCTATAGCCTCAACATGTTAGGTTTACTGTACGTTTGATAAGATTTATTTGTTCGTACTATGCATTGTCAATGTACATATTTTATTCATGGATGTACCTCATCTGAGTATATTGTATTGTACTGCGACTATGATGTATATGAGGTCATAACTGTGCCCTTGTTTCCTCAATGTGTTTCTAACTTGTATTGTATTTCTGTTAAAAATTTCAATAAAAAACTATTGAAATAAAAAGACTATAATGAGGTCCGTTGGGTTTCCTCCAATTTTATATTGAAATCTGCAAGGAGGACTTTACATGTAATCTGCGATGGAGTGATCGAACGCTAGTGTGAACCTAGCATTAGGGCTGGGAATACCCTCAATTTCTGATGTGGAAAGAATTTGTTGCAGAGGTTGAGCCAGAAAAAGTTACCGAATCCCACTCCGTCTTCAAAATAAATTGATTCATTATTTTTTTTATCTATTATCCAATTATTAATATTGCATAAATAATTAGATGTATAGTTTGTTACATATTTACTTTTTTAAGAGTAAGGGTGGGTTCACACTTGCGCTTGAGTCCGTCCACTGACAATCCAAGTAAAAATCTCAGGAACCTGGATAGGCACCGGATAGCGACAGGTTAGCGACGCATTGCTTAAAAACCCATTCAATGTGTCGCTAACCTGTCGCTATCCGATGCCTATTCAGTTTCCCGAGATTTTCACTCGGATTGGCAGCGGACGGACTCAAGCGCAAGTGTGAACCCACCCTCAATCACAAGATTTTTTTTTTTGTGAATTACAGGATCTTCACTGCTTGTAAGTGACCATGGCTGTCAGTTGGTGGTTTGGCCTACTGATTCCACAGTCCTGTTTAGGCTGAGGTCCCACGTTGCGGAAAAGCTGCTTTTTTTGTGGCAGATTTTGCTGCGGTTTTTTGAACCAAAGCCAGAAGTGGCTACAAAAGGAAAGGGAAATATATAGGAAGCTCTTATACTTCTCCCTTCTGCTCAATCCATTCCTGCTTTGGTTCCAAATAAATGTAGCAAAATCTGCAAAAAAAAACAACTTTTCAGCAACGTGGGGCCTAAGCCTTAGAATAAAGAAGAATATATTCACCTTGCCAGTCTTCTGCCCAGGTGGCACTTTCCTACATCCTTGCCGGACTCTGTATCCTGATTTCCAGTGACGACTTGTCACGTTGACACATGACTGTCAGTGTTTACAGGTTAATGCTAGGGCACTAAAATTTGCACAATTTGGTAGAGATTTGCTGCTGCAGATTTCCCCCAAAACAAATCTAAGATTGCAGATTTGTGGATCTTTTTAGCTGGAGATGTATCCAGTCTATTTTCTATAATTTCACTTGTGTCTACTTTAGGTTTCGGCTCAAAAATGCACTAAAAACTGCATCAGGACAGCAATAGGTGAATCCTGCGTGTGTGAAGGAGGCCTAAAGCAATGATTCAGTCTATCCACATACGGAAAGCTGAGAGGGCTCGCTCTGTAATTGTATACAGAGGTCAAACTAAATATAAAAAGCACACAACACATTCCACACTATATCCAATCGGAAATTACGTCTGCTAATTATTAACCCTAACGTGGCAGCCTTCTTTGGAAGTGTTTTCTCTGTCTCATGGTCGGACGGTTATGAAAATCATTAAATCTCTTACCTCCTCTACCTCCTAGATCTGATCAATCTGTTTTTGCTCCGTGGTGCAGTTTTAAGCTATTACTAAAGTAATGTTAAAAAAAAAAATTCTTGCATCGAAGAGAAAAGATTAGTATTGATATTTTTATTTCAAGGGATTGTATAAGATCAGGAAAGAAGGATCTGCTTTTTTACCGAAACAGCACCACTCTTATCCATGGGCTGTGTCTGGTATTGCAGCTCAGTGCCATTTAGGAAAACTCAGTTTCAGTCTATGGATGTAAACAAGAGTCTTGCAATTCACTAACATGAAGCGGAGATCTTGAAATTGGGTGAGAATCATGAAAACTGTTTGTTGCTCATAGCAACCAATCACAGCACAGCTTTTATTTTTCATAGTGCGCTTGAAGAGTGAAAGCTGCACTGTGATTGGTTGCTATGAGCAACAGAGACATCAACTGGTTGAAGCAACTATGTTAAAGGGGCTGTGCAGGACTTCAAAAACATGGCTGCTTTCTTCTTCTCAGGGAGTGACATCATGTCCGTTGGTCACATGGCCATGCTGTAACTCTATCCCATTCATTTTAATGGGGTATTGTCATGTGACCAACGAACATGATGTCACTTCCTGAGAAGAAGAAAGATGTCATGTGATTCATAGAAGGCAATTTATGAAGACTTGTGTTTTCAATGCTCTGAGCCGGCAGAGGGGGTGCTTATTTATGACGAGACACACACCTCCTCATAAATGAGGCGTACCCTCCACCAGGCGATGGGCATGGAGTGCTCTATTTCTGACCCCCTCCCCAACATGACCTTACCACTCCCCCATTTTGGGAAAGTGGTGTAGATGGCACAGAAACGGCAGTTGCGACAATTTATGCCACAACTGGCATTTAAAAAGTCAACCCCAAGGTCTGCGACTTTTTTGCACCAGAAAACTAACGCAAAATAATAAATCTCCCCATAAAGTATTATGTATAGATAGGGAAAAGGAGACAATGTCCGAGCGGCCATATGTATATGCAGGTGCGGCCAGTACTGGGGAAACTCCCATACCGGCAGGACATTTGCTAAAACTAAATGGGAAAGCTATTTCAATAATATGACTACGGGTGACCAGTACGAAGACATGCATTAGGCTTGGATAGCTCCTTTTAAAGGGGTTGTCTCATCAGAATGCAGGCCCTAGGGCATGGGTAGGCAACCTTCGGCACTCCAGCTGTTGTAAAACTACAACTCCCAGCATGCATACTTGTTCTGCTGTTCTTGGAACTCCCACAGAAATGAATGGAGCATGTTGGGAGTTGTAGTTTCACAGCAGCTGGAGTGCCGAAGGTTGCTGACGCCTGCCCTAGGGTGATCAGATGATCGCCCCATCATCAACTGCAAACTGATGATTGTATGCCTGCAGTGGCCACTGCAGGTGAAATGGAGTACTACACAACAGCCATTTAGATGAATGTCCACCTATGTAGTACAGTCACAGCTTGATTCTGCCAGAAGGGACCTCTTCTATTTTATCCATGCACCCTTATAGGACCTATGTACAGGCTTCATTATTATGAGACAGTCCTTCTAAAGTTCTATTCACACAATTGAGCCAAGTCTCTATCATGTTTTTCATGGATCTGGGTGTGCTCTGTTTTTTTACATAGACCAATTCACTTCTATGGTTAAATCAGGTCCCAAACTATGTTCTATTTTTTCATGGGTGACGGAGAGCACATGATTGAGGAATTTGGTTGTGTGAACAGACTATAAGGGCTGAATGTTCTAGGAATGACAGGATTGTGCACTTTGGAACTTGACAATAATTTTTATTACATGATAAGTATTTAACTATTTCATAACAGTTATGTCACAAATTTTAGCACAGAACTGCAAAAGAATCTAAAGTAACACAAATCCGAGTTTGGGAAGATATTTCTGTTATCCTCTTGAAGGGGTTGTATCTCCACCTCTGGCCTAAAGTAGTTAAACACTGACTAAATATAGAATATTTTTTAGGGTTTTCAACTTTTTTAGAGACATACTGGCTTTGAGAGTGCACGATTTTGCCAAGGTGTGACTTGCGAGTTGTTGGGCATAGTTTGCCATGGGGTGGGATATGTCAATCTACACAAACTAACTTTTATACTTAAAGGCAATGTGTTGCCGGTAAATGACTTATTTTTAACAAGTTTTATGTTAAATGTATTTTTAATTTTTTGGTGGGGTTTTTAAAAATTTTCCATGTTATCTATAATTAAAAAAAAAAAATCTTAAAAATTCTGCAGTTCTGATTCTGACCTCTAGGCCATTTAATATGCTGAGACTTCCTGTTTTCTGTAGATTTCTTTGCAGCAGTCACCTCACTTACAGCGCACTGATGATCACAGTGATCATGTATATGTAGATAAGGCACAGAATCCACCAGTCACAATAGAGGATTTCACAGCTTATCTACTCCTCTCTGTGCAATGACCTCTGGCCAGGTCACAGAGTTTGCCTAGAAAACTCCCATACAAGTGAATAGGGTCTGCTCCAGACCATTGTGTCTATGGCCCATGGTCCTTCTATAGGAAACTTGAAGTCACAAGCTATTTTAGGCTTGGTGGAAAGACTTGGAATTGCAAGATTTTTAGGATTTTTTTTTTTTTTTATATAGATAATAACATGGAAAATAAAAAGTATCACCAAAAACTGTTAAAAAATATAATTAACAATAAGTCATTTCCTAACAACACTTTCCCATTAAAATTTGAATTTTTACAAAGTGTGAATAACTCTTTTAAGATCAGATCCCAAAAATATTCTAAAATTTGAACCCCAGGCCAAATCCTAAAATTCAGGCTCCAGGATTCACACTCTAGAACACAATATTTAGACCCCAGATCCCATACTAGAGACTATATCAGGCCACAAAATTCAGACCTTAGACCCAAGACTGGACTCCAAACACCAACCCTCCTCCACTTTGCACCAATTTTACTAAATCTGTCCCATTGTGTACCCAGTTTATAATGTAATTTTGATGATCTCGGCAGTACTAAGCTGCAATACTCCAAGTCAGCAACATCTGTAATTTGCATTAATGTAAAGGTATGGGAACATTTACAGATTTGCTGATCAGGAATGTTTTCTTTCCAAAACACATCCAACCAAATAAAGACTGAACTAAAATTTTATTCACTTCACTTAATGTGACAGTTTGAGGACTGATATTTACAGCTAATTTCACTGCAATTTACTGGTTCTTTTTTTTCTTTTAATTTCAGGAGTAGAGTTCTTAAAGGAGTTGATCATTTGCCCAAATATAGGATGATCAAGGGCGCCCCCCTGTGATTAACTGTAACCTGCAGGAGAACCTGGCAGTAAGTGTACAGTTTATATGCAGCACCATCATAGAAGAACTTAAAGGGGGTTTCCAAGACTATGATATACTGATGGCCTATACTTAAGATAGGTTATTAGTATCAGATTGGTTGGGGTCCGACACTAGGCCAATAGCTGATTAAAGAAGATGAGGTATTTGCAGGGATGCTGCATCCTCTTCAATACTTGTCAACCACAGTGCCAATGTTGTATAGTGGCTGTGCTTGGTATTGCAGCTCATTCACATTCAGGTGAATGGGGGTGAGCTACAGCTTGGCCTTGTGACTAATGAATGTGACGTCACTGGCCTGAGAAGATGAAAAGGAAGCGAGGTTCTCCCAAATGCTTTGGCCTCTTCAAAAAGTTAATCATGGACCTGCCAGGTGTCGGACACCCACTGACCTCATATAGATGACCTATCCTAAGATCTATCATCCAGCCTCAGAAAACCCCTTTAGGCCAGGGCCCCTACGTTGCAAAAATGCAGCGATTTAACCATAGCAGAAATGCCGCGGAAACCAATGCTGCATTTTACATTACCTGCAAAATGGATGGGATTCTGTTTTAATCCCATCCACACGTAGCAGAAAAAAATCTGCAGCGGAAATGCTGTGCTTTCAAAAACCGTTGCGTTTTTTTGAAAATTGCAGCATGTCAATTATACTTACGGAAATGCTGGCGTTTATATAGGTTATAATAGGGGCAGTAGGGGCAGAAAGTCCACACTATGTGGGGGTCTTAGCTTTAATATTACATGGTACCCTTTGAAATCAATGGGCTCTCCATGTAATGCAGAGGTCCGCTAGATCTACAGAGTCACTCTCTGCCCTGGCTGGTTATAAAGATTAAATATAAGGGACTGCTACTTATATATATATATATATATATATATATATATACAGTATATTGAGTATAACTGGACCATTGCACTGGTAGGGTCAGTCATACATCAGCGTCCTGCGGTCCTTCCATAGGCTCTATCACATTCCACACATGATCCCAGTCTATTTATAACACAATTATAAGACAATTGAGAACCTTTGACTCCAGCAGTGGAGCAGGAAGTCTAGCTCAGATCCTGCCTCATCTCCCCGTGACCTGGGGCTAGAAAATTAACTTCCACACGCTCCCAGCCTGCAGGATTACTAGAGCGGAGGGTCGCCTGGTGCGGTGTAGGTTTCTGTGGCAGTCAGGCGTAACAATCGTCTTACTCATTCTCATACAATTAAAAATAATTCCAAGCAATGTGTATAATGTATAAACCCCTATATCACTGGATGTATTATTTTTTTTTTTTTTGTGTTTGCATACCCTTTTATATCTAAGAGATGAGTTTTTTGGGTCTATCAGAACCACAGTGTAATAAAGGGGGTCCTGAATAAGGGGAACAACATCTGTGTCAAGTTTGCATGTTCATGACTTCTTTCCAATGGTTTCCTCCAGGTTTCCTTCCACAGACTCCCAATAACCACTGGCCCACCAAAGTACTAGAGAATCCTCCAGTGGGCCCAGGCTCTAACACAGTAATGGTCCAGCAGAAAAATTTGAAGGGTACTATGGTCTATTTCCAAAGAGTTGTTGGAGGTTGGGCCCCAAGAATCTGGTGGGTCCAAGGAACTTCAGTCTAACACTGATAGCGCAACGTATAGTGGTGTAATAGGGAAGGAAAGTCCGCAGAGGAAAACTCTGCAGACTTTCTGTGAAAAGCACTGTGAAAAAAAAAACGCAATGTGTTTCCGCTGCGGTCTTTCCCACAGCGCTTTTCGCTGCGGCACGCTATGTGGGGCCTTAGCCAAAAAGAGTCTGCTACCACAGTGCAAGAGATTTGCCTGCTTTTCCAGGAGTCCAGGAGGTGCTCTCGGAGCTTCCAGGAGAGTCGGAAAGTATGATTTAGGCTAGGACTACAAGGTGACTTTGGTCGCAACTCCTGTCACTCAACCAAGGATCAATGGGTCGCTCTAGGGAATGGAGTCGCATTGCAACCCTTAGTGTACCGTGACCACAACTTCAAGTCGAACATTTCTCAACCTTTTTGCTACTAGAAGTCACAGTCACGGCACACTAGTGGCCACAATGTGACTCCATTCACTAGCATAACTAAAGGAGTCACAGGGCAACCTTTGGTTATGCAACGGGAGTCGCGGCCAAAGTTGCCTTGTAGCCCTAACCTTAAACCCAACGCATCAAGTCGAGCCATCCACATACACAATAGAGGGCAAGTCTTTCAAATTTGTCAGGTTTGACTGGTCTTCCTCTCATGTTTATAGGAACCTTTACTATTGATGTTACCTTTTGTGTATACTTGAGATAAGGAAATTGAATTGTGAGCCCCTCAGGGGACAAAGACTGATAGGACTGGATATTTTATTTGTGCAAAACTTCAACGAATTCCTAAATTTATGAAAAAAAAAAAATTACAATTTTTATGGGAAAATATAGTTTAAAAGATAAAAAGTATAAAAAAAAAGATGAGTGTAGTAAAATCTAAGAGTATAAAATACAAAGACTGTTTGTTTAGAAGGGAAAAACCTGCCGGGGCAGAATACTGGAAACCTCCAGAGCTGCCAGCGAAACGAGTGGCACTGCTTAGCAGATAGGGACATTGTCAGACAGGGAGGGGCAGATAACGTGAAGCCATTGTTCTGTTCAGTGGCCCTCTGTAAAACTCATCAAGCCTCTTCACTAGGGAAGTGCACACACAACCCTGCGAGGAGAGACGTGCTGACAGCTCAGGAAGGAATATGTGCTAGAAAAAAAAAAAAAATTTGAAAACAAAAAACAAAAACATTTTTTTTTTTTTTTTCGCATTAGCCAGTAGATGTGAGAAGTAACTTTGCCAGGTGGGGTTGTAGTAACCATGGAGATGTTATGATGTCACGGTTGGGAGAGCATGTCAAGGCAGCAGAATCAACATGTTGCAGCGGTAGAAGAAGGTCCCATAAGCTGCGAGCAGTTTTCAAGCGAGTACAGGAGGGAGATGGGGCCAGTGTTTACCTGACAGCCTAAAAGGAATACAAGTTTTTTGCTCCGGGTCCGTGGATTGTGGCTTAAAACTTTTGCCGGACACCTCGTCACCTGCCGCCAGGTAAGCGCTGACCCCCCCTTTAACAAATAAGTAACTTATTGCTGTCAAATCTTATCGCCCCGACATACCAGAACGTATTTGCAGTGCTAATATTGGATTTGTTATCGATAATGTGCTAACAGCTTATTAAATACATGCAAAGGTACAGATATAGCAGAAGTGACTTTGCTGGACACAGCAGAGCTGAGTTTGTCGTTTGGTAATATTACAATGTGTAATGATGAACGGTCATAGGAAGCGGCTTGATGCGGTGAACTTTTTTTGCATATTAAAGCATACTTTAGGACCCATTCTTTACATTTCGCACCTTAAATTTTGAATGGAGGCGTGACGCTCTTAGGACGGTAGGTAAAGCAACTTTATTAACTATCACTGTGTACAGATAATACAGCACTAAAGAGTTCAATGACAAAATCAGCTCTGCTATATCTATATTGAGGATTGATCGGTACTTGCACAATTTGACAGTATTTAGTTGTGGATTACATGTGATACTTCTGCATAGTCTGCGTGTTCAGACAAGCAGGAATGCGAACGTTAGAAACGTGTAAAGTAAAATTGAGAACTGTCGTAAATTAGGTATAGACTGTACATAGATGTAGCAGAGTTGAGTAGTTAGTAATAGGTGTAGAACTTAGTTACTGCTGGAATTTGCTTGGCTAGGATGGGAAACCTGTACACAGGTGAAGCAGAGCTTGACAGACTGTTGTAATAGCTCGCATAAGAAGAAGCGATAGCATATTGTATAGAAGTGAGAAAGCTGAGTATGTCACTTGGCACAACTCATCACAATGCCATGTATTATAGCTGGCATCGTGATGGAAAACCTGCTGCACTGTGCTAAACCCAAATGCCTAGTGCAAAGTTTTCACAATGTGCCAAACTCAGCTCTGCTACATATGAATCACATTTTTGGTGGTTTGTGCCAGATTTACATGAGCGTGTATGCCATTGTTTTACTTCTATGTAGATTTGATTGTATGAGGGATCATGTAGTATATACTGTGTCTCCTATATCCATGTAAATATAGTATGTGTGAGGCAGGGTGCGCTCACCGTCCCTATCTGCACAGCGTTCAGTCTGTATGGGCACTGCTACATGTGCCCTTAGCACATACGTCATGTGCGCTTATTGTGATTTATGTGCCACAATGTGATTTTACAGTTTATGGTGCTTGTTACATTGTTTGTTGTGTTGTTGTAAATTGTGTCGATTATTGCTGTACAGCAGCGATGTGTTAGTGTCCGCAATGCAGAGCATTCCCATGGTTTGTTTTTTGCATTAATATATTAGGTATAATTCTGTACCCTGGCCATTTTATTACAAGTTATAACCTTGCCTTATTTTCAGAATTTGCAAGGTAAGTAAATTTGATGGGAGTCTTTAGGTGGGGCTGGGCTATTACATGTAGTGATCTAGTAATAATAAACAGGATGTGAACAATACAGGAATCATCGCCCCAGGTCTGCTCTTTAGAGGTCCTGTGATTACCGCGAAATTAGAGGGTGACTGCGTCAGGAATAAAATATGTATCCTCCACCACCCCTCCAATTATTATAGCTGTTGGGCCAGATTCATACAGGCCAGTTTTCCATGCAGTTTTTTGAGAATTAGGTTATGTTCACACAGGATGTGTCATCTGCTAATTTTCCAATGCGGAATTCCACAGTTGCAATTTAGTTGTAGCTTTTAGCCTTTGTATTGCAAAGAGTGCAAGCCATGGTGAAATCCTGCAGCATAAATTGCCAAGTTGTGACTTAAAAACCCACATTGTAATTTGCATTGCAGGATTTTTGTACCCTGTGTGGATGCGATTTGATGAATTGTGATACACTTTACTGCTACTGTACAACGCAGAGGATTAGCCACCTGCAAGGGCCGGTTCACATCTGCGTTTGATTTCCGTTCAGGGAGTCCGCGTGGGGACTCTCCCGATAGGAAACCTATACACATAGAAAAGCGGTTTACCTAAGGAAACCTGCGGACCCCATAGACTATAATGGGGTCAGTGTGGTTTCCGCTCGGTTTCCACACGAAGCAAGCGGAGAGAAAAGTGCTGCAAGCAGGACTTTCCTCTCCGCATGTTTCCGCATGTTTTGTGCAGAAACTGAGTGGAAACCACACGGACCCCTCAAGCGGACTCCCCGAACGGAAACCGAACGCAGATGTCAACCGTCCCTAAGACTGCGGCATACCCTAAAGCCTTATTCACACAAACGGTAAAAGCAACCACATGACCGGCGTTTTTAAAATAGCCATCACATGACTGTTCTTAGAACATGTTGGAGGCGATTAATATCCCATCTATGCCAGTTTTCTGCCATAGCAGGTGCTAGTGTGGCACATCTTTGGCACAAGGCCCTCCTAAAGATAGAACACATTCCCCGTTTTGTGCCTCACTCTCCACTTTCCATAAGTTTGGGCAGAGTGGGGCGGGCTGGAGACGCCTTGACCTGACATATATTATAGCTCACTCCCATTTTCTGCATGAGCGTGTGCCTGATTTATTAGGAGCCCAGAGCCTCTTACACCTGTCGTGCCATTTAGTAAGACCAGCGTACAAAATGCCAGTCTTAAAAAATCTGCCCCATTCAGTTCAATGTGTCTATTCACATGGCCGATTTTTTTGATGGTCCATTTTAACACCCTATTTGTGTCCATTTTCACAGATCCCTCAATACACTCAAGTCTGAGGGATCCAGGAAACAGATGACCCACAGATGCAAAGTGGCCATAAAAAAAAAAAAAAAAAAAACCAAACTGATCATTTGTCTGTTTATTACGTCCATTTTCAGGTATTCTTCTGGAATATGAATACTGGAAAGTCTCCCCCGAGGTCTGCAATTTTTTTATGCCACACAGTATCTGCCCTTACTACCTCTAAGGCCCGGTTCACATCTGCGTTCGGGTTTCTGTTCGGGCAGTCCGCTCTGGGACCCCCCGAACGGAAACCTATACGCATAAAAAAGCGGTTTACCAAGCAGCACTTTTCTCTCCACATGTTTCATGTGGAAACCACACGGACCCTATTATAGTCTATGGGGTCCACTGGTTTCCCAGGTAAACTGCTTTTTTATACATATAGGTTTCCGTTCGGGGGGTCCCAAGCGGACTCCCCGAACAGAAACCCGAACACAGATGTGAACCGGGCCTAAGACATTCCATAGCTTGACTGCTCTAACTGTAAAGAACCCTTTCCGATACTGATGTCTGAGCCACCTTTCCTCCATATGTAAGGATGTCCACTGGTCCGTTGTACAGTTCTTTACTGAAATGAATGCAGATTAGATGAGAATTGAGCCCTGATCCCGTTTTGCCTCTGATGGGTGTATTGGGGGGCAGTGGATATGTCTGACAAACAGACAGTGCAAAATACGTTGCGAAACCAGCCTTACTCCTGCAGATACATTTGAAAGAAATCCCCTTGACTAAAATAACTGTGGCGGATAATGATAAATGTCCCTTTAAGCCTATGGATACATGAGGCAAGTTATATCGTGTATGGTATGAAATCGGATCCACCATCTTATCTTACAGTTTGCCTGATGATCTAGTAATACATCACACTGCGGATTATATATGGGTATAAACAGGCTGAAACCTCTTCTGAGGACTGCAACCGTGCACAGACAACTCTGCATTTCCGAAAATTATAACAACAGACTACAAGGTTATATATTATATCATATGCAGCTATCTTGGTCTTGAATACAAGTAACAAATACAACCTATCACAGAATTTACATTGGAATATAAATCTAAACTATTGTGCACAGTTATATTCTCACTGCTCATTCTGTTTGCCGAGGGTCAGTTTTTGCTCTTGGTCCTGTACCGGCAGGATTCACAGGTTCATAGGGAACGTTCCACTTCATGCTGTAACATTGCAGTGCCATATGGCGGCATCATAGCCCTATAATAATACCATATAGGCATATCCTTGTCCATAAAGCCTAAGAAGACAACTATGTAGGACCTATGGATCCATCTACCTGTGGGCAACTTCTGGACTGGCCGTTGGATACACATAATAAAGCATGAGGACATTTCTCACCTCCGAGAACATTTTGTTATAGCCATCATTATAAAATTCAGAACATGTACAGTTTTTGAAATGTTTCTATGGAAGATGGAATCTTTTTGTAAGACAGTACAATGTGATGGTTGTGTCGTCTTTCAGCACATGGATTACCCAGAATGCTTTCCGCATTACTTTGAAAATCTCCATAGGACGTACATGTACCAAACTCTGAAATTATTGACTGTGCCGCCTGCCGCAGACCTCTGTCACCTTGCCCCCACCGATCTTCTGTACTTTAGAAGTTCTCCACATTAATTGAAAGGTAGAAGACATCATTGATCCTGATGCACCCGTTAGATCTTGGTGCAGAAATACAGTTCGACCTTCTAGTATCTGATCTGAATTAATTTCTATATTACGTCTCTGTAGAAAGAAAATAAGTATACCTATCTGTATCTACCTAGTCACTTTAGAGACTGCATTGTAGGTGGCCTCAAAGGGGTTGTGCCATGAATGAAATCTATTCCTTAGCCACGGGAATCTTAGTGAGGATACAACCAGTGGGACCCCCAATATTGTCCCAAATCCATCCTGGCAAATTAAACACATCCCAGAGAGTGGCATACAAAGACCAACCCAAAAAGTTGGTTTATATAGAGGCAGGAGTCCAGGGACGAGGCAAGGGGGTAAGAGTATCTTGTCCATATTGGTGACCACAGAGAAGTGATTTCCGATTGCACAAGTACGTTACCACTCCATTCAGTCCTATGGGACAGCTAGATATACCCAAGCGCAGTACTCGGCTTCTCTTTGGAAGTCCACATGGGCAATTGCTTTTTCGTTCACTAAAGAGGGACTTGGGACTCTGGTGATCGAATCAGATCCCCACTGATCAGACACTTATTTGTAGGGATGAGTAAACCAGTTTGTAATAAGTTTGGTTCAGTATGAATTTTCAAAAAATTTTAGGTCCACAATTTTTGGAGCTCACCACCCACAAATCATTCTCTTCAGACTCTTCAGAGTATAATAATTAGAGGTTTGGGGAAGGGGTGGAAAATTAATAAACACCTCCTTGCCCCCTCTACTTATTTCCTGTCATGTGATTCATTGATCTTATTGATTATATGTCCTATATGTATAATCATTGGCATCAAATTTAGGGATAATAATCCCAAAGCGGCTGTCTGGGGATAGGTCTCTCTTCATTTTGGAGGATATATTCTGGTTTGGCTTTTATCCCAGAGCATTTCTTGAAAACCAGGCATTGATCTATAGGGAGTTACCTTCCAAAAGGTGGCTCTAGAGTAAATTTCCCTTTTTCCTTAAAGGAGAAATTATTTGCATAATTTTTCCCCAGTATTCTTAGCAGAGCACCTATGGTCTGTAAGACTCTGCACAGCAAAAGGTGGCCTGCAAAGGCAACATCTCCCTAAGGAGACATAGTACACCTTCTGACCAGAATCAAAGATAGTAATGCAATAAAAAGTGGACGGGCACATTTTCTGTATAGACATACGGTGGGTCTATAGATCCCCTGTCCGGGGCATATTCTGATACATTGTTATCTGTAAAATCTCTTCTTTTATTGCATTCATAGCTTCCATAAAATAATGATTTCATTGCATGAACAACATCAGTAAAAACACGGGGAATTCCATGAAGGAAGCAGTGGGCGTCCGGGATCATGTCGCGAGGATCTGGTCCTTTTATGTGTACACAGGATTTGAGAAGATGATACATTCGAGTAATTCACTGTCAACAAAGGCTGGAAAGAAATCCGTGAACTAGAGAAATAATCCCGCTCCTTGTTTACCTCCGTCACCAGCTCAGTCTAGGCAAACAGTGATAAAGTCATCTCTGCTTGTAATCCTTTACGGAAAGGAGCAGTCAAGACCATGGACGAGCAGATCATTCTTAGTACCTAAGAACAAAGAGACAATTCTCGGATCGCTAGGGATGATTATGTGTCTGTAATTTTCTATGTGGGTTATTATTGTGTTCCTATAACAGCTATTCAAAAACCTCTGTGTGCATATGCATGGAGACCATCATTATAGACAAGGGGGTGTAACATCTCAATGGTTGTGGCCAACTAATTGTAGAGTTACAATTATTGGCAGTCTGACTCCCAGTACATCGGCTTATATTTGAAGGGGCCATGGCGCTTGGGCGAGAGTCAGATCCCCACCAATCTAATATTAATGATCTATCCTAAATATTCTGGTTACGCCTCCTTTTAGCAAAGCCATACCCTTTTTGGTGACATGGATGCACAATTTGGAAGCCCAACCCTTTTATTGTCCTATATGATAATTAAAGCCAATGACTTACAGTTGACATCCGATTGGAGTCATTCATTTTTTCCCTCTTTTCCATTTGGCCCAGACCGCCATGATGACTTCTTCCAGCCATGAATCATATCAAAGTTTGCAAAACAGACATCTTTGGCTCCTAGTTTTTCATCATCCTCCCTACCATTATCAAACCTACAGTAGACAAGCTCCCCATCCTGCTGTTCTCCCCATTTCTGTGTCACCTACAAAATAATATAATAAAAAGGTAGCCAACTGGGCATTTATAATATGTAGGGGGGGTACTGGGTATTGATAGGACTAATACCCCCTTATGCCTCCACATATTAAAAATTCCCAAAATGCCACTGTGTCTCCTGTCTCGCAGAGGGTCCCCTGTCCCCCACAATGTCTTCTGTCTCCCACAGTGTCACCTGTCCCATTGGTGCCTAATGTCCTTTAGAGTGTCCCCTGTCCCTTACAGTGCCCCCTTGTAGATGGTTCCTTCCCATTCCCAGTCCCCTATAGAAAAGTATTTAAAAAAAAAAACCCTCTATACTTACCTCTTCCTTTCTTCACCACAAGTTTTACAGAGATCTTTGGACCATTGGTGCAATTGGTGCGATGACACCATCATGTCCACCTCCGCCAGGACACAGGCAGCTCAGACTATAAACCAAAAGAGGCTGTGGTCTGAGGGGCCTCTGTCCCCACAAAGGCAGACGCGATGATGCTGCCTGCAGGTGTCTTAACTTGTAGATGGAGGAGGAGGAGACAGTAGTGTACCCTTCCTAAGTAAATGGGGTGGTGGGAGACATTCTAAAAATTGGGTGGGGCGAACTAGCAGTAATTTTAACAGCTGGATTGGCAGAACCAGGAAAAATGATGCCCATCAAGTAAAATCGGCAATGAACACATCCTGTGTTGACATACCATTAAAGGGATATTCTTCATCATTTATAGCATATCCACAGAATATATCATAAATGCTTGATAGGCGTGAGTTCACTCACCTGGCCCACGGTGGCTATAGAAGTATATGGAGACATGGCTGTATTTGCATGGGGCCCTCTCAGTTCAGGTTTATGGGCCCTTTCTGTTCTCTTCTGTAGGTAAAGTAACCAGCATGAATAGCTGTGACCCCTTTTCTCCTGATAAGTGAGGGTGTCAGCGGTGGGACTACCACTTATCAGGCATTTATAGGATAAATATCTTATGGATGGGCCATGAATGTTGGAGATGGGAATGCCAATTTGATACATGGGCACCCTCTTCCAGATACGTATGGAAGACAGAGTGGAAACGATGGATGTGATTTATCTAGAGAGTATATAGCCATGTGTTATATATATTAGATATACTGTATCTACTGCCAGGATTCCTGTGACTATAGAACTCATTCAGCACCCAGCAAGTATTGATATATCTACATACCATATACTAAAAATAGAATACCGTAGATTAGGTGTCCTTACTTTTTCATGTGACTGTAAATGTTGTACTTTCTCTAAATCTCTGTATTACCTAGGAAATTTTCCATCACTATGTTGCCAGACCGGTTCTTCAGATCTTGAGATTTCTTAAGAAATGTGAAATTTGACCACGGATAGCAGGAAATAGATAAGAGTCTTACCCGTCCAGTCTGATTCTCATTGCCTGAACCTTTATTCTTTTTCTGATTTCTTTCTTTCTACAAACAGGTTCTCCAGCAAAAAAAACAAAAACTAGATATTCCATAGACATCTGGTTGTTGCAGAACTGGCATTTGGGAACAAAGGATCCCATTCCCGGCCACCCTAAACCCTTTACATTTTGATAGACTTTGAAGGGGACCGGTCACCTCTCCTGACATGTCTGTTTTAATAAATACTTCTTTTCCCCATGAAATAATTCTGAACCATCTTTTCTTATAGCTCTGTGTTTTACTGTTCCTCTGTTATTCCTCCTAGAAATGTATAAATACATTGAGCACTTGGTTTCACCATTATCCTTGTCAAATTGGTGTGTCCTTGCATTGGCAGCAATGATTGGACAGTGTGGGAGTGTGAAGGGAGATGTTCCCAACTGGTAACACCCAACTGTCAATTTTATTTATAAATTTCTAGGAGGGATAACAGAGGGACGGCACAGTGTAGAGTTATAAGAAAAGCGTCTCCACAATTATGTTATGTTGAATACAAGTATTTACTTGTGAGGATTGGAGACAGGTCCTATTTAAAAGGATTTTCCAATACTTCTTGTTTGCCGACCTATCCTTAGGGTAGGTCATCAATTGAATATCAGTGGGGGTCTAACACCCAGGACCCTTGCAGATCAGCTGTTTGAAGTGACTGGGAGCACCGATTCAACTCCACAGTGTAGTGATATCACGCTCATCATTCGCAGTACCTGAATGTAGCTCAGTCCCATTAAAGTGAATGGGGCTGAGCTGCGATACCAAGCACAGCCACTATAGAAATGTATGGCACTGTGTTTAGTTAGTAAAGAAGAGGCTGCAGCGCTCACCTGGATGATGTGGCCTCTTTAAACAGCTGATTGGTGGGCTTCCTGAGAGTCAGACCCCCGTCAATCATCAACTGAAGACCTATCATTGGATTTGTATTGTATATGCACTGGCTTGCCCAACTACAAAGGTTTCATATATACTATTGACCTTAAAGGGGTTTTCTGGACTAAAATTTATATTTCTATGTCCTATTTTAAGTGTAAGTCATCAATAGCAGCTCTTTTGGAAGGTGAGACACCTAGCACCCTCACCGATCAGCTGTTCTCAGCAGCTGATAAACAGAGTAAGAACAAGAAGCAGACATCCCCGTTCTCTGTGTAGTGGCAAGACCAGGTACTGCAGATCACTTCCTATTCACTTGATTGGGAGCTAAACTGCAGTGACCTAGTGAAGCCACTACACAGAGAACAGCACTGTCTGCTTCCTGCTCCATTCTCTGTGTATCAACTACTGAGACCAGCTGATCGGTGGGGGTGCCAAGTATCTGATATTTTTAACAGAGTGCTTTGGTGGAGCTCGGTGCTGTGATTTCTTACTGTAGATTTTACTTTATTTGCAGATAACAGGGTTCTTTTGGTGTAGCAGAGATGAATTTGTCATGTGTTACAACTCAGTATGATTCCTAGTACATTCCAGATGTTTGTTACTTATGCACCAAGGTCTCTCAAGACCCAATCCAGCATGCAATAATCAGGAAGGGATGTTTATAGGGCTGACCTTAATATAGGTTATTGAGACTCATCAGGCCATATACAGTAATGTAAGTCTCTGCAGATATTTCTGACGACTGCCAGCTTTCCACCAGTCATCGTGACTCCTATAACATATTCCACACATAGAAGTAATGTGACTTTTCTCTATTATTTGCATTATTTATGCTATCTGTTTTCGATTTCTGATTGACAAAAAATAGATGCAAGACAGCCTGGCATCTGCTTTTCAGGCGCCCACATTGACAAAGTGTTAAAAACGTGGCTCACTACTAGAAAGCTGTAACAAGCTGTGTGTTCATGAGGCCAAAGACATGATGCTTTTTAAAGGGGTAGTCCTATTTCACAGTGTTATGGTATATACTATATGTTCATGATCACTGAGAGCCCCATTATTTGATAGGCCAAAAGGGTTCAAAGGAAGGAAAAATAAAGCTTACTAGGGCATTCCCTGCCCTGGATAAGATTTATTGCTAATATATACTGTAAGCAGGTCCTCTGAAGCCCTGATCATTACATTCGCAGAGCACTTTGGGGTGCCAGTAGTCTGTGTGCTGCCTCCTCTCCTGCTGCTCTGCCTCTCTGTCACAGACTTTGCTCTACTCCTGCATGTCCATAGAGTAGAGTGGAATCGGTCATGTGACCGAGAGTCAGCGTGTCAGTGGGGAAGGCAAAGGTACGAGACTTCTGGCCTCCCCAGCTGCGCTCTGCAGAGCGTAAGAAACAGAGCTCCAGAGGACAGGGGTTTATATTAGTAATAACGCTTATTCAGGGCAGGGAATACACTGCAGCTTTATTTTTCCCTGCATAAATAACCCCTTTAGGTCAGGCCCCATGTTGCGAAAACGCTGAATTTTACATTACCTGCAAAGTGGATGAGATTCTGGCTAATCCCATCCACACATTGCAGAAAAAAAATCTGCAATGGAAAAGCCGGCGTTTTTTGTATACGCATAATAGGGGCAGAAAGTCTGCAGAGTTTTTCCTTTATGTGAAAAACACTGCGGAAAAAAAATGCAATGCATCTGTGGCTCACTATGTGAAGCCTTAGCCTTAAACACACAGATATGTGTGTGAATATATATATATATATATATATATATATATATATATATATATTATCTCTGCAATTGTTTAAACTGCTGTAGTGTGATATCTTATCACAAAAGACAACAAAAAACTATGAAAAGTCATTGAAAAAAGTTTTTCCAATGACTTTTCATTTCTTTTGTTGTCTTCTATGATAAGATATCACACTAAAGCAGTTTAACCAATTGCAGAAGTTCGGGTTAACTCTGCTACATCTGTTTCTAAAAAAATATATATATTATTTATATAAATTATACTATATAACTATATATATATATATATATATATATTTTATGGGTTAGTAAAGCCTGATTTTTACAAAAATCGTTGGCCATTTGCTTGCAATTGTTTTTTGCATCCATTAGATGGATCTACTAAACAAATGTAACCTGATGGCCCCGCTGACCTCAGCAGATTGGGATAACATCCATGTAATGTGTATGGTCTGCTTAAGGAATTGCTGTGTATGGGGCAGTCACTCTTGTCACTTCCCCGCACACAAGAGTTAATTTCCCTCTGTCGTGCACTTAGAAGAAAAACGAGTTTTAGGGAAGTCTCTTCTCTTGGATCCTGCAAATAATGAAGTTTCAAGGCTCATTTAGAACGTGCTGAGTGACATTTGGCGCCTCAGGTCAGTACTGGCTGCTGTGTAAATGAATGCAGTCCAGCCGCACTGTCAGACAATGCATTCCCATCCAGCGAGCGGTGGCACGAAGCGCGTTGTGCTGTGATCTCATGTGATGTTGTTGTGCTGTCTGTTTTCATAGCGAATGGACTGAAATAACCAGATCATTGTAAACAACTGAAAAATGTGCAGCATGCAAAAATCTTATCTTTATTCTCTATTGTACTGTGAAGCTTTATATTAGATATGTTACAATGAATCTCCATCTTGACCATCATGTTCTATTCTTATGCAACATTCTGCTGTGATAAGTTTCTTTATAGTGGTCAGAATCCTTTTTTTCTGATACAGAGCGCCAAATCCTCAGCAAAGACAGATGGGTAAACTGCTTTGTCACGAACCGGATTTGACCTGAATATTCCAAATTGTTCGGTTTTTAAGCCAAAAAAATATGGACGAGCATAAATGGCCGTCGCGTTATACTTTGGGGTCTATTTCCCTAAAATATATAATTCAGCCAGTATTACCTTTATGTAGTATAATCTGAATCCACCTCTTCAGTAAGGTCTGACCTGATAAAATCTACATGGAATAATGCAGAGGTCCCTGACTTCCTGTATGATGGACTGTACCACCCAGCCTCTCCACAGGGGGAGACAAACACTTCTGTCACTAACTACTGATGAGCAGACAGTTCCTGTCACACAGCTATAATGTAGGCGCTCACAGCTCAGCCTCCTTAACATCTTACATTATTCAGAACAGGGGTGTCAAACTCATTTTCACCGGGGGGCCACTTCAGCCTCACGGGGTACCTTGAAGGGCCAAGATTATTTTACACGTGTATAAAAGTAACTTCTCCTTAACAGATAAGCGAGCTATTAAGCAGTAGTTACATTTGTACATTACTACCGTTACAATCAGCCCTTTGAGGGCAACCAGGAAGAACATAATGTATTGTTAAAACCTAAGACATTGGCATGTTACATACTATCCTCATCCTTTTCTGAATATATCAAAAATTAAGCAATATACAAATACCGTTTACCCCTGCAAACGGTATTATGCTCTATAGTTGCCTCTGCACACGGTATTATGCCCCACAGCGGCTCCTGCACATGGTATTATGCTCCATAGTTGCCCCTGCACGCGCTATTATGCTCCATAGTGGCCCCTGCAAATGGTATTATGCTCCATAGTGGCCCCTGCACACGTTATTATACTCCATAGTGGCCCCTGCAATCGGTATTATGCTCCTTAGTTGCCCCTGCATTGGTATTATGCTCTATAGTGGCCCCTGCACATGGTATTATGTCCCATAGTGACCCCCCACCCATGAACTATTATTGTATAATGATCGGAGACCCAGGTGGTGACAAACCTAAAACCAGTGTTACTTACCTGGGCTCCGGTGCGCTCCCTGCGTTCGGCCTTCTTCAATGTCGCACAGACCGGCGTCGCGACATAATGACGTCGGCTTGGCTCACGTGACGCCTGGGACGTCACCAAAGAAGGCCGAAACCTGCTGGGAGTAACATCAGATCGCCGGAGAGGTGAGTAACTCTGGTTTTTATGTTTATCACCTCCCCTGGGTCTCCGATTATTATACTCCGGGGTCTGAAAAGACCCTGGAGTATAATAATAGTAGTATTTGATGGGGTTCGCCGGCCGCGGCCTCACTTACCATCCCCGCTCCTGCACACAGCCGCTTCTGCGTCCCATAGCAGAAGGGGAAGCGGGGGCGGCCACGACCAGCAGCGGGGATCGATAAGTAAATAGGCCGTTACGTGCCGGGGATACTCCAGCAGGCAACGGCCTATTTATATATATATATATATATATATATATATAAAAAAAACTTATCCTCACCTACCTCCGATGCCTTGATGCAGCCGGCCTCCTCCTCTTCTTGTCCGCGACGTCTGCGTGTCAGCGTAGGAGGCGCGATGACGTCATTGTATCGCCGCCTGCGCTGACATGCAGAGGTCTCGTAAATCAGCCCAGGACAGGTATCGCGCAGCTTTTTTTTTTTTTTTTTTTTTTTTTTAAGCGGCCTGGTTTACATTACATAGACAATAAAAAATGCCGCGCCCCTGTGGGCCATATAAGTGCCGGGCCGGATAACAGAAGGCAGCGGGCCGGATTTGGCCTGCGGGCCTTGTGTTTGACACCTGTGATTTAGAAGAATACAGAGAGAAGGGTAATTGCCCTGCTGCCCAGCAGGTAGATACGGTACAGTCTCTAGCTGCCTATGTGACGCTGTGCTGAGGTATCATAGGATTGATAGCAGAGCAAAGAGAGATATAAAAGTGTAGATGGGGTCTAATCGGGAGCTAAAGAGAAGCTGGTCTGCAGGGATATCAGTATACATGAAAGAAGCCTGGAGAGTGAAAGACAAGGAGGTTAGGGGTGCTTGAAAGGCAAAAAGGGCTTTTGCTGGAGTGCTGCTTTAAGTTAATTGGATAAAAGATGACTACTAGAATGGTGGGTGCCTGACTGATGGGATCCCCACAAATCATGAGAACAGTAGCCCCTGACACGTCTATATGAATGTGCTGGTTCACACATTCACGGCTGCTCTGATGACTTCTATGGAGCTGTTGTAGAAAGCTGAGCATAGCGCTTGCCTATCTCCGACAGTCCCTTAGAAAATGAATGGAGTGGCAGCCTGCATGTCGACTTGCCACTTCATTCAGACAGGAGATAGGTGACCGTGCAGGTTCCAAAATTACCTATTATATTCTAATAAGACCACCAGATATTTCTGCTTGATAAAGCTGCCGGCATCATGCTTTTATTTCATTCTCTGGCCACTGGAGGCGCTGTTCTGTTGCATTGCATCATAATATTGGTATAACATATACACAGATACACAGTTCTGTGGTGTAGATGGGTGCAAATGTGGCTTATCTTGGCCCGCTGCCCTTGAGTCAAAGATGCTCCACATTGTTCCTTCTTCCCCCCGCTTGCCACTTTTTACAAAAATGGGTGACAAATTTACTATAACTCTCCCCAGAATACTGGCATGAGTTATGCCTGAAATATACACCAGTTCCTGACTGACATAGACTTAAATTCTGGGAGTTTCTAAATAATTGAGGTGTCTTCAGCATCAGTCCGGGACTTTATTAAGAGTGGCGTACAGAGCACCAGTCTTAATAAATTCCCACCAGTGTATCATAACAATAATGCAACAGTGACATTGAACAGAATTTACTCTTATTTAGTACTGTAAATCTGGATACTACAGTAACATTCACACTATAATAAATACAGCAAGTACTTATTAATACTATATATATATATATATATATATATATATATGTGTGTGTGTGTGTGTGTGTGTATAGTTTGTGCTGTTCCCCTTTAAACCATAAAATAACTGGATGGAAAATCATATCTCATGCCGCCTTATTCGGAATGATGTGATATTAAAAGCTTCGCCTGAAGTTGTCGAGTAAGATAATTCTGTCATTTCTCATGATTTGGTGGTAGGCTCTGATAAGAGTGCTGATTTAGACATATTTCAGGCTGCTGCTGGTGCATACTTAATACTTGTTCCAACATGTGCGCTCCCGGTAAAGGTAGAGACGGAACGCAGGTTGTTGTCAAAGTTGTGTCCGTCTAGAGCTCTGGAAACACATTCTTTAATCTGTGCTTTATAGCCAGAGGGGAACTGTAAAGAATATCATTAGAAATGCATTAGCATGTAGATGAACCTTAAAGGAACGGTCTTGTGAAGTTAACCCCTATTATGGCCTATGGACACCATGGAGGGGGGTCCCACATAGCACAGTGAATAACTTCTACAAAGTCTTGTTATGTCAATATCTGGCCCGTCCGAGTATTACATAGGTAGCCATGTGTATGAAAGGCCAGCATGTAATACTGCATTTCACCTTTAGTGGCCGCAGTTTTTTTTTTTTTTTTTTTTTTAAAAACACAGTAGATATAAGTTGTTCTTATTTTTCAGGTTGTTAAAGGGGATATCCGGTTATCCTCCAAGATATTGTTTATATTTCTGGAGCCGCGCTGCTCACTCACCAAACTGTAGCGGCAGGTGTAGGTATTGAAGTATATGGGGCAACGCTGAAATACCTACTTCTGGCACTGCAGTTTGTACGGCAAAGGAGCATCGCAGCTCATGGTATGTAACCATTACCAAGAGCCGCGCTGTCTCAGTACATCTAATCTGCGGGGGTCCCGGGCAAATCTAATATTGATAGGCCATCAATAGTAAAAACTGGATAACCCCTTTAATAGAGAGTCGCACATCTATCACTATACAACTATCACTCCATTGGCTGCAGCTTTGAGGCAGGGGTTGGGGCATCCCCATTCTTGAGATAGGAGTGGGATATGCCATCAATGTCCCTGTTGGGTATACCACTTTAAATGCATCCCTCCAGTCTGTACCTTCAGCAAATTCTTAGACACAACCACTGTGGAAGCCATGTACAAGACTGCCATTTATTTTGGTGCCTGGGATGAAAAGGAAAATGGCGCCCCCTCCTTACACAAAGAAGGTATGAAACAGCGCAGGTATGGACAAGTAATGGACAAACTCTGCCTGTTTTGTTTTGGGACTATCCACGAGGTTCGCTTGCAAGTTTCAGGCCAGACTTATTCGATCCAAACCAGGGGTGATAATGTTTTTTAGACCCCAAAGTATAATCATTGGCGATCCAGCGGAGGTGCAGAAAAATAAAAAACAAAACACTCATACTCACCATTCCTGGGCTCTGCCCCGGAGTCTAATCTTCTTTTCTAAGTGTCCCTGGTGTCTTACAGCCTCCTCAGTGTTTTTCAGCAAGGAGGTCGGAAGATGTTTGGGAAGTTACCTTCCCTGGACTCTCATTATTAGACTCTGGGGTCTGAAGAGAACCCAAAAATATGGGGGGGGAGGCTGAACCTGAATTTTTGGAAAATTCACAATGAACTTGCTTCATTATGAACTGGTTCGCTCTTCTCTAGTATGGCCCATATACCTGTCAAACTGAGGGAAGGAGTGCTAGAGTTCTCACCTTGCCCTATAGATGGTGCGGCACCGACTGTATACTGTCTTTATTACATATCACTAAACAGATATAACTAGCAGATTTGTAATGTCATTTATTAATACAGGATTTTTATGGGACGTACACAGTACATGTTCACGCTAACATTACATATCTTTTTATAGTTGTTTAGGTCGGTACATGCGGTTACCGTTGTCTGTTTCCATAGAACAAGCCTACAGATCTACAGTAGATAGTGATACATGTAATCTCATGTATGTGGCAAGCCCATGACTAGAGCTCAGTCAGTAATGTGGTATCACGTATATATGCAGTATTATAAATGCAGCTTTTCTTCTGAAGAATCGTCATATCTGTCTTTATCTTCATTTCGCTCCTGGATTCCGATGCATAATCTATCATGGGGCCCCTATTTACCTTGCACCATTTAGAATAGTGATATATTTTATGTTGCAGAGGAACCTTTGGGGCCCCCTCAGGGTCCAGGGCCTGGTAGTGACTGCTACCTCTGCACCCCCTATAGCTACGCCCCACCATGATTTATTGCTCCAAAATAATGTAAATGAAGTATAAGTATAAGTTACAATGGAATAAACCTCCTAAGATCATCCAGAATTTTCTACGTCAACGCCATTGGAATATTCCAGGTTGATATAATAAATATTCTGCTGATAACAAATATTGGAACAGCGACAAACAAGAGGCGTAAAAATCATTAGCCAAGTACGTGTGAAGAAGAAGTGGGTTATTTATGGGCGCCCATTATATGGCTATGGGGATCTTGTATTACATAAAACTAACAAAGCACATCTTCAAAATGTTGTTCTGGGTTTTGGGAGGCATTGAATGACGGTAATAAATCCCTAGTCTTAAAAATATAACAAGTCTATGTCTAATCAATCTGGAGCTATAAAAATGGAAGCTGAAGGATTAAATGACTGTCAGTAGACATCTGGAATCTGATGTGATGTCATTTATAATGCCATTAAGTAGGCTGAGAACACAGGAGTTCATCAATTACACACGACGGCATCCTTCTGCCTCCAATAAACTGCTACTGGGTTTGCTTCTGTTAGTGCTTATATGTCTGTAAAGGATGTGTCTTGATGCTGATGACATCACAGGGACAAGGCGGCTCCTCATAGTATTGATGACGTCACAGTGATAGGGTGGTTCATCATTCAAATGTGTTTGATGACATCACAGTGACAGGGTGGCTCCATAGCATTAATGACATCACAATGATAGGGTGGTTCGTCATTCAAATGTGTTTGATGACATCACAGTGACAGGGTGGCTCCATAGCATTAATGACATCAGAATTATAGGGTGGTTCAGAATACAAATGTGTTTGATGACATCACAGTGATAGGGTGGTTCCTCAATGCATTGATGATGACACAATGATAGGGTGGTTCCTCATACAAATGTGTTTGATGACATCACAGTGACAGGGTGGCTTGTCAACCAAACAGAAGGTAGGTGGGAACAACTCCAAATGAAGAAATAGCAGGCAGTTCTGGTCCCATCAAGAGATTTCTTCATAGTAATGACACCTACAACGTGTTTTGGGATACAATCCCTATCCCAAAATGCGTTGTGTGGGTCCCTACTATCAATAAAGAAATCTCTTGATGAGACCAGCACTGCCTGTCATTTCTTCACTTGGAGTTCTTCCCTCCTAAACACTCTGTTTGGACGACTACCAGCGTATGGGTTCCTCCATTACGCTTCCTGGCATCTAGCTGCTACCTGGGTCCCCTATTGTGCCTTTAAGGCTAATTCAAGGCTTCTTCAGCAGTTCTGGGCTATCCACAACTGTTAAAGGTGAGCATATTTACTATTCTTACTGTCTGTTAACTGCGAAATTCGCTGTATTACGCTATTGGCGCCTGGCGGTGTTTTTTTTTTCTGTTTTCCAGGGTGGCTTGTCAAAACATTGATGACAATGATAGGGTGGTTCCTCATACTGATGGCCTTAGATAATATCACAGTGTTAAGCTGACAGCTCCTTATACGCATGCTAATTGATGGCATCACAGGAAAAAAAAATAACTTTCTAATCATGGTATTGATGACATCATAGTGACACAGTGGCATGTCATGTTACTTATGTCATCACAGTGACAGGATATCTTCTCATACCCATATCACAGTGACTAGTTGGCTGCTCATACTCTTCCTATTTATGATAGTTCCAAGTTCTCATGCTATTGCCATGCACAGGTATGTAGTGTAGGTACTGGTAGAGGAGATTGTAGTACAGAAACAATACGGTGCAAAAGTTTTAGGCACATGTAGAAAAACCGCTGCACAGTAAGAATGCTTTCAGAAATAGAAGGGTTAATAGTTTATTTTTGTCAATTGTCAATATGAAGTGATATGGCCCCCACAGATATAGCCCTGATCTCAACATCCTCCAGTCTGTCTGGGATGACATGAAGAGACAGAAGGATTGGAGCAAGCCTACATCCACAGAAGATCTGTGCTTAGTTCTCCAAGATGGCGGGAACAACCTCCCTGCCCAGTTCTGCCAAATATTGTCTGCAAGTACCGAGAAGAACTGATGGAAGGAAAAGGGCAAAGGTCACACCAGATATGGATGGGACTTATATTTCTCTTTTCTTCCTTCATGACAAAAATAAACTATTAACCCTTCTAATTCTGAAAGCATTCTCTGCTGCATTTTCTACACCTGCCTAAAACCTTTGCACAGCACTCCAGTTAAAGTGATCTACTGTAACTAGCCTTGACCAGCCCGCATTACTAGGGAGCGTGTCTTACTTTCTTGAAGAAGACATTACAATAAAATGGGACTCTTTAAAGACTATGACTAAATTGGTACCTGCTGAACTTCTTCAAGTAAGTCAAGTATATCCAGATCACTTGTCAAGACCAATTCACACATCTGCTAAGCCTTCCCGACACCTTCCTATTTCTTTGTCTCCTTCCATAGACAGCATAGATGTTTGTGAATATCCAATTCCCACAGGGGGCGTCAGTTCCAGTTCATGTCTGCCATATGGAAGCTGTCAGTCGCCTGGTGTCGCCTGTAATGAACAGCCACCGGTTGAATCAATTTAGTAATTGCACAATAACACAGAGAAGTAATTACACATCCAGTGGACAGTCGAGGCCCTAAGAGTTCCCTGTCACGCTGCAATATTCTGTAAAATATGCCTTTAATTATTTACATTTTATGTTTCATTGATTTTATGTGAAATGAGGATTATATGAAAGAAGAAATATTTGGTCATTTACAAAAATACATTTTTTTATTCACCTTGTAAAGAAGAAAAGAACACCTGTAATGTGTGTAATGGGCGCTGTTTACCGTGTGAGCAAGCTAAGCATGTATCAAGCTCCGGGCTACTAGTAAATGGCCATGCAGATGTAGCAGAGCTGACTTTGTCGATTAGTTCTTTGGAGCTGCATTGTGTGCGTGTCAATTGAGATGGTTACAAGGGGTTTCCAGTCTTATGATAGTGATGACCTATCTTTAGGATCAATATCTGATCAGTGGGGGGACTGACAGAGGCATAGCATGAAACTTCTGGGCCCCCATGCAAAATCTTAATGGGGCCTCTACTTACCTGCCATTTAGAATAGTGGTATATTTTAGGTGACAGAGGCACCTTTGGGGCTTTGGGTAGCGGCTGCTACCTCGGCACCCATATAGATATGCTCCTGGGGACCGATACTCGGCACCCCACAAAATAACTGTTCTCAGCCACCGCTGGTACCGGAACTACACAGTGCATGGTACAGTATTGCCCACTGTGTAGTAGCTGTGCCAGGTTACTACAGCCCAGCTCCCATCTGGAATGGCCATTACATAGTACACAAAGCCTTCTGTTTCTGTCTCCTGTGTAGTTCTGCCACCATTGGCTGCTGAGAACACTTGGTCAATGGGGGTGCCAGATTTCGGACTCCCACTGATATTGAAGACCTACCTAGGTTCACGCTAGCGTTCGGGCTTCCGTTCTGCGGGTTCGCTTGGGGACCCGAAAAATGGAAACCCTATCTGCTTAAAAAGCGGTTACCCATCGACTCCATATACTATAAAGGGGTACACCGGGTATCCGCCCGTTTTCGCCAGAAATTGGAGAGAAAAGTCCTGCTTGCAGGACTTTTCTCTCCACATATTTTAAGCGGATTGGGGGTGACTGCAGCCTTAAAGATACTTCATCGTCATCATAAGGCTGGAAAACCCCTTTAAGAGCTAATTGAAAGTAATCCCGTCCCAACCTTGGATCTATTGACCTGACCTTACAGAGATCCTTATGATGCTGCTAGTTCGGGTCATTACATCCTGTGGTCAGGATGGGGTTTGTGGCCGTAATACGGATTATATATTACAACTGTCTGGATTAGCCCTTACCTGCGGTACTATGTAAGATCAATGGTTATTGATAGGATTACAAGTTCCATATGAATCCATTTACAATATATGGCTTTGCTACATGTGTTTACTATTCTTTTATTCTACGTTTTCTTGTTATACTGTCACTTTGTCTTGCCAACCAACTTAACTTTCCCATGTATGAGGGAATGTTGGGTAAGCGTGTGCCCCAAGTGCTGGGTGTTGGGGATGGGGGGCACCAAGAAGCCACTTTTATATATTTAGATGTAGAGTAGTGACCTGAGCTTTTACCTGCAGGTGAAGGGAGGTCTAGCGCCAGCTCTGCATGTATTATGTGTAGAAATTCTTTATGATTCTAAAATCCATCAAACCTTCTACATGACCTCTCTGGATTGTGACCTGTGACCCCGGAATCAAGTCTTATGTGGAAAAGACATTATTGTGCTATAGGTCATGAAAGCAAGAAGCACCCATATCCCTGGAGTGTAGTGGGGGAGGGGATATACTAAAAGGGCATGTCCCCTATGGGAAAAGGAGGGGGGACTAACAAGCTAGTCTGTTTTTTTTAGGAGTGGAGTCTTTATATGAGATGCTACACAGTCATCATCTGTTGTATTAAAGAGGTTGTCCATGACCTATACATAATGGATACCGATGATCTATCCACAGGATAGGTTATTAGTGTCCAGACGGTGGGGTCTGACACCTGGACCCTGTACCGATCACCCAACGGAAGCCGTATGCAAGGTATGGAGTGTATGGAGCTGGAAGCTGTATACAGTGTACTGAGACATACAATGTAGCGGTGGTGCTGGGGAACTGCAGCTCTGCTCCCATTCACTTGAATAGGAGCAGAGCTGCATCCGGCCATATACATTGTATACATTTTCCATCAGTGATCGGTGCAGGGTCTGGGTGTCGGACCTCCGCCGATCAGATACTGATGACCTATCCTGTAGTCATTATACCTGGGTCTCAGATCACCCCTTTAAAGACTTATGGTAGAAGATCAGCTAAGCTTTAAGGGGTTGTCTGACAACAATCATTTTGACTACTTTCAGTGACAACCAGCGGAATTGTGAATGCAGCTCTGGAGTATCGGACAGTCTATAATACAGAATTGGCACAAAATAATGTAATTTAATTGCAAAATTACTCATATGTGGGTTTTTAGAAAGCCTAAAATTGTGCTAAAAGTTTGCATATTCTACTATTTTGTGTTTATACTATATTTTATGCAATTTTTTCATTATTGATATTTTTAATGAAGTTTATATTAAATTTCCTATTGTTAGTCTTGGATGAATCTATTTCAGAATAGAATAGAGAACTACTGTGGTGTGCAATACATCAGATAAAGTTTCAGCTTGCTCTACATTACAGCCTCTGGCAGTCTCCTTACAGGAGCTCAGGTTGGACAGGTTTTACCGGGCAAAATGTGCCTTCTCATTTACATAAATGAAAGAAAGTGCAGGGTGACTCCCTGTGCCATGTGGTATTATGACCCAGGGCAGGATCACATGACCAGAACATGCCGTTTCAGGACTCCGATGCATACAGTAAAGTCAATGCACAATGATCAGATCTTCTCGGCTATAGCTTACTTTATACCAGAGCCGTGGTGTTTTATCATGATCATTAGGATGATCATTAGATCATTGGCACATCTGTAAATTAGATACCAGCCTATTTACTGTATATTATGTGCAATGCCATCCCATCAGAGAATAAAGGGGATTTATAGGGTAATATATACCAGTCATCCATAACATTCAAACCTAATATTATGTAGATCGCTCTTGGGCCACCAAAACAGCTCAGAAGGTGTCATGTAGTATCTGGCACCAAGATGTTAGTAGCAGATCTTTTAAAGAGGACCTTTCACCAACTCCAGTTCTTTGCATCTCTCAATAGGCGCCGCTCCACTGATTCTGGTGCAGTTGGAATTTTTTTCTCTAGCCCCCACCAATCCTGAACAATCATTTCTGTTAGTTTCTGCACAATTTAGCTCTCTACTGTCAGTTGGGTGGTCCCTGACTCACTGCTCCATCTAAGGACCGCCCATCCGACAGTAGAGAGCGGTATTAGCATGTTGGGTGCTGAAACTTACAAGACTGATTGTTTGGGAGTGGTAGAGGCTAGAGTAAAAATTCCAACTGCGCCAGAATCAGTGGAGCGGCGCCTATTGAAAGATGCAAAGAGATGGAGATGTTGGAAGTGGTGAAAGGTCCTCGTTAAGTCCTGCTAGTTGCAAGAGGCAGTTACCAAGGATCAGACTTGTCTTCCTGCACATGCCACAGATGCTTGATGGGATTGAGATGTGGGTAATTTGGAGGCCAAGTCACCACCTTCATCTCTTTGTCACGTACTTTACACATTTCCCCAGAATTCTGGTGTATTTTATTAGTAAATCTCACCAATTTCTCTATAGTACACAGTAAGCTCCTAAAATCCCTCTAATGACTATTTTAATCTCCAGAATTTGTTGAATAGCCTACATAACAATACCACTTGTGAAATCCATACTTTAGTAGTTAGTGATGACTATGGAAGAGAGGGGGTGCAACGTTTAGCAGGGCCTATTCTAAACCCTATGGTTACCACTGCTTTTTGTATTAACCCTTGTCTGCACTATGACATCACTGTGCGCAGTATCCCTGTACTGTGACATCACTGTGTGTATTATCCATGTATTGTGACATCACTGTGTGTATTATCCCTGTACTGTGACATCACTGTGTATATTATTCCTGTATTGTGACATCACTGTGTGTATTATCCCTGTACTGTGACATCACTGTGTCCATTATCCCTGTACTGTGACATCACTGTGTGTATTATTCCTGTACTGTGACATCACTGTGTGTATTATCCCTGTACTGTGACATCACTGTGTCCATTATCCCTGTACTGTGACATCACTGTGTGTATTATTCCTGTACTGTGACATCACTGTGTGTATTATCCCTGTACTGTGACATCACTGTGTCCATTATCCCTGTACTATGGCATCACTGTGTTCATTATCTTTGTGCATTGGGAAGACCAAAACAATCGTAAGCTTTTTAGACCTTGCTACCTGTGCTAATGGGCCATCGTTTCCAGTTTTGCTTTGGGGCCCCACAGTTACTTGTTACATGAATTGATTATTGTTCTGTAACTGGCTAAAACTTGAGCTTCAGAAGGAGTTAAATAGTTAGTCTTCTCTGTACACTGAGAATTGGCTTAGTGTAATATAGAAAGGAGACAAAGTAACATCAAAGGCGCCCCTCAGCAGCGCTCTTCTATTAGTCATCTCTACCTATAGTCGGATTTATTCAGTGCTGGTGGTGAGAGGAAAGGACAAGAGGATATTCTTCTCCCTTGTTTAAAGTAAATCCGGATTCCTTGGAAGATCTGTGCTTTTATGGGCAGTGGTGATTTAGAAATTTGCACTGCAACTCCACCTCCTCCTATTGAGTGTGCTTCACCCATGACAGACCAGTAATGAGACACTGAGGAGCAGAGTGTGCGGTAATATCCGGCAACTTGGTATTAGGCTCCAGCTGAACATGTACACACAGGACGACTCTATGGCTGTGCACACAACCTGCGGCTGCAGCTGAGGGCGCCTTGGAAATGGAGAAAGACTTGCAAGCCGACAAGAAGATCAGAAACGAGAAAAGATTTGTGTCGTTGTGTTGCGCTGGATCCAGACACCAATCAGGAATTAGTAAGGTAGAAAATACTTCAATAATATCCATAACTACATGTACAAACTTTATTTCCGTAGCCGCAACTTATTCTGCATCTCTGTACAATCCAGGTAACCAGGAACCTATGACAGTAGTTATGCTACAGGTATAGCAGGGCTAAGTATGTTAGGTTCAGCAGAGTACGGTATGATATTTGGCACATACTATGTCTGCGGATTTACAGGTCAATCTGCTTTGTTTCCTTAACTCAGTGTTATCACAAAGGGCAAACAAATCAGAGATAAGCAGGTTCAGCTCTGCTACATATGGAGGATCCTCACCTTTTGTGTGGATATCAGATAAGAATTGTTTAGTAGCTTTATGTTTGTAGTTGGAAGCTTCTTCATTTTCTATATTCTGCCAGTGGTCTCCAACCTGTTGCTTTCAGCTGTTGAAAAAGTTTACACAATCTGTATTCCGGCTACAATATGTCCTCATTTGCAGATTCATGGGGTCTAAAGCTGGCCCTACACGTTAGATAACTATTGGCTATCCCTCCTGATCCCCCACCTGTCAGATAGTGAGAAAAACATGCATATGTGTCTTTTTATATAGTGTGTGTAAACTTCTGGTTTCAACTGTATATGCATGCCACTTGTATTCTGAATGGGGAGAGGGGAGTACGCTACTGCCAGACTCTTCTGGGGGTGGCTTATCCCTCCAAAAAACAAAAAAGACTGGGCATGCTGAAATCCCACACCCCCATACACATTGGATGGTCCTTCTGAAATTATTGGCTGACAGTAAAGGGATTATGCCATTACGGACTCTAAGCCCCTATCCACAGGACATGGGATAAACTGGGTCCCCCAGAGATCAGGAGAATAGGGGACCAAAAGTCTCCCCAAGACCTCCTTGTGACTGGAGTGCCAGTGCGCTTGAGTGACCGGTGCTCAATTCACTTCTATAGGGCTGTGTGCGCTGTTGAAACTTACAACCCCATAGAATGGAGCGCCGGTCACACAAGGGTGCTAGCACTCCATTCACAAGGAGACTTTAGGGGGACTTTCGGTCTCCTATTCTCCTGATAGCTAGGCCCCCAGCAATAGGGCACTTATCCTCTGTCCTGTGAATAGAGATAAGTGTCCTTATTGGCACAATCCCTTTAAGCTAATATGATCGGCCTTGCCCATGGGACCTCCACCAGTTTCAAAAATGAAGGAGCTGAGGAGAAATGTGGTATTATATGATGTGCTGTCAAATGAATAAGCAAGCACGTATTACAGGCCTTCACAACAGGAGATATACTTTGCAACAGTTGATGCCTCTCTGCGCCCTGTTCAGCCATATTGACAGGGGTTACCCTAATGTGGCAATAAACCTCTCAAGGAATGCATAATAGCATTTACCTATAATGGTGTAATTGGAATTGGTTACCCTACCTGGTAAAGTGACCCAATAATAACCCAGATAGACTGTCAAATTCCCTGTTGCTTCTTTTAGGGATTGTCAGCAGAATATAGCCTCTGTCTGTCAGCAGAATATAGCCTCTGTCTGTCAGCAGAATATAGCCTCTGTCTGTCAGCAGAATATAGCCTCTGTCTGTCAGCAGAATATAGCCTCTGTCTGTCAGCAGAATATAGCCTCTGTCTGTCAGCAGAATATAGCCTCTGTCTGTCAGCAGAATATAGCCTCTGTCTGTCAGCAGACCATGAAGGCAACCCTTTGTTGAATAGAAGCCGATTGGTGAGGGAAGCCGATTATAGCCATTCCGTGACCATTTAGGCTATGGTTACACGGCGACTTTTGGCCATATACCATCTCAAATGTTACGTTGGCAGGTGCTGTTAGTGAATGTGGCGGTAACGAAATCCACCATTGTTAGATTTTTGTCTTGGTACTTTGCGGGTTGCAACATAATCACATTCATATAGTAGTGTGACATTGTGATCATGTTGCCTCATAGCCCTAACCTAAAATCAGTGTTCATCCCAAGGAAACATAGAGGCAGACAATGCTGAAAAATGGGGCCCAGGTTGGACCCACCCAGTTTCCTATTTGGTGGATGAGAGCAGTGGATTGGGTGACCTGACCCTTCTCTTCTATCTCTTTGATAGGATCCAGGGTTATAAAAACTGGCACTAAAATGAGGGTCTTGTGCTGGGGTAGGCAACCTTCGGCACTCCAGCTGTTGTAAAACTACAACTCCCAGCATGCATACTTGCTCTGCTGTTCTTGGAACTCTCATGGAAGTGATTGGAGCATGTTGGGAGTTGTAGTTTCACAGCAGCTGGAGTGCCGAAGATTGCTGACCCCTGGTCTAGTGTGATTTGTGTTAGAGGGGCCCTCTCTATAAACACCCCTGAGACATCCATAATACATGCATAAGACACATCCACAATGGTACTCCTTTCTGGTTCATAAAGTGGAGTCCTAAAGAGGATACCCAGGAGGAAGTCTTCTGCCACCCTCCATATGTCCTAATAGACAACCTAATTTGGCTCCAAATTTCCACCTCCTCCAAGCATATTCAACTATCAGCACTACATCATAATAATATGCACCATATCTCTGTTATATATGTCACTTCTACAGATTCGGAGAAAAACAACTTAAAAGTCTTATGTAAATGAGACAGTTGGTGCACTGGGGGCGGCCTTCACCTCCCTGGAACACTGGTCTTGCCACTCAGATCCCTACCCTCTCCTGCCTGTGCACCCCATGCAGTAAGAGTTAATCCCACTCTTATGACATCACCTATCCTACTTGAGCAGCAAGAGCAGTTCTCCTAGGGCTGAAGGCTCCGCCCCCAGTGCACCAACTGCCTCATTGGTATAAAACTTCAAAGTTATTTTTCTCCAAAACTACAAAAGTGACATCTATAAGAAATATATATTATGTTTCATATGGTTGGGGGGTGTTGATAGACTCCCTTTTGTAGTAATATACACATGTATTTCCCACCTTTCATTATAATACATTGTTGTATAACATTTTTTTAAGATTTGTACATCTATCTTCCACCAGAGAAATGATTGTTTTGCTGCGTGCAAATGTAATTTCGACAGCTGAAGGAATTGTTACAGTTGAAATCCTAATGAAAATGTCAAGTAATTACGGTCGGCATCTCTAATGGCGGACGTCTCTTATCTGCGCTGACTTTTAAATAACATCCATGTTTCATTGCGGCGGCAGATAGCTGTCAGTGATACGCCGCCTGCTCCGCCGCTTGCTCCACCTCATTTCTCTTTGATTAACTTCGCTTTTTAAAAAACAAATGATGTCTCTTTAGTAAACGCTGGAATTATTTATTCCCCCTGCCGGAGCCCAGAGAGCGAAATTGTATTTGTCAGGTTGTAAAATAGGTAGGAACTCAATTTTTGCTGTCTAGACCAACAGATGAGTTTCCTTTATGAACCATTCAAATGTTTTAGGTCCAACATGTTGCACTTATTATATTTCATAATATAAGTATAGAGTAGTTGGAAGCAGTGGAGTGACCATGGGGCCCCATAGCAAAACTTGTAACAGGGCCCCACTGTACAGTAACCACTTTAAGCAATGAATTTATAGTGCAGATAATGATGTCACAGTACAGGGATAATATACACAGTGATGTCACAGTACTGGGATAATATACACAGTGATGTCACAGTACAGAGATAATATATACAGTGATGTCACAGTACAGAGATAATATATACAGTGATGTCACAGTACAGAGATAATATACACAGTGAAGTCACAGTACAGAGATAATATACACAGTGATGTCACAGTACAGAGATAATATACACAGTGATGTCACAGTACAGAGATAATATACACAGTGAAGTCACAATACATGGATAATACACACAGTGATGTCACAGTACAGGAATAATACACACAGTGATGTCACAGTTCAGGGATAATATACACAGTGATGTCACACTACAGGGATAATATATAGTGATGCCACAGTACAGGGATAATGTACACAGTGATGTTACAGTACAGGGATAATATACAGAGTGATGTCACACTACAGGGATAATATTAAACAGTGATGTCACACTACAGGGATAATATACACAGTGATGTCACAATACATGGATAATACACACAGTGATGTCACAGTACAGAGATAATATACAGAGTGATGTCACAGTACAGTGATAATATACACAGTGATGTCACAGTACAGGAATAATATACACAGTGATGTCACAGTACAGGAATAATACACACAGTGATGTCACAGTACAGGGATAATATACACAGTGATGTCACACTACAGGGATAATATACACAGTGATGTCACAGTACAGGGATAATATACACAGTGATGTCACAGTACAGGGATAATATACACAGTGATGTCACACTTCAGGGATGATATACACAGTGATGTTACAGCACAGGGATAATGTACACAGAGATAACGCCTATTAAAGTAATATGCACATAGTTGCAGTACTGCCATGTCACCAATATACAGTGGATGAGAGCTGAGATGTCCACAGCAGTAGATTCTGACACCCTGAGGCAGCTGGTTCCGGGTATCAGACCCTCACCAAACAGATACTGATGGCCTTTCCTGTTGGAGTGTAAAAACACTGTTGGAGCCCGGAAAACCCCTTTAAGGCTGGTATTTCCTACTCCAGTCTTAAACAATTTCCCCACTGGCACAAGATTTCAGCCTTTTAATAATTTTGGTGCACCACAGGAGGTCCATGCTCCTTATTTGAAATTTATAGTAAATGTGACGGGCCAAAGCTCCCCTGCCCCATAGTGCCTTAACCCCCACCCTGCATTTTAAAAAGTGGTGAGTGGGGTGGGAAAAATAAAAAAGTGGCGCATACTTGGCGTAAATTCTACGCCCCTTTTTGGTGTACTTGTGAGTTCCCCTATATGTTGTACAGTACAGACCAAAAGTTTGGACACACCTTCTCATTCCAATAGTTTTCTGTATTTTCATGACTATAAAAATTGTAGATTCACACTGAAGGCATCAAAACTATGAATTAACACATGTGGAATTATATACTTAACAAAAAAGTGTAAACAACTGAAAATATGTCTTATATTCTAGGTTCTTCAAAGTAGCCACCTTTTGCTTTGATTACTGCTTTGCACACTCTTGGCATTCTCTTGATGAGCTTCAAGAGGAAGTCACCTGAAATGGTCTTCCAACAGTCTTGAAGGAGTTCTCAGAGATGCTTAGCACTTCTTGGCCCTTTTGCCTTCACTCTGCGGTCCAGCTCACCCCAAACCATCTCGATTGGGTTCAGGTCTGGTGACTGTGGAAGCCAGGTCATCTGGTGTAGCACCCCATCACTCTCCTTCTTGGTCAAATAGCCCTTACACAGTCTGGAGGTGTGTTTGGGGTCATTGTCCTGTTGAAAAATAAATGATGGTCCAACTAAAAGCAAACCGGATGGAATAGCATGCCGCTGCAAGATGCTGCGGTAACCATGCTGGTTCAGTATTCCTTCAATTTTGAATAAATGCTCAACAGTGTCACCAGCAAAGCACCCCCACACCATCACACCTCCTCCTCCATGCTTCACGGTGGGAACCAGGCATGTAGAGTCCATTCGTTCACCTTTTCTGCGTCGCACAAAGACACGGCGGTTGGAACCAAATTTCTCAAATTTGGACTCATCAGACCAAAGCACAGATTTCCACAGGTCTAATGTCCATCCCTTGTGTTCTTTAGCCCAAACAAGTCTCTTGTGCGTGTTGCCTGTCCTTAGCAGTGGTTTCCTAGCAGCTATTTTACCATGAAGGCCTGCTGCACACAGTCTCCTCTTAACAGTTGTAGAGATGTGTCTGCTGCTAGAACTCTGTGTGGCATTGACCTGCTCTCTAATCTGAGCTGCTGTTAACCTGCGATTTCTGAGGCTGGTGACTCGGATGAACTTATCCTCCGCATCAGAGGTGACTCTTGGTCTTCCTTTCCTGGGGCGGTCCTCATGTGAGCCAGTTTCTTTGTAGCGCTTGATGGTTTTGGCCACTGCACTTGGGGACACTTTCAAAGTTTTCCCAATTTTTCGGACTGACTGACCTTCATTTCTTAAAGTAATGATGGCCACTCGTTTTTCTTTACTTAGCTGCTTTTTTCTTGCCATAATACAAATTCTAACACTCCATTCAGTAGGACTATCAGCTGTGTATCCACCTGACTTCTGAACAACGCAACTGATGGTCCCAACCCCATTTATAAGGCAAGAAATCCCACTTATTAAACCTGACAGGGCACACCTGTGAAGTGAAAACCATTTCAGGTGACTACCTCTTGAAGCCCATCAAGAGAATGCCAAGAGTGTGCAAAGCAGTAATCAAAGCAAAAGCTGGCTACTTTGAAGAACCTAGAATATAAGACATATTTTCAGTTGTTTCACACTTTTTTGTTAAGTATATAATTCCACATGTGTTAATTCATAGTTTTGATGCCTTCAGTGTGAATCTACAATTTTTATAGTCATGAAAATACAGAAAACTCTTGGAATGAGAAGGTGTGTCTAAACTTTTGGTCTGTACTGTATGTAAGATCACAGATAACACATTGCAATATCAAAGTGGTTATTACAGACTCTACATCTGGGATCTGATAAGGTCAGCACTGCTACGGTAGCTGTTGGTGACTTACATGGAGACATACAGCATAATTATATACCCAGTGTTATATACACAGCCCATCTACTAGAGTATAATAAAATCACTGTATTACAGGGCAGGCACCAAGCCCTGTATACAAACATCTGCTTCCTACACACTAGGGTGGCTTGTCTGGCTGCCTCTATAGGAGTTGTTTATTATATGTATTATATGTACTCCTACTAACTTTATAGCTGTATACGGGACACGTCTGATAGATCACACTGCTGTCCTGTAATCCATAATTGGAGGGAGGGGATGTGAGATATGTCAGGGTGACACACGATACATGGGCTGATATATACCGTACATGATGTAATATATACATTCATATTATTAGGAATGTGGTGACACATCATGGTCCTGAATTATGGGCCTAAGAAATGATTATTTAGATTTAATAATCTGTATTAATGGATATGCATGGAATTATACATTAACAATAATCTAATTGACATGTCTGTATCAAGCCGAGGCTTAGTCAGTTATATATGGCGGTATGTTTTGAGCCCAAACCATTTGGCCATATAAATTGCCAGTGTGACCATGTACACACATTACCTTCCGTCTCTAAAAGATATCGACCCTATTTGATCTTCAGTAGTATCAGACTGCCTATTTGGGCAGTGCTGGTTTCATTTATTATTTAGTATTATTTAGCTGTGTATGGCGGTATTATTTGGAATTGAATTGCAGTATTATGTTGAAGCTAGTGTATACGCAGTATTGGTTAGGCTATTTAAGGGATAATTATTGGATACTACATGGCGGTATTATGTGGGCTGTATGACCTTGGCACTATATGGCAGAATTATGTAGGCTCTTATTATTGGGAACTACGTGGTGATATTATATGGGCTGTATACGGTAGTAGATTCTTGGCACTATATGTCAGAATTATGTAGGCTTTAATTATTGGGTACTACATGGTGGTATTATGTAAGCAGTATATGGCAGAATGACCTTTGTACTATATGGCGGTATTATGTGGGATAAAATTACTTAAACTGTCTAAAAATATCAAATTCAAATCAAATTCAGGCAGAATTTTCCAAACATTTTGGATGCTCGTGAATCTAACTGTTGGGATTTGTTCTATATGAATTGCTCAAAATGGTGGCCTTACTTTTGGGCTTTGATATTAAATCAGTGACCTACTATCAGTGGATAAGAGTATCTAAGTCTCTAAATCAACCAATAAGAGCTGTGATCCATAAGGTTATTGTCAGTGACTGAAATTAGGTCAATGACCTAATTTCAATGAACAATATTAACCTCTCAGACAGTCCATGACAGCTGTAACTGTAATCGGTTACTGTTGGTCATCGAAAGTAGCCCAATGACCAAGAGTTAATATTGGACTTTTATGGACTTGTGTTACACTGGGGTCTCTTCAGATGACACAGTATAATAGGTGGAGACCCAAATAGTTATATTCACCTTCCCTCTTCTGGGCCTCCTTGTGGCATCCTTGGCTTTTTTACGGCTCCTTTTCCGGGCTTCTGGTGACGTCATGCACCCGGGATCACCACTGAGGCCTGTGATTGGGCCCTTGCAGTCACATGAGGCGTACCGTAACTGATTCACCCATCTCTACTTATAACCAAGAATCAGTTGTATGACATAATTAGTATGGCCATGTAGGGCAATTTTTTGGATATATAACAGTTTTTTTGTTGTTGTACCTTCTGTATAGTCACTCAGAGATACCGGTCTTTCTTGTAAGAACCAGCTTTTCCATGTTGCTAATACGGACCGTAAGGACGAACGTAAAAATGTCCTTCATTCTTTTCTTCCAGTTCGGTGACTAATAAGAACCTAAAATTATCTCCAATTCTTTTATCTCATAATCACTGGTTGTAAGAGAAACTCCTGAATACAGAGGTAAATGTGAGCTTATGGCGGGCGGTAATACCTGTGCAGGACAACAGAATACCTGAGCAGTGACTAGAATAACACTACTCTGTTGTCTTTGCCTCCTCAGTATCTTGATGGGGTGGATATATATTTACACCCTGTGTTTGTGCGATTCCTACTATGACAAGATGGCCAGTGTCAGTGACAACTTATAGGGCTACTCCCGGAGGTGTAACTGAACCCTAATGCAAAATCTGTAGCATGGCTTCTCCCTACATCCGTCATATATGGTACTAGCGCTGCTCAATCATTTTCCGACTAGAAGTCACAGTTTCAGCACCCTTGGGGTAGCAATGTGAGTACATTCACTTACCATACCGACGGATACAGTGATTTTTGGTCTCTCAATGAGAGTTGAAGCCAACGTTGCTGTGTAGCCCTAGCCCTAACTTTTCATCACTGATCTTAAGTGACTCGATGAAGCCCCAATAGCCCTTTAAGCCCCATAAAAGTTAATTGTGCCCTCCAAAGGTTCATAGTGCCCCCTCAAGTTAATAGCACACCCAGCAATGTACTTGTGACCACAGCCATGTAATAGCACCTTCCTTGGGCCTCCAGCAAGGCAACAGTGCTCCCCTCGTAATGGTGCCCCCTTGTTCATCGCACATAGGGAATAGTGCCCCCTTGTGCCCTCCACATCGGTAATAGTGTCATCTTCCCCACATAGGTAATAGTACCTTCCCCCCGTATAGTTTCCCCACAGATAATAGTAGTCAAAATTGATCAAGTTCTCTGGTATGAATAAGTTGCAAATTTTTGGACTAAACATTTTTTGTGCAAAAATTTTCTGTTTTCACTGCTCTCGCCACTATCCTGAAAGGGGCGTTGCCTGTAGCCCTGTCATATTTATAATCCTTGAAATTTACACCAATTTTGTGACATCTTAACCCCCCCCATTTCCTGTTAAGCCCCACCTTCTTGTAGTCCACAATATGAGCCCAGTTGTTTTGCGCAACTCTGTCACATGCTGTGTGCTCTGCTATATCAGATCTATCGACCTGGAGAACCCCTTTAAGATATCAAGTGACATAAGATTGCACAACAGTCTATCAGCCGCAGGCCTTCCTGGCCTGACTTTATATTCCTCATGGAATATCCACAATGTATTGTTGACTAATCTCACATATTAAATGTATTTTCTGGGTAATAAATACAGAGGCAGAAAGCTCCTTTCTCAGCAGTTTTCTGTAAACTTGTTTAGTTCCATCAACAAAGTTGCAAAACTGCCTGTATCAGCACAACGGGACGAAAAAGACAATTTTTTGATGTGATGCTTTGAAAGTCCAAAAAAGCTGCTATGAAAGGAAGGACTATCATCCAAACACTTCTTTGAAATACTGTGTAATGTGAAATCAATGAACACTCTGCACGGTGAAAACTGGCTTCGTGGATATTATTTGCTTTTGCATTGAGGTGAGAACACAACAGGTTGGTTGGACGAGTTTTACAAACTATGGCGGTGTTGATAATCCCTGCTCCGGCAGATGTATTAAGACTGGTGTATTGGATGCCAGTCTTAGTAAAGGCCTTGATAAGCGCATGGACCGAGACATTTATGTAGCAAGACATCCCAGCGCCAGAATGGAAACCTATGCCAGTAGATTAGAATTATAATTAATCTGTTGGACCGATGTGTCCCCAACTGGCGCGCCCCACTCTGGCCACATTCGCCCAAGGTGATGGGAGAGACGCACATCAGGACTTGTGGTGAGTATTTGGTTCAAGAAAGAAAGGGCATTGTGCCAGAATTTCCTTACCGCAATCCCTTTCAGGAAAGTGGCGAGGATGATGTAAAAACACCACTTGAGTCTGAGACCCCACGTTGTGGAAACCCAGCTTTTTTTTGTTGCAGATTTTGCTGTGTTTTTTGGAGCCAAAGCCAGGAATTTCTACAAAAGGAATGGGAAACATATAGGAAGCTCTTCTACTTCTACCTTTTGCTCAGTCAACTCCTGGCTTTGGCTCAAAAAATGCAACAAAATCTGTAACCAAAAAAAATGTGTTTCCGCAAAATGGGACCTCAGCCTGAAACAATTGGGGTATGTTCACACAGAGATTTTTGAGGCGGAATCCTATTCATTTCAATGGGAGTCAGTAGCAGAGGAAAAAAAACCCCAACATGACCTATCTTCCGGCAGATTCCACCTTAAAAAAACAATTAAAATCAATGGGTGGTGGAAAAAGCGACGTGTTTTTTTTGTCGCGGTTTTTGATGCCTTTTTTGACACGTTTTTGCAAAAATCACAAGCATTTTTTTAAAAGAAAGTTTTCAGGTCCATACAGTGAGCTTGAGTAAAAAAAAACGCGCCAAAAACCGTGATGAAAAATGTGACAAAAAACGCATCTTGTAAAAAATGTGTCCAAAAACGTTTCTTAATTTCTGAAGCAGATTTTTTCAGCCTGCAAAAAACTCTGTGTGAACATACCCTTATTGACACAAGTGGCTTTTAAAAAAGTGAGAAACCACCAGTTTGTGACTTTTTTACACCAGAAAAGTGGCGTAGACACAATAATACGTGTACCCCTAGATGTTTATACTGCCTTGCAGCCCTGGGAAGGAGGAGCTGGTCCTGAGAGTGAACTGCATAAAAGCAAGAGTTTGGACAAAGTGTGATTTAGGCTAAGGTCCCACGTAGCGAGTCGCAGCCAAAAAACGCTGCAGAAAAAACGGCGGCAGACACGCATTGCATTTTTTCCCGCAGCGCTTTTCACAGAAAGTCTGCAGAGTTTTTCTCTGCGGACTTTCTGCCCCTACTATATTTATAGGAATAATTGACATTCTGCGATTTTCAAAAACGTTTTTGAAATCGCAGCATTTCCGCTGCAAATTTTTTTTCTGCAATGTGTGGATGGGATTAGCCAGATTCTCATTCACTTTACAGGTAATGTAAAACAGCATTTTTTTTTTCTTCTGCGTCTAATTGTCTCCTTGTGGTATTGTAGATAAGTTCCATCCAATGAAATGGAGCTGAGTTGTAATACTACAGTTAGCCTATGGACAAAAGTTGGCGCTGTTTCTGAGTTAAATACTCTTGTTTATCTAATCTGGTGCAAAAACATAGCTAAACCGCTATATGGAGGTCACAGCAAACAACACAGCAAGTTCATGGCCCCATTTGCCAATAAACAACCCGCGGCCATTCCTCCAATTTCTATATCTCATCCAATTCCAAACCTTCATCCATCAATGCCGCAGCAATTATTCTACTATTTGATTTTCTTATAGGACCAATTTGGTTGTTCTGTCTGGACTTTGTTCATTAGTTTCCATGGAAAGAAAATAATATGAATCAGAACGTTGTGATGAATATATTTCAGTATAGTAAAAAATATTCCTTACAGCAATTTTAAGGAGTATTTTTAGCCAAGGAACAGCATTTTATTTGTACTAATGCGATATATTAGTAAATAGGCTGGAAACCATTTAGTGTGACCTGTCTGTTGGGTAAAGCGATATATTATACTGGAATGAGATATTGAGGTGGTTGTCACGTCTGCAGTTCAACAATCCCATGTGTGGACTTTTGGGCAGCCAGTAGGCCAGATCTGTTATATCATGTGTTTCGGGACAACCTCTTCTCTAAATGACAGCGATCAGATAGAAGGCGCCACTTCAGGAGAAGAATGGGACTACATGGTGTCCATTAGAAATGGGCGAGCCGCTTTGGCACAAGCTGGGTTCAACCCGAATATCCCAAATTGTTAGTTTTTTAACAAAACTGAACAATTGGCAATTGGTCTTGGACAAACTAAAATTACCCCAATGTATAATAGGGAGGTGAAAAAAAAGTTAAAAACATTCATACTCCCCTTCCCTCACCTCTTTTGTGCCTCCTAGTGGTGTCTGGTGCTCTCCTGGTGACATCATGCGTCTGAGGCCTGTGACATCATGACGCTCAGTGTGCCCATATCACTGCTGAGGAGCAATTACAGGCCTCAGTAGTGACCCCGAGCACATGACATCCAGCAAGAGAGAGAGAGCTGGACACCGCGAGGAGGCACCAAAGAGGTGAGGGAAGAGGAGTATGAATTTTTTTTTTAATTTTCTACACCTCCCTGGGCCTCCACCTTTTATACCCTAGGGTCTGAAGAGACCCCAGGGTATAATAATGTCACTTCTGGTTCTATCCAAACTTGTTTGACTGAAAACTAATCTTGTACCTGAGCCACCAGAACCCAAAACCAAATGAATCTTCGCCCATCTCTAGTGCCCATGTATATGAATGGACGACCATATAGAACATAGCACCAAACATGAGAGCCTCTGCTTAAGGGAGTCTGTCACTCCAGATAGATAGGTTAGGGTCAGCTGAATCAAACTGTTTTCCCCTTGTGAATCGCTGCCTCCGTTGCCAAGATATCACCGTGTTTGTCAATATGCAGATTAGCTGTTTGAGACAATGAGGGCGTTGTCATTGCTCCAAAGAGCTGCGATTCACAAGGGGAAAACACTGTTGGATTCAGTTGACCCTAACCTATCTATCTAACCTAGAAATGAAATCTACGATGGTCAGGGACTGGCATAGAATTCAGGTACAATCCATGAGTTATAGTAAATTTGTCAAGTCGATGGAATTTCCAGTCCAATATGGTGTCCGCCCCTGATCCACCCACTTTCGTAAAAAGTGGTAAGTGGGGCACAGAACCAACAATGTGGTGCATCTTTGACGCAATAAAGGGGCATGCGCTAAAGACACGTGACATCTACGTCAGAAAAACTAGTATAGATGGGTTAATATATTCCGCCATGTCTCTTACTGCTACTAAAGAGAGAATCTGACTAGAACAGACGCTGCCGCCATAAATCAATCAGTAATGATTTGTATGAATATAATGAATATAATGTAATAAATGTAATCATGAGAAGTAAGCCGATACGTGAATCTGGCAGGTCTAGGCCTCGTGCGGGGATTTTGATAAATTAACCTAATCAAGGTTGACGCGATAGAACAAATGAAGGCAGTTTGAGGCCATGTCTGCGAAGGATAATGTTAAGTACAACTGATCAGTTGCTTAAAGGTTTCCTCTTTTACTTGTACTTACCCCTTATCTCAATCTATTGACCTTCTTAACAGAACAGGGGGTGCAGAGTTACTACTACTAGCAATTACTACCGGGCCCTGGAGCCTGAGGGGGGCCTCTCCACAATAGAAAAAGACACCAGGATTATAGATATCACATAGTAAGTGGTGGCCCCATTACAGATTCTGCACTTGGCCCAGGAGCTTCAAGTTACACCACTGGATGGAAATACTTGCAACATGTGAGAGGGTCCCCTGTTTAGGACCCCCTTCTATTAATCAGAAGATGGAATGGCTACAAAGACAAATTCTCTGAAGGAGCCAAACATCCAAGCATTACATGGACAACCCATTGATTACAATGATCACTGTGTAATGCTCTGTTTCGCCTGTGGTGGCGCTGCAGAGACATTGAGCACTTGTGGCCTGTTTTACAGATTACCAGCGATCACTGGGGGTCTCATCAGCAGGACACTCTGTCATGAACTTATCGCGTTGAAATTTTCCAAAGTAGACAACCCCTCTAAGGAAAACTAGGGATGAGCAAAGTAGTTCATAACAAGTCAGGTTAATTGCAAATTTTTATTTAAATTTGAGGTCGAGCCAAACCTGAAATTTTTGGTGTTTGCCACTCAAAAAAGCCACTATTATACTCTCCGCAGGCCCTAGAGTATAATAAGCGGAGGCCCAGGGGAGGTGAGTAAACGTTACTAAGTCTTACTCACCTCTCCTGGGCTCCGTCTTGGCATCCGGTTCAAGGCCCCATCTTCTTCGGACCTCTTTTTGCCTCCCTGTATGACATCAGCAGCTTCCAGTTCCAATTGATTGGTCCTCAGCAGACATGTCATGATGCTTGTGTCTAAAAGGGACCCCAGAGTATAATAACAGAAATTCAGTCTGGAACAAAACTGCCAGGTGAGGTCCGCCTAACACTAAAGAGGACTTGTCACCTCTCCTAACATGTCTGTTTTAGTAAATAATTGCATTCTTCATCTTTTCTGATAACTTAGTGTTGTGTCGTTCCTCTGTTATACCTCCTGTCAATTTATAAACAAATTGACAGCTGGTTGTTGCCAGTTGGGGGCGTGTTTCTACACAGTCTGCCATTGCCTAACCAGTGTGGCCACCATCAGACTCTGTAGGGACATACCCCTTTGACAGGAGGATTGGCAATGGCCAGTTGTCAGTTTTTTCCAGTATGTCTAAGAGGAATAACAGAAGAACAGCACAACTTAGAATTATAGCAATAGATGCTCCAGAATTGTTATTTAATGGAGAATACAAGAATTTACTCAAAGGGACATGTCAGAGAAGGTGAGGGGTCCCCTTTAAGGTTGGTTGTCTTTATATCTGTAGTGAATAGTTCCTGACTGTTGCAGGATATTATTCCACAGGATGTCATGTATTCACAGGACGGATTCTGTAATAAATGGATTAGCATCAATTATTATACACTATATAAGTCATGGATAGCTCAATTGTCTTGTAGTCTCAGTCATGAGGTTACACCTTCATTTACATGGATCATGAAGTCTATAAAATTCTGTCACCGCGTGTCATGGAATCGGTATTTTGCTTGAAGCTAAATTTTTTATACAGGAAGTCATTCTGATTGTGCAAGGATTACCAAATATCATCTATATTGTAGCTGCATTGCAAGGTCTGCTTCTTTTCTTTCCCAGAAACAGCGCCACTCATGACCCTAGGCTTTGACTGGTATTGCAGCTCAACCACATTCATTTGAATAGAGCTGACCTGCAAAACCGTACCAAACCCATACAGTAACGTGATTGATAATGTTTCTGACCAACTTGTACAGCCCCTTTAAGGCTGAGGCCCCACGTTGCAGAAACGCAGCTTTTTTTGTTGTAGATTTTGCTGCAGTTTTTTGAGCCAAAGACAAGAATGTCTACAAAAGGAATGGGAAATATATAGGAAGCTTCTTATACTTCTCCCTTCTGCTCAATCCATTCCTGGTTTTGGCTCAAAAAACCGCAGCAAAATCTGTAACAAAAAAAAAGCTGCGTTTCGACAACGTGGGGCCTCAGCCTAAAGGGGTATTCCAGACTATTTAATTGCTGACCTATCCTTTGGGCTGGAGTCTAACACTCGGGAACCCTGCAGATCAGCAGTTTGATCAGCAGTGACCCTACAGCTTCTTGGCTATGTGATGTCACGCTCATCAGTCACCTGGCCTGTTCGCAGCCCAGTCCCATGCGTGAACTATAACTATGGGTTTTGTATGAAGAAGCCACAGCACTCTACTGAATGCAGCAGTCTCGTCAAACCGCTGATCAGCTGGGGACCCAGGTGTCAGACCCCCACCGATTTGCCAAGTATAAGTTATCAATTAATAAGCCTGGAAAACCCCTTTAGGCTGGGGCCCCACGTGGCGTAAACGGTGCGGTTTGCCCACCGTGGAAACACCACGGAAAAAAATGCTGCGTTTTACAGTCACAGCAAAGTGGATGGGATTCTAGCGAATCCCATCCCCACTGTGCGGTAAAATACACGCAGCTGACACTCTGCAATACCCAAAACCGTTGCAGTTTTGGAAATTGCAGCATGTCAATTATACCTACACCTCTGCGAACTTTCTGTGCAAAGTGCTGCTGGAAGAACCGCAATGTGTTACCGCCACGGTTTTTCCCGCAGCGCTTTTTTGATGCGGGACGCCACATGGGGCTTTAGCCTTAAACTGGAACTTTCTTTAGGGATGCTGCGCAATCTGGAATTCTGAATCACAGAGCATCATATTAAAGGAATATTCCTATATGTATGTATTTCACATGTGGGTGATTCACGATGGGTGGGCCTTATGGACAGATTTGTCTATATAAGAAGAAGGGAAGGCAGGATGGTGTGGCAGAAAATCCGGGCCTGCCAGTAGGTGCCCATCTCTGTACGGGCAAGTCTAAAACAACTCTGAAGAGAACACCCACGTCTGATCTGACTTCATAATGAAGAAGTGATATTACTGTATCATGTATCCGAGGTCATGAGAATGGGAATTTGTTCTTCTCCGGTCTATGCTTTACACGGAAGTATTAACTCATTGTGTTCCCTTTATATGACGTGTCTGGAATATTCTCCAATGGAAACGTGTACAGAGAGATCACTATAAATGAATTAGACCACGTTCCCACTCCATTGTGGTGTCCACCGAAAATCGGCGAAGGAAAAAGTCAATTGGGTCCATTGACCCCGCATGTAACCGCATTGTTTGCGGTCCGCATCTCTGTTGTTCTGGTCCTCCGATGGTGGGAACCTAGTGTTAGGGTGTAGAGTTACTTCTTTAGGTGAATGCGTGCACCTCTTTGCAGGGATATACAATGGTCAGAGCATTGTAGGTACACCATAACATTACAAGATGGGGATACCTCACTGAGATGACTTTGTCCCTGGCACTTAGGATGAATGTGACATTGGAGAAGTGAAGCTCTCACGCTGCCTTCAGGCTATTTGAAAGTAAACAAAGAACATCTGATCTGTCATTATACTGAGGTGGAAACTGCGCCACACGAACAAATATTTAGGGTGAAGGATGACTGGGGACAGGCCTGCTGCATCTGCCTGACCTTCATGGTGCCAGTGAAGGTTAATGGAACTTCTAATAAGCATCACCTTCCATTTCACAGCAGTAACGCTTCTCCTGACATGGCTGTTTATGCCCCCTCTTGTCCTGTCCCATAGACGCTGTTCCATGTATGTATACATTGCTATAACATGACATTGGTCATACCTACAAAGGCAGTGCACAATATCAGTATTTTTCATGAAAATAATAGTTTTTATTGTTCAAACATATGTGCAGCTACTGTATGCTTCTTCTTTAAAATATCTCAGAACATCATGTTTCCTGCAGTGCCCCCGCAGGGGAAACTAAGTATTGCACAGTTCTTTTTAAAATCAATGGGCTGCCAGTGCAGGAACTTACTTGATCCTCCAGAGTATGAAACAAACTTTGTAGCCATCCTCTAGTTGTAGGTCCACATGGCGGAATTTGGCGCTGATCTTGTGATGGATTCCACTCTAAATTTCACATTGATTCTGCCTCCCATTGTTTTCATGGGTAACATGGTTGCCTTGCAACTGAAGTCCTGGGTTAAAATTCAACATAGGGTAACTGTGTGGAGTTTGTACAGGTCCATCTCAATAAATTAGAATATCTTTGAAACGTTTATTTTTTTCAGTAATTACATTTAATAAAGTGACCTCCTATATTTTCTAGGTTCTTTACACACAGAGTGTTCTATTTCAAGTGTTTTATTTCTGTAAATGTTGATTATGGATTACAGGTATTGAAAACCAAAATCTAAGAAAATTAGAATATTGTAAGTTCAGTTCAGTATTGTAAATTCAGTGTTACCTGCCAAGGTTTCCTAAGCCTTTAAATGGTCCCTCAGTCTGGTTCAGTAGGACACAATCATGGAAGACGCTGATTATGGATTGTATTACTAAATTACTAAAATGAATGAACGTTTCAAAGATATTCTAATTTATTGAGATGCACCTGTATGTCCCCCCCCATGTTTACATGGGTGTCCTCCCACTCCCCAAAAGACATACTGATAGGGAATCTACTGTATATTGTGATTGTGAGCCCTATCTGGGAGCTGTGGAATATCTTAGTGCTATATAAGCAAGCAAAATAAGGGTTGGATCTTTCCTGTTTTTTTACCTAATAGTTTCCCATAGGTGATGCAAAAGTCTTAGGCTGGTGTGGAAAAAATGCAGCACAGTAAGAATGCTTTCAGAAATAGAAGGGTTAATAGTTTATTTTTGCTAATTAACACAATGAAGTGAATGAAGAAAATAGAAATGTAAATCCCATCAATATTTGGTGTGACCTTTGCCCTTTGCCTTCCATCAGTTCTTCTCGGTACTTGCAGACAGTTTTTGGCAGAACTCGGCAGGGAGGTTGTTCCCGCCTCCATCTTGGAGAACTAAGCACAGATCTTCTGTGGATGTAGGCTTGCTCCAATCCTTCTGTCTCTTCATGTCATCCCAGACAGACTGGATGATGATGATATCAGGGCTATATCTGTGGGGGCCGGATCATCACTTCCAGGACTCCTCCTCCAAAGGGCAAAGGTCGCACCAAATATTCATGGGATTTACATTTCTCTTTTCTTCATTCATTTTTCATTTTGTTAATTAACAAAAATAAACTATTAACCCTTCTAGTTCCGAAAGTATTCTTATTCTGCAGCTTCCCACCCCCCACCACACATCACCTGCCTAAAACTTTTACACAGTACTGTATATATTTGATGATTTTAAATGTCCGCCTATATCAAAGTCCGGCTTCACGCACACCTTGCCACACACCCTGCTTTGATATGTGTCTTAGCACTAATTACTGAGATATACAATGGCGTCTCCCAGCAGGACAAGGAATTATACAAGACCCTTAAGCAACTGCTATGCTTCAACAATTAACGCTTACCGAGAGAACGCCATTAAGACAACGCGCGATTAGCAAAATGATTCTGAAAGGGATCACCAGGCAACAAGACCTCACAGTCTGCAATACTTGTAAACAACCTGCACATATACAAGATGAAAATTACATAAAGCTGAAATAGACCATAACCAGTCCAGACAATCCCTGCGACACTGCTTGTATTACAGATTAAAGGGTAACTTCATAAAATAGAATTTTCGTCTTAATTTATCAGAGAACAAGGGGACAGATTTATGAAAACTGTCATTTCCATATTCCAAGGTGCACCTCATCATAAATTAGGAGCACCTTCATCAGGCTGTGCGCCTGCACTGAACTCTACGCCATCTTGTAGCTGGCAGAGATTTCAGGAATCATTAAATGGTCAAAAATCTGTCTGGGTTGATGGCCATACCCCCGCCACCCTTCCAGAAATGTGATGAGGGCAATGCAAAAGTCAAAAAAGTTGCCACCCTGTCATAAGTATATTGCTATTGAGACTTGCCTATAATTTTTTACAAAAACAAATTAGACATCTCCCATCTGAACTTCAAACAGATAAGAATATTTTTCCCATGTGATTAACTAATAAAATAAAAATGGCCAAGCCAGATTTTATTTTTTTTTTTTGCTCTTTCACCCCCCCAAAAAAAATTGAACAAAAAGTTTTGAAAACGTTAGACATTTCATACAATGGTATAAATAACAAGTACATCTTTCCCTGCAAAAAAAAAAGACCCCTTATGCAGCCCCATATACAGAAATATAAAAAAGTTGCGGAAGTCAGGATATGGACTGGAAGAAATTTTTAAAACATTTTTTTGGGATTTCTGTTAAATTGTTAAAATATAACAAAAATTATATAAATTTGGTATCGCCGTAATCGTAGTGATTCGTGGAATATGGGTAACCTGTCATTTTGGCTGCACAGTGAATGCTGTAAATACAAAGCCAGTAAGAAAACAATTAAATCCCCCCCCCCCCCATTATGATTTTTTTCCCCCAGTACGTTGTATTAAATGATATCACTATAAAGTATAATCTGTCCTGCAAAAAATAAGCCCTCTGCAAACAGCAAACAGGAAAAATAAAGGTGGGGAGTAAAACAAGTGAAAACCAAAAGTGACTGCAGGAATTTCACAATACTTTGGGTACTTGGGGTAAAGGCACAATTCGCCAGTAAATATAACACATTTTTGTGACATTTGTGTCCAGTTTGTATATTCTTATATTTCAAGTCCTTTACAACTTTCTTAAAGGGAAAGGACATTTTATAAGTTACAATGTCAGTTTTCTGCAAGTTAAGCATATGTCTGTCAGACCGCCGATCCTTGCGAGGCTGACAGCTTTCATCGGTGACGTGTGTGATCTCCATGTACAGAACATCTGTGTAGATAGAAAATGATTCATTGTGGCAGTGGAAATCCACTTTGCTCCCGGTGATTTGAGTCAGCTGTATCATTTCACTGCTCACAACAGATGTAGAATATTTACATGCAAGTTGTCAGTAAATGATGAGGATTAGCGCGGGTCAGCGGAGAATAATAATGGTATACGCTCTATAATCTGCATGCTGAGGGACTAGAGAAGACAGGCTTGGAGATTGCCACTCATCTCCTTTTCTTCTGTGAATTTCCTTTTATTTCTAAGTTTCTAAAGGACTGGATTTGAAGGGATTGTCCAAGGTTTTTTATAATCATAGCTGCTCAATTACAAAAACAGCGCTACACCTATTCACAGGTTGTGCGGAGTACAGCAGCTTTAACAATGTGGAGAGAAAAGTCCTGCAAGCAGGACTTTTCTCTCCGCATTTTTCAGGCGGAAACTGGATGGAAACCCAGCGGATCCTGCTTTTTAAGCAGATTGGGTTTCCATTTTTTGGGTCCCCAAGTGGACCTGAAGAATGGAAACTCAAGGCCAGGTGTGAACCTAGAGTAAAAGGATACTGTGCCAAGGTGCATGTGAGGGCTTATATATGGTATTGTTTGGCTTCATTAAAATATCTCCATCTTTTTTTCTAGCTGCTGGTGGAATTTTTTCTTTCTGACTACCTATTTATCTATCTATGCATCTCATATCTGACTGTCCATCTGTCCATCTTTATCTGTCTATCTATCTCATATCTATCTATCTATCTATCTATCTATCATTTATCTATCTATTCATCAATCTATCTCATATCTGATTATCTGTCCATCTTTACCTACTTATTTATCTATAGTTATTAGCTATTATCTATCTATCTGCTGGTCTGTCTATCCATCTCTCTGTTATATAGCTATTATCTATCTATCTATCTATCTCATATCTATTTATTTCTATATCGATCTATCTATCCACCTATCTTGTATCTATCTATCTCTCTATCTATCCTTCTATCTCTCTCTCTATCGTTATCTATCGATCTATCTATCTATCTATCTATCTATCTATCTCATATCAGTCTATTTTTTGAATTAACATTTCAGCGCTTGGACCTGGTTCAATAATGAGTAAATGCACCCCTGGCATTTGGATGTGTCCAATATGCCCCCTGTCAGTGCAGCGCAGACGTGCCAGGTAATAATGTAGTGCCAGGTGTCTGCTCCAGGTGAGTATAAGACATCAATCACCCCTGAACATATAAACAGCCATTAGAGTACTCAGATCCTCAGCGGGGCAGATCTTCAAATAAATGCAATAAACACTGAAGTGCAGCCATTAATCCACTGATTTCATCTTTTCACCCCAGGGATCAATAGGCTGACTGGCATGTAGCTGCGTCATCTCCTCCTGCCCCCTGCTGTGTAAGACACGGTTAGGAGATTAAAAAACAAGATGAATTATTCCAAAGCTTTCATCTCTTAGCCAAACAGAACACGGTAAAATAGTCGTTCAGTATGACAAGCTCAGATGTTCCAGCAGAGGTGAACGTTTTATGGCTGTGAACATTTCCAGGACTTTGCTGCAGTGGATAATAGAAGGGACTCTCCGGGAATACATAAATAGGACTCAAAAAGTTGTGGAATTACAATATTCTAATATATTGTCAGGCAGGGTTCAGCCCCAAGCCCTGATGTCATGGGCCATTCCCCTAAATACATCAAGACATGGAATGGCGAACAACAGTTCCCATTCTTGTGTTTGGTAGGGATCTCAGTGGTGGGACCCCTTGTGGTCAGAAACTTATCATTTTGATCTTTGAGACATCCCCTTTAAGATTCCCACCAAAAGTTGTCTCTCAGTCATTCGGCACCAGGTAAATTGAGGTGTTCTTCACCCATAAAGAAATATGGACTTTCTTCATTGGATTCCACATTGAAGACCCCAGAGTAGTGATTAGAGATGGGCGAAACGCTTCAGCACGAGCCAGGGTTTGACTCAAATTGTTTGTTTTTTAAGATTCATCTCGGACTAACTAAAATGGTGGCCACGACATGCATTGCGGTAAATTATTACACTTTGGGGTTTCTTCAAACCCCAGAATATAATAGGTAGAGGCCCAGTGAAGGTGAAAAAAACATTTACCTCTTTTGGGCCTCCTCATCTGGCGCTGTCCTGGTGGCATAATGCACCTGGGGTCGCTGCTGAGGCCCGTGATTGTGCCACCGTAGTGACATGGACACGCTGAACATCATGATGCTTGGCGTGCCCATGTCACTGTTGAGGCCCATTCACAGGTCTCAGTGGTGACCCCTGTTCATGATGTCACCTAGGAGACTGAGACAAGGAGGCCCAAAACAAGTGAGGCAAGGTGAGTAAAAATGTTTTTTATTTTTTACACCTCGCCTGGACCTCCACCTATTATACTCTGGGGTCTATTTTCACTTCCAGTTCTATCCAAACTTGTTTGACCAAAAACGAATCAGGAACCCAAACCAACCCAACTCAGAACAAAAAGAATCTTGGGAGGTTCCCCCATCTCCAGTAGTGACCAAACTATGACAAATCGAAACAACTGGAGTAAAATAGGTAAAGCCTGGAATCAAATCTAGAAGGTTAGGTAATGGTCAGACTCGGGGTCAAACACATCAAATTAGCTCAATAACAGTACCTGAATCCACAGGTAAAGGTGCTAGCCCAGGTTCCTTCTTTAAATACGTTGTCGGGCCTTACGTCATAAGAGTGTGCCAGTTATTTTGGCAACCCTACATGGCCGGCAATTCACAGAAGTCTTCAGATGGTACTGGTATCCAGTCACAGGACACATACATAAAAGGGAGTCTGTCACCAGAACCCAGCATATCCCCCAATCCTCGCAGATAGATCATACAGTGTTATCTTCTTGTGAATCGCTGCCTCCATTATCGAGATATCATGGTTTTTGTCAAAATGCACATGAGCTTCTTGGAGCAATGAAGGTGTTGCTGCTTACCTCTTTGGAGCAATGACAACTCCATCTTTGCTCCAAAGCGATCATTTGCATTATGACAAAAACAGCGATATCTCGGCAATGAAGCTAGCAATTCACAAGGGGAAAACACTGTATGATTCACAAGATCCTAACCTATCTATCTGCGGGGCTGGCTTGATATGTTGGCTCTGGTGACAGACTCCCTTTAAATGACAGCTGGTCTCTTTTCTGTTTAACAAAAGAAGAAATGACAGTATCAAAAAGTTGTTACACTTTTTTTTTTTTTTACACTGGAATAAACATATACACAGCTGAACCTAAGCCGAAGTGATATATATCAGTTTATCCCGAGCCCAACTAGCAGTGTACTGGGAGACATTACAAGAAATGTGACACTTGGTATATTAAGATTGTCAGCGCTTCTTTGTAAAGCAACACTTTATAAATGTATTGGTTTTAGGTTGTACCTTCTAAATAATTTTTGTGCACAATAAGACATAGTCATAGTGTTGAGCTTTATAGGGTACAATATCATATATTAAAGTCACTCTCCCCGCTCGCCATGAGAGTTCTTTCAGGCTGTAATTGATCTGTACTATTCACATAATGTATCATCCTCTTGTGTTCCCGTTGCTCCGTGTGGATGACTTATCATTGTTCTCCATTGTTTGTTGCACTGATTTAGGAGAAAAAGCCTGAACCCTGTATAATAAAGCCATAGTATGTAATCTAAAACCACAAGGTGTAAGTGGAAGTCTTATGTCAAGCTAGAAATATCTGTCCTCCCGACGGATCCGGGAACCAAACATTTCTTGAAAAGGCAGAGATGTTTTTTTCCTTTTATATTCCGTATGACAGGGGATGATATTGACTACAGTCATATGAAAAAGTTTGGGCATCCCTATTAATCTTAATCATTTTTAGTTCTAAATATTTGGGTGTTTGCAACAGCCATTTCAATTTGATATATCTAATAACTGATGGACACAGTAATATTTCAGGATTGAAATGAGGTTTATTGTACTAACAGAAAATGTGCAATATGCATTAAACCAAAATTTAACCGGTGCAAAAGTATGGGCACCTCAACAGAAAAGTGACATTAATATTTAGTAGATCCTCCTTTTGCAAAAATAACAGCTTCTAGTCGCTTCCTGTAGCTTTTAATCAGTTCCTGGATCCTGGATGAAGGTATTTTTGACCATTCCTCTTTACAAAACAATTCCAGTTCAGTTAAGTTTGATGGTCGCCGAGCATGGACAGCCCGCTTCAAATTATCCCACAGATGTTCAATGATATTCAGGTCTGGGGACTGGGATGGCCATTCCAGAACATTGTAATTGTTCCTCTGCATGAATGCCTGAGTAGATTTGGAGCTGTGTTTTGGATCATTGTCTTGCTGAAATATCCATCCCCGGCGTAACTTCAAATTCGTCACTGATTCTTGTACATTATTCTCAAGAATCTGCAGATACTGAGTTGAATCCATGCGACCCTCAACTTTAACAAGATTCCCGATGCCGGCATTGGCCACACAGCCCCAAAGCATGATGGAACCTCCACCAAATTTTACAGTGGGTAGCAAGTGTTTTTCTTGGAATGCTGTGTTTTTTGGACGCCATGCATAACGCCTTTTTGTATGACCAAACAACTCAATCTTTGTTTCATCAGTCCACAGGACCTTCTTCCAAAATGAAGCTGGCTTGTCCAAATGTGCTTTTGCATACCTCAGGCGACTCTGTTTGTGGCGTGCTTTCAGAAACGGCTTCTTTCGCATCACTCTCCCATACAGCTTCTCCTTGTGCAAAGTGTGCTGTATTGTTGACCGATGCACAGTGACACCATCTGCAGCAAGATGATGCTGCAGCTCTTTGGAGGTGGTCTGTGGATTGTCCTTGACTGTTCTCACCATTCTTCTTCTCTGCCTTTCTGATATTTTTCTTGGCCTGCCACTTCTGGGCTTAACAAGAACTGTCCCTGTGGTCTTCCATTTCCTTACTATGTTCCTCACAGTGGAAACTGACAGGTTAAATCTCTGAGACAACTTTTTGTATCCTTCCCCTGAACAACTATGTTGAACAATCTTTGTTTTCAGATCATTTGAGAGTTGTTTCGAGGAGCCCATGATGCCACTCTTCAGAGGAGATTCATATAGGAGAACAACTTGCAATTGGCCACCTTAAATACCTTTTCTCATGATTGGATACACCTGGCTATGAAGTTCAAAGCTCAGTGAGGTTACAAAACCAATTTTGTGCTTCAGTAAGTCAGTAAAAAGTAGTTAGGAGTATTCAAATCAATAAAATGATAAGGGTACCCAAATGTTTGCACCGGTCAAATTTTGGTTTAATGCATATTGCACATTTTCTGTTAGTACAATAAACCTCATTTCAATCCTGAAATATTACTGTGTCCATCAGTTATTAGATATATCAAATTGAAATGGCTGTTGCAAACACCCAAATATTTAGAACTAAAAATGATTAAGATTAATAGGGGTGCCCAAACTTTTTCATATGACTGTATATGAGTTGACTATATGGGGGATATAACATGAGGGGGTGCAGAGGATACAGTTGCAACCAGGCCCTAGAGCCCATAATGTGTCCCTTCCCAGTTTGAGAAATCTAGTACTGTAAATGATATATTATAGTTGGGGGCCACTACACATTCTGCATTGGAGCCCAGTCCTATGAACGGAGAATCCTGAAAATTTGCACCATATAAATAAGGGTATGTTCCCATAGTGGGGTTAATAAGAAGAGTAGCTTGTGCCATGGAATTCATGCAAGATTGAGTCGGATACTTATCTATCTTCAATTGAAAACAATGGAAGGCGGAATTTGGCGCTGACTTTGTGGCAGGATCCACCTCAAAATTAGCACAAAATTCCAGAAACCTACAGCTAGCACTTCAATATGTTTTCACACAGCAGTCACAAAAAGTTACATGTAAGTGTAAGGTTACTCTAAGGAGTATAATATGTGTACATACATGAAAGTGAGGAAAAGGGTAACAATAAAGGGGATGTCTGGTGGGGAACAGTATTAAAAAACATACATACAATGGGTCAAAAATACTGGGTCGCCGATCTCTATGTCCTGGCTCAATCTCAAAAAATTCCAGCTAATGCTTACAATCGATCACTGGCTTAGGTTGGTCATTGCTGCAGCCATTTATTGGTTGAGCAGTCAGTTCCTTTGGGATGAGATTAGACCAGGAAGTAGATATCGGGAGTGGGACCACATTTTTAGAAATTGGTTCTCACCAGACAACTGCTTTAAAGATAACCTTTTACCACCCCCAACAAGTACAGCTTTCACATTATTTAATAGCCGCTGCTCCACTGATTCTGGCACAGCTGGAATTTTTTTTTCTAGCCCCCACCATTCCTGAGCAGTTTAGGCTCTGTACTGTCAACAGAGAGGTGTCAGGCTGGAGCAGACATGGAGTGTGACTCTGACCTCTGACATTGGCTGCCTCTGATTTGAGCTCTGAGTCACGCCCCCTGCCTGACACCACCCTTCTTACATTTTGTGCACATCAGGCACCAAAACTAACTCTACTTGTTGCTCGGGAATGGTGGAGGCTAGAGAGAAAATTCCAAATGCGCTGGAATCAGTGGAGCCTATTCACAGATGCTAATAACCAGAACTGGTGGAGGTGGTGAAAGGTCCTCTTTAATGGATGACAGTTACCAAAATTTGAAGTGTTGCTGATATTAACTGATCAGTTCTGTGTTTCTTCTCCTGTGTCCTAAGTGACAGAAGGGTGTCCTCTCTCCAGGACCTTCATCTTTTGGTTAGAGTGGAGACTGGTTACAAAGAGTGTCTGTCTCTCTGGAGGACCTGTCCTGTCAACCCATTGAGTTGAGTGGACACTGCGTGATGCTTAATTTATCCTGTGGTGGCGCTGTAGTGAAATTCAACACGCACTGCCAGATTTCCACACAGATTCCAGCTGATCGCTGTGGATTCCAGGAGAACAATTTGTGATTTGTTGCTTGTTTAGGGACCTTTTAAAATGTAGGGATGTTCCAAACCAGAGAACCCCTCTAGTAGTTCCCCTCTAAAGTTTGCTTCTTAAGGAACCTTAAAAACTCTGCATGGTCTGGTGGACTTGATACAACCCTGTGGTATACAGTCGGCCATTGACTTTTCCCTCCATCTTCCACCAACTAGTAGATATGGCCCTCTATCCCCTCCCCATTTTTCATGCACACCAAAGAGGCAACATTTTTTGAACTTGGCCCCATTGAAGAGGAAAAAATAATATTTTTTTCTGGTTGCTTATATAGCAACAATATATTGCACAGCACTGTACATAGGTACTGTTGACCCAATGGGGCTCACAATCTTATCACCCACACTCACACTAGGGCGAAGCCAAGTAAAGGGTGTATCTTAGACATGGGACTACTTAGATGTCGGAAAGATTTAGGTCTTAGGACACCTTCTAATTGTCATCTGAACCCCCCGCCTGCCTCATGGGGCAACCTAGATGAAGAACGATTGAAGAGGTGACCGCTCTGTCTCCATTCACTTCTATGGGAGATAAAAAACCAGCAAACCAAGCCAAGACATTATTCCAGGGAAAGATCTATAAAACCTCGTATTACAGGACGTAGGAGTAGTCTGGTGGCGCTCAGTGTTTACACTCGCTATGTTGGAACTCATGTCACACTGACCACTAACAGAAACTCTATCACATCCGGCCACCCATGCCAATAGCATATTAGATTTCTATAAAAGGAAATGATATTTGGCTGAGCCTTGGTGAATCCCCTCCGAGTGTCTCCATGCTGTTATTTTCATCCCATGCTAGATGTCTTTCTCTATTATGTAGTGGTTGTTCCTCCAGTAATAGAAGCCAGGACGCATGTTGGTTTCTACTTAATGAGATACTTGAATCCTTGACACAAGCATCGAGAGGAGATTGGATTTCTGGATGCGGCTAAATGTGGCTCCAGCCTCAATGTTGACCGAATGATGTCGTAGAATGAAGTTTAGTTACAAGATGGATCACAATATGTGGAAATCAATAAATAAGCCTTCACAGCTTGTTAGCACAAATCACTGTTCTCTGCGTTATGTACCAAACTCGATAATAATTTCTGTATAACCAACAAATGCTGGACATCAGCCTTCCAGACAGCAATAAGGAGGGTGATCAGTACTTTAGGTGTCCTTGTTAAGGAGATTAAGATGACCTTCTGCACCTTTGTGGCAAACTGGAATTCATTTTTAAGAAATGCCTTGTGCAACAATGACACCTAAGGCCATACAGAGATACATATCCACAGGCTAAGTACATTTACAGTGGTGTGCAGAAGTTTTAGGCAGGTGTGGAGAAATGCTGCAAAGTAAGAATGCTTTCAGAAATAGAAGGGTTAATAGTCTATTTTTGTCAATGAAGAAAAGAGAAATGTAAATCCCATCACTATTCGGTGTGACCTTTGCCCTTTGCCTTCCACCAGGTCTTCTCGGTACTTGCAGACAGTATTTGGCAGAACTCGGCAGGGAGGTTGTTCCCCCGCCATCTTGGAGAACTAAGCACAGATCTTCTGTGGATGTAGGCTTGCTCTAATCCTTCTCTCTCTTCATGTCACCCCAGACAGACTGGATGATGATGAGATCAGGGCTATATCTGTGGGGGCCGGATCATCACTTCCAGGACTCCTCCTCCAAAGGGCAAAGGTCACACCAAATATTGATGGGATTTACATTTCTCTTTTCTTCATTTACTTCGTTTTGTTCATTGACAAAAATAAACTATAAACCCTTCTATTTCTGAAAGCATTCTTACTTTGAAGCATTTTTCCACCCCAGCCTAAAACTTTTGCGAAGTTTTATGACAAGGATGAAATCAAGTTGGTATATTGACTTAAAACTGGACTTTTGGTCCAGTTCTAATGTAGCGATGGCCCTTCCAGATGTGTCCATTTTAATGGGTGGTAAGAAGATTCCCTGAGGTGTGATCTTTATATACCCCCTGTTGTGGGTGGTTTGTGTTAAGCATCGCCTAAAGGAGTATACATCAGTTTATCTACCTACATGCTGTCTACTTAGCAGTGACAATGGAGGATATGCACCACTGCTACTAAGTAGTGAACGTATGGGTATAAGGACCAATGTGAACATTGAAGATGTGGTCCTTTTCTGATCAGTATTTCACTGCTCTGGGACTACCAGATATAGCTGGCTATACTGACCAACCCTATAGAGAATGAATGGAGCGTCAGTGCATATGATCAACCAGCTGCTCCATTCCGACAAAGGATTGGGACCTGTGTTCTTGTGATTTGTGGTGGACCTCCACCGATCAGCCATGGATATGGGATAACCTCAAATAACCCATTTTATGAAATTAAAGTTGTATATTTTTACATTCCCTTCAAAGGCAAGACATCAGAACTCACATTAGTAAAGTCGTATCCACCTGTACATCTATTGACTTGGACTATGATGTCACTTGTTCCATTCCCACCTTTATAGTAAACAGAATCTACTTAGTGGTTAACATTTCTGAATAATTCTTTCTCCCTGACATGGCAGAGGGTAAAACTTGCCATATATAGCAATGCTGCAGGTTCATTTAGGGTCTTGTTTAAAATAGGACTTGGACTTAACGTTTATGTATTCCTAAGACCTGGAAATAACGTTCCAGATAGACAAAGAACAGAACCTATCTTCTCCTAACACCCTGAGTCAGACAGTAAGCCGAAAAGTTTTTCTTTTACAATCTGTGAGCTAATCCCAATAAATGCTGACTGGTTCAGGGGGTGATGGATGTTCCAATTTCAGTTCTCGTTCAGGATCACTTAAGGCAAGCAGGTACGTCCTCAGGAAGATTACAACTTTGCATGTACATTTCCTTTCGATGTTAATGGCCTAAACTTCTAATGCTGGAAAAGTAACACCTTCTAAAGGTCACTTAACGTTATATTAGTATTATCGGGTTGGAAATAGTCTTTAGTATTCATTAAAGGGGTATTGCCATCTCAACATTTACAGCTTTATCTATGGGATATGGCATACTATAAGTGCCCGAGAGATGTAGGTTCCATCTCTGAAACCCATGACTATCTAAAATAATTCTCATCTCGAGCATATATGGCATATCCACAGGATGGAACTTGCATCTATCTCGAGAACGGGTCTCACAGAGACAGTGAAGAGAGAGATGGGGACACATGTGGGTTTTTCCATTTACGTGTACAGGAGTTCCAAAGTTTGCCAAGGTTGACTGCTTAACTAGTTCTGGAACTCCTGTACAAGTGAATGGAGAGACTCACGCATGTGCGGCCACCTGTCTCTTCACTGTGGCCATGAGATTGGGGTCAGGGGATTGCCATTTTTAAAACAGATATATGTCCCATCCTGTCGATATGGTATCGACGCCCAAGATGAGAATACAACTTTAAAGGGGTTGTCTGGGGAGTTGCCATTAACTTATCTGATCCGGTGCACTCTTGATGATGGAACCGGGGGTTCTGGCCCTGAACTCACAGGTAAATTACCTGTGCTTTGGTGGCTGACATAGTCAAAGGTACTTATCAGTGTAGGAGGTATGGGGTGGAACGACCCAGTGGTCGGATTTCTGTTCTGATCACATGACCTGGTGATCAAAATCAGACTGGAACCCTCAGGAGTCCTCAGGATCAGGTAAGTTAATGTAAACTCCCAGGCAACCCCTTTACTCCCATATTAATGAACATAAAATAGATGTCCCACCACTTCAACCTGGACAGGTGATGTGGCACCATAACGTGACCAGGACCTGACTTTTCCCACTCGTGGCAGTTTACACACATGCCAGGTTACAGCTGGTCAAGTTGAAACAATCGACTTACATGGCCCAAAGGATTTTAGAAGACACGACTGTTTATAGCTTCCTCAGTCTCTCTACAGATGTTACGCCTTAGTATATTTATCTTCCGACTTGTAGACAATAACCAATGCCAGATCCTACTGGAGAGAGCCTGAGCACTGAAGCCAGCAGTGAGCCATGTTTATGGAGATGATCCAGACTGTGTGGTCTGGGGCTATTTTAAGTTTCATTGACACACAGATATGTTATTTCAATTTGGGTTTATTTTAAAAATGTCTGGAAAGGGGGAGGCCCAGCGGTCCTGGCGAGAAAATATTCACAGCATGATCCTGAAATGTAAACAGAGCTGACATCTCAGAGCACTGAATATATACGTCCATGTCCTCCGATTAACACATTCTTCTTACAATTGATTTTTGTGAAGCTTCTTATTGATGAACCAATTGTTCGATTATTCCATTATTTGATGTTTAAGGGTAAAGATTTTTCTTTTAGAATTATATTATGGAATTCTCACATCCTGTATCTTGGTCTATAAAGGATAATTCCATTTTGTTTGATAATTTATAGCAGAGCAGAACCTTAATATATTCCTTAAACACATGGATACAATTAACATGGGAAAATATTTTTATATGCTAGTGGTTGTCTTGAGATAAAAAATTGCACTAAATTTCAGTCTTCATCCCTTCATTCCATTTACAGTTTTTTTTTATTATGTGGTCATGTCCATCCAAGAAATACATGCTGGATTGGATGTAAGGTATGCATGATCGGGATGCTGTTGTCTTTGTCCTGTGCTGCTTTCCCCTTGAACTGCACATGAGGGATTTCTTCTCCCTTGTGCTGACAGACACTGATGCTGAGGAGTGTGTCATTCTTCTCTTTGTTTACATAGATACATAGCCTATATAAATCATCCCCTCACCCTGCATACTGCAGTGGGTATGCTTCCTCCCTATACTTTAGTACAATACAATCTGTGTGATCTGCCATTCCTGAGAATTTAGATGATCTGTGGTGTATATCCTCCTCCTCCTACCTGCTGCCCTCCCATGCGGAGAAACTGCCCATGAGGGATTATTTTTCTCCCTTGCGCTGACAGACACTGATGCTGAGGAGTGTGCCATTCTTCCTTGCTGTAGATTCTGCAGTGGGTGCTCTCCTCTTTTTTTTTTTTTACATAGATACATAACCTATATAAATCATGCCCTCATCCTGAAGACTGCAGTGGGTATGCTTCCTCCCTATACTTTAATACAATACAATCTGTGTGATCTGCCATTCCTGAGAACTTAGATGATCTGTGGTGTACAATTTCCCCCTTGCAGACCTCCCATGCTGAGAAAACAGAGGGAAAATGCAGAGAGAGGTGACACAACCAGGATGGTGTTAGATCTATGCCTGATTCATCAGGACAATCAGCAATGTGAAGGAGTTACACAGACATTACAGCAGCAGAATGGTAGGATATTATTAATGAAAAGAATATATGGTAACTAGAGAATCAGACTACACAAGGCTTAATTGCAGTCTGCTACCATGGAGACACATAACTTTATATAGTTGCTTTAGACTTAAAATTGTAGGATACTTTCAATCAAAACTATTTGTAAAATTACTTTATTTTTATGTATTTATTTTTTTTGAGTGAGGATAGAGAATATTTCCATGTAAGATGTCCTATACCTATATTCTTTCTTCCTGACCCACATCTCATTGCTGCAGGCAAAAAAATAAAATGAACAGCTGGTCGGTGCTAAACTCTATTCAACTGAAATTTCCCCCAAAATGTTTGTTTAAGGCACGCTGTGTACAAAGATGAACAATAGCTGAATGATGGGGATTATTTTTTTTTCATTTATTTATGTTTCTCTTTGTCATATTAATTGGATCCACTGTCAGGCATGTTGTATAATTTATGAAGTGTTAAACTAACATTAAAGAGATGAAGCTTTCATGTTTCCTTGTATCAAACGGCATACAAAGCACCGCTAACTAAGTCAAAATGTGCTGTAAAACTGAATATCGCTAAGCGGCATGTCCTTGTAGATGTACCCACGGAATATTGCCCAAAACAGGATCTATTATTCACGTTCTGGATTGTTCTGAAATTCATTGAGGAGACATATAAAATATAAGAAATAGAAAATTGTAGGCATTGTGTAAGATAGTAAAATGGGAAACAGTCAACTTTCTTTCAACCAGCTTGAATTGGGCAAACGCTCACTAAAGTGTTACGGTTTTGTGGTCTGTGCGGTTGCTTGGGGGCACATAAGTTACCCCTGCTGGGAAGGGAGTCCAAGATGGCCTGATAGCCAATACTTGTGACACCTATGAATCATAATATTTATTGTATAGTACTGTTATTAGATTATATATGGAGTTGGTACTTGGTCACTGTATGTTGGTATTATTTGAGGACTGTATGGTAGTATTTATTTAGGCATCGTGGACATTACTACTTAGCTACTGTTTAGCAGGTTTTTTGCATTATATGATGGAATAAGCCCTGTTGTTTAGGCATGGAAGTGTTATTTGTCCAAGTATGGTATTATTACGATTTGTCACTTCTAATGATGCATTGCTTGATATTATTATTTATACACACTATATGGTAATACATCATGGGGGGACAACTTTATGACATCATCACTCTAAATTCTATGTTGTAGATGTACAGTGTGGAGCGGCAATTGTTAAAGAGTACCTGAGTATTCATCATAAGTTGAAGAATCTGTAGGTACTTACTGGGCAGCCTGTTCTCTGGCTGTATAAGCCTTTGTACACGGTGTTCTATCAGTTTTAATGTCGCTAATAACTCCATTATGGCTAAAACACACTTTGCATTTGTTTTTGAGGCAGAGGGCATGCACAATACAGAGCAGTTTGCCCCCCATCCATTATTACTACAATTGGTTCCTTTACATGTATTTCTGCCAGAAGTAAATGTACAATAGCAAAGTTGAAAAAAGTGAACATAATATAAGAAATTCAGGGAAACTGGGTTGCAAATACAGGTTATGATGCAGATAAAAAGATCCCTGACAGAGAAAAAGAGAGCTATGAGCACAATAAGAAAAGCTGTCTACTGTCTAAGACTAATGTCCCATCACCAGTAACACAAGCAGCTAATCTGGACTCTCCTTACACTCACTGCGAGCTATGAGAGGCTGCAGACTCCTCTCTATATCTCTGTGCTCCCTGCCTGTACACTGTTCAAAGCTGTGTGTAAACATGCAGAGGCTATCAAGAGAGACCTGTCCCTTCCCCTCCCCTTCCTATGTTCTTGGGCCTGTTGGTTTCTAAAGACAGGCATTCCTTAGTAACAGGAAGCGAACAGCGAATTAGGAAGGACATCTAGTGGCGAGAAAAAGAGATGTTTTTTTTGAAGCTGGAAACAACAACATTTTTAAATAAAGTGTATTACATTTTGGTCCAGTATTATATTCACTATTAACTGAGACTAAGTTGTCTGAAAAGTGAGTGACTATTTAAAGGATCAAAAGAACTGAAATTGGTGAAGGTCTTCTTTTAACGGAACACAAGAAATAGAGAGAGAGAGATAGATAGATAGATAGATAGATAGATAGATAGATAGATAGATAGATAGATAATATACAAGATGGTATAGCCTTGAGCAGTCAAAGATCTTAAGGCTTTATAAAACAAGCCATAACTAAAAGTCTTAATTATGCCCTAAGGTGACAAAAATAAGGAATGAGGCAAAACAGGTAGCACCTGAAGGCAGTTTTCAGAAAGACTAGAAGTAACAAGGCCTGAGGGGGGAATAAAAAGGATCTTCCAAGTGTTATATAATTATCCTCTTGGTATGAGAGACTGTGATGGGGTGAGGAGCGGAGTCATCCTATTCCTTGCAATTTTAGACTGTATATGTCTGGATTTTAGACCCAACCAGACATATACAGGGGTCTGTTAAAAACATGGTTTTTGCTTATTGATGTTTCAGAGAAGATTTCTTTATGACTCACAGAACAAAATTTCAGTTCTATCTATTATCTGATCTGATTTACACAGAATGAGTAATCCAGAATTATACATAACAGAACGGCAATTCAGAAACTTTAGCAAACTTTATATTTGTAGTCCAAGCGCGTGTGATAATAATTGCGGATTGTTATAGTTTCCTGTATGTTTGCAAAATGTATGCCGAAAATACTCCAGCATTCGCCGGATAATGCATTGTTAATGCTGCATCTGTGCAGTGACATAGGTCTGCGTAATCTCCCTGTGCCAAGTTGTCATGGTGCCCGGGAATTATTTGGGGAGACTGAAGCACTTGGCTAAGCACTGCTGTTAGTTTGCTTGTTAATATAAAACCCTAGAATCTGTTTGATCATTAGGTTAATGCAGAAATAAGGATATCACGGGCCGGGTTGAAGTGGATCTAATTCTCTTATTAAAGTAACTTATGCCAGCTGCTGTTTTACTGCCAGTACTATGTCGTTTGTGTGCCCTCTGGGTTCCAGTTCTCTATCTTCTTCTATGGCTTCTAAAACAGCGGTCCCCAACCCATGGCTCTCCAGCTGTTGCAAAACTATAGCTTTGGTCGTACCACGACAGCCACAGATTAGGGAGTACTGTACTAGAAAATGTTGGTACTTTTGTGTCCCACCTATAGATGTGTCCACTCTTGGAGAATTGCTTACAGGATCAGGATATTGATGCCTTATCCTTAGGATATGTCATCAATATCAGATCGGTGAGGTTCTGACTCTTGGCACCCCCACTGATCAGCTGTGTGAAAGGGAATAAGCACTACCTCCTCTTTAATGTCTACTTTGTTTTGGTCTGTCTACCTGCAGGTGCAGGGTATGACAGCTTCATCCCATTCAAGTAAACAGAATAAAGCTTCAGTACCCTGTCCCTCCAATACAAAGTAGATAGACAGCCCAATTGTTCTGTAAAGCCTTCAATCAGTTGATCAACAAGGGTGCCAGGAGTTGGCGTCCCCACCGATCACATTGTTTGGGATATGTCAAGTCAAGAGAAAAGGGAAGAAAGTAGACATCTGTACATGTAAGATGTAATGTTTGGGTACAGGACCAACTGACCATTCGGGCTCATGACTACTTGTGGTTGCAGCTGTGATTTGGCCCAGAAGCCAGGAGGGCCCAAAGGTCATCGTCACCACATTAGGACTGGATAAACCACTTTGATCTACTTTTCGATTGCCTTTGATGGCTGTCAGTCTGTGCATCGTAAATTTATCACCCCTGCTAACTGGTGCACTGGACTGAAAAGTTTTATGATACATAGCCTTCCACTGTCATAAAGGAGAAGATTAACCCATTTCATGGCCAAAATAGCAGTTGGTCACTCAGCAGCATATAGTGAAGGAGGGATTCTGTCGGGGAGCCTGTGAGGAGACATGATTACTATGTGGAGGCAGTGACAGGGGATGGGAATGATGGGAAGTTTGTGTGAACAGGTCTTCATGGGGGTCTGTGTCTAGATAGTGAAGGAAAGGGAAATGTAAATCCTGCTAAAATATTTGGATGGGACACGGCTGACGATTGGGAGCACGAGGGACTAAGCTGAACTTGTGCACCAGGACCCGCAAGCCTTTAGTTATGCCCCTGCTGGTGACCATTAATGCCTAGAGGAGCATATCACTTCTACTTCACATGACATAATACAAGGTAACCATAGACATATAAAGATTTCCCCCCATGCACCAGGGCTTTGGGGCAATTACCTTGGAACCCCCTATATACACCCCTATGTTTTGACATTTACATTAGTGACCTATACTGTATGTACTAGGAACTGCTTGCAGTTTTTTCAAGTTTCTTCTTTCTCCATCCTCATAGTTGAATTACTATCTATCGTTCTGTTTTTGTAGATGGCATATATAGATATTTTCACTGCTCATTCCAGGTTGGTGAGGACAGAGTAAATGGAAAAATAATATATTATGTTGTATAATGGACCAATACTCATGATAATGTTGTCAATTCAGCAGGCACTGAGTGCTCTATGGAGATACATAAATACATAGATAAGTTTCCATGGTCTTCAGGCTGATGTATATGTCCCACTTACCTGGTTACTACAATTTCTCTTCTGACAATCAAAACTTGTCTTATAATAAAATGAAGTGTAGCACATAAATAGGATGGCGTCAGATTCCCATAGAGCGCCTACACTATAGTGCTGACTCAGGAATTTTGGGTACAAGTTTACATAAACTAAATAATGCTCAGGTCATGTCCAGTGAACCAGTCATGCGTTGTTTTGTCAGTGGGGAAGAATTTAAGATTGATGGGCTAACCTTAAAGGGGTTGCCCCACCAATAATATCTGTTAACATGCTGTTACAAATGATCCAGTGACGTGTTCTCATATTTACTTACATAGTATGGCACCACCTGGTGTTCAAAACGTGCAGCAATGTGCACGTCCATCTTCTGATCTGTGAACTGGTGGACACACATGCTCAGTTACTCTCCCCACACCTAGGTGTCTGCATAGTGATCACCTGTCCACTACAGAGTAGCCAATAGAAAATGCTTCTTGCCCTGCTTGGCAGGAAGGAGCAGAGTCTCTGCAGTAGCTTGTCTGTATAGGTGAAGAGACTCCTTCTGCAGGGCAAGTAATACTAGAATATAGTACTGATACTGATTGCCAGATGGCAGTCGGGAAGGATTTTTTTCCACTGAAATGGGGCAATTGGCATAACCCTCATGGGGTTTTTTTTTTTTTTGCCTTTCCCTGGATCAACACTGTAGGGGACTGTAGGGTTATAGATTGGACTTGATGGACTGATGTCTTCATCCAACCTCATCTGCTATGTAACTATGTAAGTATAGTGTCAGCTGCCAGAGGGAGAAGGGAGGCTTTTGCTCATAACCTATTGCTAAGAGCACAGATTTGCAGAAGCACCAAGTGAGGCACAGGGGAGCAAACACTCTATTTAGTTATGTTTCAATGCTCTTTAATGGGTCGGACATGACTTGCAGAGTGGCTACCTATAGGTGGCACTTGAGAGACAGTTCTCCTCTTGCATTGCACATAAGCCTCACTAAACCAGCTGGATCTCTGCAGGGGTAACCTCTACCCTTTACAATATCCAATTGCTGAGTGTGTTCCTGGCTAGTTCAGTGGTTTTATCTTGATTTCATCTTATTGGCGATCCACTTCTATATGGTGATCTAGTGCTCTACCATGTATATGCAGTGGTCATCTCTTATGATCGGATGGTTTAGGATGGGGCTTCAAACAGACATTCCCCCCCCCCCCCCCCCCTGTTCATGTAGCTCTGTCGGGGGCGGCAACAAAGTGTACACCCCCTACCGACCGGAAAAACCCTAGGTCATGTGATTGGAACAGAACCTAGGAAATGGCCGCCCACCCCTTAAAGCTCCGCTCCCCCTGGGGGGAACCGGGAGGGAGAGGGGGGAATTTTTTTAAAATTCTCCCGTGTTCACTGCTAGCTACCTGTACTGTGGGGCTGGCTGAATATATCATTATAATATAATAGTGTACAGAGATAGGGGTGCCCTTTTTTCAGCCGCACCCCTGAATCATGTGGACACGCGACGAAGCAGCCACGCAGAGGAGAAGTCGAGGGGGTTGTGTGCCACCCCTAGTTATGATAAGGTTACCTGGGGTCAGAACCAGTGCGGAAACCCATAGTTCATCCACAACCTAAAACCATAGGGAAAGTGACTATAGAAACCGATTCCCTGGAGAGCCCCCACACATGAATTTAAAGATCTATACATTGGCATGAACAAGAGGGGACCCCGATGCTCCACCCAGTGGTGGGGGTTCACAGAGAAAAAAGAGAGCACTGGTGTACAGAATACAGTCGCCCGATGTTTCTGGAGAGCATGATCTGTGCCCTGTAGACCACGCTCCAAATGGCCTCACCTGAGAGCACTCACACCTGCACCTCAGCAAGCTCTCACTGGGTAGCCGACGCAGCTGAAACACTTTAAGAGACGGCCATGACGCGCTGGTCATTCTGGGGCCCGAAGCCCTTTTGGCACAATGGAACCCTCCCTGAAGCGATGATGCGATAGATTGTTACTGAGGTGCAGTCATCTAGCTGCAATACTCCCCAGTAGGCCATTTGTGCAGTGCAATGATGACTGCACGTGTTTCTTTAGAGATAACCATGGTTAACAGAAGAGAAACAATGATGGCAAGCACCAGCCTCCTTTTAAAGTGCCAGTGGTGTCATTCTTACTTAATCATGACAGATTGATCTCCAGCCCTGTCCTCATCAACACCCACAGCTGTGTTAATGGAGCAAGACGAGTAGGTGATCCTTTTAAGGCAGGGGCAATGATGTTGAAATGTGTTTTGGGGGATAAAGTTCATTTTCTAGGCAAATATTGACTTTGCAAGTAATTGCTGTTAAGCGATCACTCTTTATAACATTCTGGAGTATATGCAAATTGCCATTAGAAAAACTGAAGCAGTAGACTTTGTAAAAATTAATATTGTATCATTCTCAAAACTTTGGCCAGACGACACTCCCTCACCGGAGCACGTAGCACTTACTAAGCCAACTTGCCAACATCGGAACCCAGGGGCCCAAAAAGGGGGGACCTCCCAGAAGATCTGGCATAGCTCCTAGGACTGGTAGAATGCCCCCCATCCACTGGACTAGGAATCTCTTTATACGTGACTTGGGCACTTTATGCACTGGTCATGTCCAAAAAGGGGGCAAGGCCGGCACATTTTTGCATGACCACATAGGGAGCGCAGCTTCGGTCAAAAATATTTGTAGCATGCTTCTTGTGCCATTCTCCATGGTGTCCCTTGTCAAATTTTGGCGAGTGCGACTATAGCCTAATATCGGTATTGCAGGTGTGCCTGCCAGATTTATAGAATACAAATATGTAAAAAAAAAAAAATTTTGACAAATCCTACAAACTTTGCAGAGATATTGGTATAGAGGTAAGAAAGGAATATTCTCTATGCGAACCCTCAAAAACATTTCAATACAGGATTGTGATTTAGTCTGGAAACAAAGTGTGCATGTGTATGTGGAGTACAATGGCTGCGGTGTGATTGGGACTGCCAGCCTAAGCCGGGTGGATTGTGTTCTCGTTTCTCAGTAAGACCGTGTCTGGAAAGCTATCACAAAGGATCCCTATTAATGCCAGGACAATACAAGCGATATAAATAAGGTTATCTGAGCTAATACAATATGCCACGTACAAAGGAGAACAGGTAGCGTCTGGATTAGTGTAGCAGCAGAAATGGAATTAACGTATACAAAGAGAAGAGACGGACTGCTGAATGTTATCAAGAAGGATTTAGCAGCGCAATCCCTCTTACCGCGCACATTTGTTTTACAATATAGGACAAGTCTGCTGCATGTAACAATGCTTTGAAGTAAAGCTCCGCCTGATACAGACCTCTGATGTAAAATCTAGCGCTCGGATTATCTCTGTTTCTGCATTATTTACCTATTAAAGTGTTAATGAGCCAATCAGATCCACAACTTGCTGATGGTTTCCATGTAGAAAGTACGCCTGACCACGCACTTTAGATAGCAATTGGCTAAACAGCTATCCAACCCAACTCCACCATTTATATGCACGCTCAGCCAAGTATGCGTGTGTTCCATATGGGAAGAGGTGAGAATTCCACTTCCACACACATTGGTGGTGGCCTATCTCTCCTGACAACAAAAAGATCAGGCATGTTGAAGTCCAACAGTCCAATGCTTGATATTGGGGGAGAGTCCTAAGGCCCCGCATACACATTAGGTGTTCCTCTAGGACCCTGGTGGGTTTGGATGTCTTTTATCTAATTTGTGCGGCCAGCTTAAACAAGTTTTCCAGGACTAAATATTGATGTGGCCCTAAGGATAGGTCTTCAATATCATATTGATGGGGGTCTGACACCCAGCACCCCCACCGATCAGCTTGAACGTGACTGAGCTGCGAACAGGCATGCAACAGATGGACGTGGCATCACATGGCCTGTGATGCAGATGCGGCACTCATTAGAGCACCACTGCGGTGTCAGACAGCTGATCTGTGGGGGTCCTGAATGCCAGACCCCCGCCAATCTGATAATAGTGACCTATCCTAATGGCACAATGCAAGGATTTGAGCAATATCAGGGATGAAGACAACCTATGTACTTACATATTGTGAGAAGACATCAGATCATTAAACAGAAACCTATTACTGTTAAGGCTCTGTTCACATTTCTATCAATTTGGTCCCATTATAGGATTAGAAAAATGAAAATATTGGAGTTCTGGGTCCGTCATGTGACACCAATAGCATGTGTCGGACTCCACTAACTTATAATGTGGTCCATTCTGATCCACCTCTTTATTACCAGATACAGCGCCATCCTTTTTGTAGTGGCTTTGCCTGGTAATGCATCTTTATGGTGGAGTCAGGAGGAACAGCAGGTCATGTGTATGTGCAGCTTTACTCATACGGGTTTACCCTATGAAACAATTCAAGCAAATAGGAGCTAAACTGCAGTAACCCAGATTGGCCACTACACAGAGAATGGCGCTGTGCTTCTAGCTCTGTTCTCTGTGTTCGCTCTGGCAATGGCAGCTTCTGAGATCAGCTGATCAGTTGCGGTGCCCGGTATCGGATTCCTTCCAATCTGATATTGATGACCTATCCTAAGAATAGGTCATCACTGTCTATAAACCCCTTTAAGTTACTGCTTTGTCTTGTCTTCAGACTTAACACTTGCCGTTCGCTTCCAGCTCACATTGATATGCACCTAAATTCCATTACACGTTTCATCTTTCCTTTCCCACGGAGTGGGGTGTGAGGCAATGGATATGTCCGCCACTTATCAAGTTCAGTATTTCTTCCTTTACGGTCAGAACTTAATCGAGCACTTTTCCTTCCTCCCTCCTGTGCTATCATCCTCCTTCCGTCAACCTCTCCAAGTCTTTCTCATATTGTGTTTTGCATGTGTTTTCTTTCCCTGATAAATAGCTGTCTGGTATTTCCTTAGCTCAGTTGGCAGTAATCTGCGCTGTGTAAATAGGACTGACCAGCGAGACTAAGGAGCAGACTGTACTGGAATCAATAAAGCCGAGTGTGCACAGTCCACATGCTGTGATACACACAGAAGAGACACAACTTTCGAGTCCACCCTAAAATGTCAATCCTTGAGTATAATTTTGTTACTTTTTTTAGGTGCAACATTTCACAACATTAATCTCCCAATATATCTTTATAGCATCTTAAACTCTGTTTCCCTCTTATAGACAGTGTCAGACTGGGGTTCCTTGGGTCCACGAGATAAAATCATTCCAGGGGCCCACCCTCCAACAACCCCTTGGAAATAGAGTCCTCCAACAACCCCTTGGAAATAGAGTTGAGCTGTCTTCAGCTGGACCTGTGTGGTCTATTATTGTGTTAGTGCAGAATCCCAGTGGACACGGCTAAGACTAGGTTCACACCAGCACTTGAACTCCATTCAGGGTTTCTGTCCCCGAACCCGCTTAAAAAATGCAGAGAGAAAAGACCTGCAAGCAGTTCTTTTCTCTCTGCATTTTTCGCCCTTTTGGTGGACCCCATTATAGTCTTTGGGGTCCGCGAGTTTCCACGGGTAACCGCTTTTTTAAGCGGACCCCCCAAATGGAAACGCGAACGCAGGTGTGAATCTAGGATAAACATGTTCTATGCCAGAAAAAGTGGTTATATAATGTGTGCAGGGCCAGAAAAAGGGGGTCATGTATCCTGTGGTGGGCCAAAAAAAGGGCGGTGTTATACTATGTGGGGGCCAAATAAGGGGATGTTTGTTCTTCCAATGGGGGGGCCAGCTTGGGGATCTTTTTGATGGCAGTGGCAGGGCGCCTTTCTATAGTTCGTCTCAGGCAGCAGAGAAGCTAGGTTCACCCCAGCATAGAGTGCTTGGGGGGGTAACATGTGATCCCTCCAGCCTCCACTGTCATGAACTACAACTTCCATCATGTATACCTGATTGGTTGTTCTTGACACTCCCACAGAAGTGACTGGAGCATGATGGGAGTTGTAGTTTCACAACAGCTGGAGGCCCAGGGGTTAGTGATTTCTGCTTTGCAAAACCCATTTTCATCCTTTGTTCAGGATCCCCATCTCTTGTACAGAGTGAAGAGTGGATGCAAAGAGGTGTCCTCTCTCTCTGGAGGACTGGTCCTGTCCAGACTGTGGAGGCGCTGCAGAGAAGTTGAGCTCTTACTACCAGGTTTTCCTGCAGATTACATATGACTACTGTGGTGTCTCAGCAGGATGTCACTTTATGATAAGCTTATTGTTAGGGGAACCTTATAACAAGTAGGGATTTTTCTTAGCGGACAACACTTTTTAGGAGGACTTTCCAGGTCCAATAACCCTTTAAGTGTTCTATAGAGTTAGGACGCTATATCTCCATTGTAGGCTTTTTTATAGCTGCTCCTATCGGTGCTGTTTCATATGCCTATATCACTCTACTGTCTTTGGTGTTAATTGTCGTTGTTGACCAATATGCACCATTGACAGTACAAGACAATACAAGTGTACTGTCAATTGGGCGTTCCCACTTGGCTAGTAGACCCTAATTTGTATCAACACTATATCTTATATCTATGGCTTATATCTGTGGAATGGCTGAACAGATTTGGATAAATAAAACACCATAATGCTCTGGGTGACAGCGCCGATCAGAGGATGTATATTATTGGTCTTTTCAGACCTGACAACTCCTCTTTAGGCCAGGACCCCACGTAGCGTAAACGCCACGGCATGTTACAGTACCTTCAAAGTGGATGTGATCCTGGCTAATCCCATCCAGACATTGCAGAAAAATATCCGCTGCAATTTCAAAAACTTGCATTTTTGCAAATCTCAACATGTCAATTATACCTACGGAAACAGATACTGTATAGGTATAATAGAAGCAGAAAGTCCTCAAAGGAAAACTCTGCGGTCTTTCAGTGAAAAGCGTTGCAGAAAAAAAACACGATGCGTCTCCGCCACCTTTTTTTCCGCAGCGCTTTTTGGCTGCGGCTCACTATGTGGGGCCTTAGCCTTAAACTATTTTGTAATATATACTGTTTTGTTTCTCAGATGAACCAAGCGTTGGTTAAATCAACCTTTTCCCATATTCTCGTATCTCCTCTACTGTAGTAAGTACTTTAGCTTCCTGGTAGGACTATAAGGGGGTCATTGAGCGCCATTTACACAGATGATATGCTGAGTGCGATGCACGCCACTCAACAACTCCGATAAGTGACATTATCACCATAAGTGGTGCGGCTAGTACTCTGGTAAATGTCTTATAAAGTCAATGTGTTGAGTGACACAGACACGATGTGCGACATGCCACCTGCAGACCGGCGAGTGTAAAAATGTAACAAGGCACACTATTAATTCCCCCGTGCACAAGTGTAGTGTATTACCGTGCGAGATAATATTGTCCCCGAATTCAGCGACACCTTGCATTATTTCGGTGTTTGTTATCCATATTGACTTTGTCTTGTCTTTATTTAGTCCCTTTGTGCAGAGAGATAATGGCAGGGATAAGAAGCCAGGGCAGATCTTTTTATTTCCCTGCTACAAATTGCCTCTTTCTTTTCTTTGTCTTCCTTCTCCATCCACAGGCTGTGCAGGGTATGCTGGCCTCGCTCCATTCAGAACTTGACATTCAAAGGTACTTGATGAAAATTGAATCCTCTCAGAGAGTTAGTACATTATTCCCTTTTTTGTGTTTTATTTTAGTTTGTTTTTTTATGGCCTGAGATTTTTCACTTCTAACAGTGTGTAGTTTGCAGTGTGAATGCATCTGTTAACATAGGGGAAGGACTGCATGAATGGCATATAACAAAATGGGGTTTAAGTGGCATTTCCTAAAAAAGGGGGGTAAAAGTCTTTAAGTCATCCTTATTTATCTGGTGAGCATCTGCATCTGGGAAAGCTGGGTGACAACTAATATGAGACCATTAGTTTCCACGGGGTTGTCAATTATCATAATGTTTGAGCTTAGGTTGTCTGGTGCACTGAGCAGAATCTGTGGACGGCCCTTATGGGGTATCCTGTAGGGTATAAATAATACATACTAATATAATGCAATTATACAGTGTCCAAGTAATACCATCATACGCTGCAAAAATAATACATATGTATATTGTCCAACTAATACATTCTAAAAGTGCCCAAATAATATGATCATACAGTGGTCAAATAATACATATATACATTGCCCAAATAATACAGTCATACAGCGTTAAAATTATACAATCATTCCGTGCCCAAATAATATAATAATACAGTGTTCAAATAATGCAGTCATACAGTGCTCGAATAATAAAGTGCCAATACTGTGCCAAAATACTACAGTGCTCACATAATACATGACTATGATAATACATTTATACACTGAACAAGTAATACAATCAATCATACAGCGCCCAAGTAATACAGTCATACAGTGCCCAAATAATGCAATTATACAGTACCCAAGTAATAGTCATACAGTGCCCAAATAATACAATCATACAGTGCTAAAATAATACAGACATACAGTGCCCAAGTAATACTTTCATACTGTGCTCAAATAATACACTCATACAGTGCCCAAATAATGCAATTATACAGTACCCAAGTAATAGTCATATAGTGCCCAAATATACAATCATACAGTACTTAATAGTCATACAGTGCTCAAATAATACAATCATACATTGCCCAAGTAATACCTTCATACGGTGCTCAAATAATACAATCATACAGTGCCCAAGTAATACAGCCATACAGTGCTTAAGTAATACAGTCAAACAGTGCACAAATTATACAGTACATACATACAGTGCTTAAGTAATACAGTCAAACAGTGCACAAATTATACAGTACCCAAGTAATACAGCCATAAAGTGCCCAAATATTTCAATCATACAGTGCCCAAGTAATACAGTTATACAGTGCTTGAATAATACAATTAAACAGTACCCAAGTAATACATTCATACAGTGCCCTAATAATACAATTATATAGTACCCAAGTAATACAGCTATACAGTGCTCAAATAATAGTCATACAGTCTCAAAGTAATACATTCATACAGTGCCCAAATAATACAATCTTACAGTGCCCAAGTAATACCTTCATACAGTTTTCAAGTTATACAGTAATACAGTGACCATATAATACAATCATACAGTGCCCATATAAAGATGTGAAAATTGTTAAACAAAACTATACTATTAACGTAGCATGCCGTGGCACAGCTACTATATTATTGTAGCACATGGTTAGTAAGACTATAGAGTACACCTCAATAGAATATATACCAATAGAGTGTCCAGGCTTTGCGTGCTATGTTAAGATTGCAGCGATTGCAATACAGCGCCTCAGTAACAGTGTCCAATTCATAAACTAGGGAATACAGGTGCATCCTGGGTAGTTACCTTTCCATAGGTTATGGCACCAAGTGTGGTATCGAGGGTGCAAACCATCAGGGCCAGTGAGTTCCCCTTGAGTGGTGATGCCCTCTATGCTGCACACCTCTGTTAGCAGTATATCTCCTACATTACAAGGATTCATTACCATTAAGTTATATAGAAAAATGGGTTATAGCCAGAGTTGGCTTCACATGTATGTGAGCGCTTTAACAACAGAGTGTGCCCTCCATCTACTCCATGAATTGTTTGGCAAGCTAGCTCAGTATGTTTATCCACCTCACCATATGCTACCAATCCCAATGGACCCTGGCATCCTGGCAACTCTAGTGATACCTGTAATAATGTTGTTGTCAGCCAGCTTTCCTAGGATTAAATATACTGTTTTATAAACTATATTGTTTTATAAGTTAATGGATTTGCATGATGGCATGACTTCTTATTACAGTCCTATAAGACATATTTATAACATATTTTGGTGTGGAGTTTTCTCAGAGTTACCGAAACCAATAAGCTGTGATTCCAAAATTAGAAGTCACCTCATTGTATACATTGTTTTACTGTTACATAAAGACCAACTTTGCACTTGGATGCAGTATTATACTGTATACTACTATATAAACTCTCCAGGCAATACTTAATATTTTACATTCTACCAAGTACCATTGTATGGAAAATGTCATTCTTGGGTGTTGGAGTCCTCTGGTAGGTTGCTAGTTTAAGAACCACAATTGGACTCTACAGTGGTCAGATACTGCTCTATGGGCTCCATATTCTACCAATTCTGAAGCCTAAGGAAGTGGAGAATCTTCCACATTGAAACCTCTCCAAAAGGTCACCTCTCCGAGAAGACCACCTCCTTACCCAGACCAGATTTCTTGCAATAGATTGAGAAAACCACTTGCCTAGAAGGCTATTTTTTCTGTTCCATTTTGGATGGTCATCTCAAAGAGGTCCCACTGTATTTGATATACATTCTACTTGATATTTTTGAAAGGTTTGTCCTTAACAGTATGACCCCTTCAAGAATGTATAGCCATGTGCATAAAGTCTATGGAGGTGAAGACGCTTCCACATTGAAGCCACTCCAGAAGGCCACCTCCTCGAGAAGATAACCTCCTTACCCAGACCAGATTTCTTGCAACAGACTGAAAAGACCACTTGCCTAGAAGACCATTTTTTTGGTCCGATTTTGGATGCTCATCTCAAAGAGGTTGTACTGTATTTGATAGACAGTTTTACTTGACATTTTTGAAAAGTTTGTCCTTAAGCGTATGACCCCCTTTAAGAATGTATATCCATGTGCATGAAGTCTAAGGAAGTGGAGAAGATTCCACATTGTACCCTCTCAAAAAGGCCACCTCTTCGACAAGACCACCTCCTTATCCAGCGACAGATTGAGAAGACCACTCGCCTAGAAGACCATTTTTCAGTAACATTTTGGGTGGTCGTCTCATATTTTTAAAGGTTTGCCCTGAAGAGTACATCCCCTTTAAGAATGTAATTTCTTGTGTGCTTGAACTTTACTATCCCCCCACCCACCCATGCCAGTGGCATTCCTTGCCGAGGAGAAATAAGGAGATAATTCACTTTCAGCATTTATTTTCTTTCAAGTTGGCATTAAGCGCCGTGTAGTTAAAGGTCACATTGCTCTTCCCAATGAACCTAATGTCTGAGGCCTATTATGTGTTGAAAGAATAAGTGATATGCTTGGCATGTGTAGCACATTGAGAGGGAGTAACAGTATAGGAGGGTGTCTTCACAAACAGCAAAGGAAAGCCAATAGAAAGGTCCCTGGGTATGTAAATACGGCACTTCTGTCCGGTGCTACGGAAAGGTAAGATGGATTATCACCATCCTATTAGAAGACAGAGTGGAATGACCTACCTGCACAGTTCTTGAACTATGGCAATCACTGCTGGGCCATAAATATTAGAGGTAAGTCAGGTGACATGTTGGCATCCTTCAGTTTTGTGCAAATTCTAGCTCATGGGTTTTTTTTTATACTAAGTCCTCTAAATTTGGAATTGGCAATGAAAAGTCATCTAAGTACAACCAGTTGTAAAAATGACCTTGCACGCACTTTGAATGTATTTACCAATATTCTGCACAAACTTGTGTGTATGTATATAACAACCAGTCAACTTTTGCTGTGTCATGAGATGACCAGTTTTTCAAAACAACATGATTTTATGATATTCCATCACATATTGATAAGCTATACGGTATGTGTAGCCACCCTGTGGTTGTGCCATGGGTTGCAGCCTGTCCAGGTTTTTGTTAGCATGTTGTGATATTGTATTGATTTGGTTTCATGAGAAGTTGGAATTCTTAACTAGAGATGAGCGAATCGATTCTGCAGAAGTGGAATTCAATTAGAATTTCAGGAAATCTTCGATTCGCCACGATTCCGGATTTCCTCATGCTTCGCGGTAACGAATATTTAGTAAGGACCTTTGTGACATCAGACGGTCACATGATGTTCTCTAGTGATGTGATTGGGTAGGCGTGTCTTTGCTTGTTAGCAGATCCTTCTACATGAATAAAACTTGTCAGTGCTGGGAGAGAGAGAGAGAGAAACATGACCGCGGCATCCAAAGGCTTCCGCCATTTTGCCGTCCACCTGCCCACCCCGGCTCTCTGCAGGCCGTAAATAGCTATTTATTCAACGTGAAGTAATTCGGATTGAAGCAAATTTTTTTGGAACTTCAAATCGAACTGCCGAATCGAAGGTTTGAGAAATTCGCTCATTTCTATTCTTAACCAAATTCAAGTTAAAGGGGTTTTCTGAGCTAAAAATATTGATGACCTATCCTCACTCTAAGTCATCAATACCGACTCCTGTCACCCCCATAGATCTCAGCAACTGATACACAGATTAGGGCAGGAAGTCGACAGCTCCATTTTCTGTGTAGTGGCCAGACCATGTTAGTGCAGATCAACTGCCATTCCCTTCAGTCACTGCATAGAGAATTACTTCCTGGTCCATTCTTTGGCTGCTGAGAACAGCTGATCGGTGGGGGTGCTAGGTTTCAGACCCCCACTTATCTAATAATGATCTAGCTTTAGGATATATTTTTAGCCTGGAAACCTCTTTTTGAGGACATTATATAATTTACAATTTTGTAGGAAAGGCAAATCTTGTACGGGGGGGGGGGGGGGGACTGCTGCTAAAGCCATCAAGACGCCAATGTGGGTTTATTAGTTCATTTTGGAATGCAAATCCCCAAAGCAAACTCAGTGCCAGCCCTGAATAATCAATGAATTGTGGGAGATTTTGGCCCTGAAGTATGCAGATTTGTTAATGCAGCTCTGGTGTATAATACAGGCTGTAACTCCAGATCTGTATAATATAAGTGATGACTTATATATATATATATATATATATATATATATATATATATATACAGTTACTTATCGTTTAATGTAGAGTAATTCTATATATATAAACTGGACATTCACTTTACTTTAGCTAAGCTCCTATCAATTATAATAGGAACCGCACAGCGGAGCTTCTGTACTCTATAAATATACATATATTCTGAATTCATGCATCTGAATCATATCCGATTATTAATGTAAATGAAGGTCAATGCTAAAACATATCATGCTTTACATAAGGCGGCATTAAAAAATGTCACCTTGAATATGAGACATGAATTTACACATACCGAGAAATGCTAACCTTTAGCCTCTTTGATGTCAGATGGAAAATTGTCTCCTGTGAAGAAGCATGTCAGTAATGTCACTTGGACTGGGACATTAGAAATGTGCTAGTGTCCGTGTCACTAGGGCCTCATGCACATTAGCAAATACTTGTTTTCCATAGGAAATAACAAATTTCTGTTATTTTCTGTATCACCATTCTGGAATTGATGATCTATACTTAGGATCAATATTTTTAGCCAAGAAAAACCCTTTCACCCCTTAAAGACCGAGACAATTTTTGTTTTTGTGTATCTTCTCACCTTCCGACAGCCATAATTTATTTTTCCGGTCTACAGAGTCACATACTGGCTTATTTTTGCGGGACAAATTGTACTTTTTTAATGGCACCATCCAATACTGGGAAGCTGGAAAAAAAAATTCAGAATGAGGTGGAATTGGAAAAAAAAACGCATTTGCACCAATTTCATATGGGTTTAACTTTTACAGCGTTCACTGTGTGGTAAAAATGACATGTTACCTGTATTCTGTGGGTCATTACGATCAAGCGATACCACATTTATATAGTATTTGTAATGTTTTGATACCTTTTAAAAAAAATGAAAAAATTTGCAAAGTAGAAAAAAAAAATTTGCGTCGCCATATTGTGACACCTGTAACTTTTTCATAAGTATGGAGCCGGGGGTCTGATCGCTCATACTATACACTGCAATACTAATATATTGCAGTGAATGGTAAAATCCATTGGCTTCTATTACACGCTGCCAATGGATGGTAATAGAACTAATGTAATGACAAGCCTGGGCGCCTTCAATAGGAACGTTTCGGAGAGCGGCGATCGGTAAAAGATGGAGGCGCCCATGGCACCTGTGCACTTTAGATGCAGCGGTTGGGTTTAACCACGGCATCTGCAGTGTTAATATCTGCGATTGGTGTCGGCACCAATCGCAGCTGTTAGCGGCGGGTGCTGGCTGTATTATACAGCCGACATCCGCCATGTATGAAGAGGGCTGAGCTCCATACAGCCCCATATGACCTAGGAGGTACTATTACGTCCTTGGTTGTTAAGGGGTTAACCAGCTCTGGATTAAATATTTCCAGATTAAAAGATTTCCATTACGTCCATACATTGTATCTGAAGTCACATACAGTCACCAATGCATTAGTATATGGTTTGTTTCCAATGCAGATGTGGGATATAAAGTAAATGGATGAGTATTCCGGATAAATCATAGTAAAGTGCTTCTAGGTGTCACATGGTAATAATTCAATAACACAAGGCTGTTATTAAAAGATCAGTAAAATGCAGCGAACGTCTCGCTGGAGAGCTGCGTACATCACACGAGGTGTTTTTAGTCAACATCTTATATCGTACAATAGAAGGAGAAAGCATATTGCCAGCTAAAAATACTGCAGCCGGCTCCTGCTAATTGCAGAGCAAACGCATCCAAGTGATTTCACAGCGGGGCGCCAGATTATACCTAATATTGTAATAGCAACATGTCACAGACATGACCTCCAGATGGTCTGTTCTCCGCGCTAGTTATTCCTGTCATATAATTACAATTTAATAGCACTGACAGAAGCCGACAATTGTTGGAAGACGGCAGATCCCGCTAATGAAAATGTAACTAATAAAAATATAACGTATTCTTACAATCCCGAGCATACAAATAGCTTTAATAACATAATGCATCTGGTTAAACAGAGCGCCAGTAATAACCGTAATTGGTGCTAAGACTTTTCTGTATTGTGCCGCGGTTCTAGCAGTAGTGCACATCATTACTGGTGTCTACATAGAATACAGTAATGGAGAATTGCTACAGTCATTGACCCTTTTTGTCCTTTATGACCCATTCTGGGGTGTATTTCTTTCATAAAGGAGGTAAATATTATCCTACACCAATGAAGGGGTTGTCCAGGATTTGGAACAACCTGTGGGGAGGGCAGGAGGATGGAAAAGAGAAAAAAAAGCCTACTGACCTATCCCCGGCACTCCATTGTCAGCCGCTGGTCCCCTTTCCTCACCTCACCACGAGACCAGTCAGTGGCCTCAATGGTCTCTAGTATGGTGACGGTGATGTAAGTGTGTGATGTCACCAGGACCTCTCCATTGATCGTTAAGACCACTGATTGGCTCAGGACTTCCAGCATCGAGGCCCCCAAGGCACCGCCACGTGACAGATAGAGGACTGGCAGTGAACAATGGAACACTGGGGCTTTCTTTCTCTTTTACATCCCTCCGGCTGCCCCACAGGTTGCTCCAAATCCTGGACAGCCCCTTTAATCAGTGGCTTACATAGAATAGGAGAGACCTTATAGCATAAATAAATATGTGGTCCCTTTTAGAGATGAGCAAACTGGTTTAGATTGAACCAATTCAATATGAATTTTCCAAAAGTTTCTGAAACATTTTGAGTTAGTCACCCATGAATTACTATAATATTGTGGGAGCTCTTCAGAGGCCATGGGGAGATGTGGAAGCATAACAAACACCGATACTCACCTTCCCTCACCTCTACTTGGCTCCCTCAGGGTCCTCTTTATGGTCTTCTGACCTCTTCCAGCCTCCTGGGTGATGTCATGGGTCATTGCTGAGGCCTGTGATTGGGCCTCAGTGGTCATTGGGGGGCACAACAACATCATGACGCTTGGCATGTCCCATGTGACCCCTGGGGTGCAATCAGGGGTCTTAGCGGTCCCCCAGGGCATGTGACGTCAGTCAGGAAGCCGAAAGAGGCCAGAAGAGGACCCTGAGGAAAGTACCGCATGGGGATGAGAACAAACAGGATTTGGTGCACTCTCTTCAGGGACCCATATGTGCTGTATAGGCTTTAACTGTGTACCTGCACACTTGCCACTCTTCAACTCCTGGGTTATTGAACCCCTGTATTTAAGAGTACCCCAAAGCCTGAAGCACCCAGTTCAAAATCTCTACCTTAACACCCCAAGTGTTTTGTGATAGAAGGCCCATTAGACAACATCAGGATCCAACTACCTCCATAACCACTGTACCCCTATACCATTGCCTTTCATCTTGATTAAATGTATTTTCTGTCCAAAAATGTATATTTCTTGCTGGTGACGTCCACAGGATAGGCCATCAGTATGTAAACTATGGGGATCCAACGGCCAGACCCTGTACAGATCAGCTTATCTGCTGCTTCCGGGTGCCAGAAGCAGTAGTGGGCAGCTCTGCGCCTATTCAAGTACTAGCCACAGAAGAGCAGCCCCGTCCACTATATACTGGTGACGCTGGGGTACTGCAGCTCTGCACGTATTCAAGTACTAGCCACAGAATGGCAGCCCCATCCACTGTATAGTGGGGCACTGAGGTACTGCAGCTCTGCGCTTATTATTGAATTCCAGGAGTGCCACTTCCACTCACTCTCCACTGCTCACTGTCCTGTGTCTGGCTGTAAGACAACTGGCTGCAGCAGGAGCCTCCCCCTTCTGACAAAAATATTGTTAAGCACCACCCCTTAATTAAGCCCCACCCCCTTTAGCCAGTCTCCATCCAAAGATGGAGCAGATCGGCAGGACACTAACCCCTGTGCAGGATTCTTGTGTCAGACTGACATATAGTAAGGATAATTTTATTTCTTGCTTACTTTTTATTGTTCAGTTTTAGGTTTAGTTTTCTTTTAACCATAGATAATACCTGTGTAATAGCCATTGCCCTGAGCTGTTGTGTAAAGCATAGCATATGTGCTCCAAATAGGGGACAGATACTTGGCTGTCATAATAGAAGAATCCGGTATGCAGTGATCACATAGATAACACTTTCCATGAACGTTTAGTTTATTATTATGTTTTTTTATCTTCTGTTTTTGTAGACAAAAAGTCCAAAGCTCTCATCGAGTCCGCAGCCAAGCCTTGGAGAACCGGCGGAGCATCTCTCAGAGGTGTCTGCTGATTCCGGAGAAGCCATGTTTGAAGGAGAATCTACTGTGCCCTTTGTCAGAGGCAGCCGGACAAGAGCCAGTCTGCCGGTTGTCAGATCGACAAATCAGACAAAAGAGAGATCATTAGGTAAGAGATTATTCTGCTATTAAGGATGATTATTGGATCAAAGCCAATGGTGAAGTATTTGTACAAGATGCCACAAGTCATATAGTTTTACTTTGTCTTAAATTTCTTAATTTTTTTTATTATTATTTAAGGGTATCTGGGCCCAGGAAACTCAGTATTAAATCAGCCACAGTGCATTGTAGGGGACATCACGCTGAGCACCATCATACCTTTAGAGTTCAATAGATGTCCTTGCAAATGAGCCTCAAGTGCAGTGGAGACGTGTTAGAGCCTCTGTATTTCAAACCTGCATACAGAGCCCTTGAAGCCTCTGGCACATCCCATTGGACTTGAGCCTCATTTGCATATTTCTAAAAACATGCTGCATCTATTGAATTATCTAGAAGTGAGTCGGTGCTCAGCAGAATGTTCTCTGCAGTACTTAGTGACTGGTTTTATATCGAGCTTCCAGGTGAATGTTGGACACCCTACTGATAAAGGAAAGTCCCAACTCAGAATGGAACTGAGCAGCCTGCAATGGATGAGAATACATGCGGGCTGTAGAAAACATGATTGAAAAGGCAAAAAAAAAAAAAGAAAAATACATAATTTCAATAAAAACGTGTCCATAGCCTTTTAAAGATATAAAATTCAGTCTGTGTGTAGACATCACAATGGGGAATTTAGGAGTTTACTGCCTACCGTTTTATTATCCAGTTCACTGTATACCGTACGCTCCAATATATTTATACATTTCCAGAAGGAATAATAGAGCAATAACATAACTCAGAGTTTTAGGGAAATAAGCTCAAAATTGTTATTTCATGGGGATTACGAATATTTAGGAGTGGAGACAGGTCCTCTTTAAAGGGAGCGTGTCAACAGAACCCATCATATCAACCCAGCCCTGCAGATAGCTAGGTTAGGGTCACCTGGATCAAATGGCGTTTTCCCCTTGTGAGTCGCTGCCTCCGTTGCTGAGATATCCTAACTATATGTTGATATGCTAGTTCTGGTGACACACTCCCTTTTAGAATAAATGACAACATGCCATAATAGTTTGCACTCGAGTGTCTTGTATGATCGGTGATTTCTGACTACGGGGTCCTGTTTATACAACACCTTATTCAATAGATGATGTATTAGGATGTTGGCTGTCCCCACGGTGTTGAAAATTGCAATATTAATGTCCAAATAAAAGATCCTTCATACGGCAGGCTCGATTTGACGTGGTAGCCTGTTATTTCTGTGTTCAGCCATAGTTATCCATTGAATATCATTAGCCTTCTTTACAATTGCTAAATTCTAGATAGTTATTAACTCCGAGCGGCCAGAAGCGATTCAATCAAAGTTATTTAACCACACGGCCACTTTTCTATAGTTTCCGCCAGCTTTTGTGCCTTTCATTACGCGCTGACCCACTGCGAATGGCAAGGTGTGTGGGCATTCATCTCAAAGCCATCATCAGATACTTTCCTGTACAATGCCAGCACGTAATCTACACCACCTCTTGAAAACATTATCTCGGGGACAAATTCTGCCCTTTTATATCCCAAATTAGGTCCTTGACTGCTTTATAATATATTTAAGTCATGTGGAGCCACATACCGTAACCCTTCCATTAGGAGGCCCCTACAAAGCTAGAGAAATAGCCTCACATAACCTATAGTTTAAAGGGGTTTTCTTATCATAGTAAGTGACGGGATATCACTCGGATATGATATGGCTACATAAACGGTGGGGGTCCAGCTGCCGAAACCCATACCAATCCCCCAAATGCAGCCCAATCTACCAGCAACGGGAGGAGCTGATATATAGTTATTAGTTTTAAGATTTAGTATCACTCGGTGGATATGCTTCTTGCAGGAGTGTTATGGCATCAGATGTGACGCAGCGCCTCCCGTTACGCCAATCTATGCAATGGCTCTACACTACACCAGTGCCACAAAGCACTCATTAAACTGTGGGGGTAGCTGGAGGGGGGTATTATATTGTATGGGGCCACAAGGGAGGCATTATACTGTGTGAGGGACACTGAGGGGGCATTATAATTTAGGCAAGTCAGGTATTTCTAAGTGGTGGTGATGGGGGGCCACTTAGGAAACCTTTGCATTGGGCCCACCAATGTGTGAAAATGGCCCTGTCCACAGACAGATGCCGCAACCTCGCGGACTGGACTTCACTCTACTCAGCACCCTGGGGAGGTGCAGTCCTCCAGCCCTAGCATGACTGAAAAGTATCAGACCATGGTGTGTAAAGGCTATAATACAAGTAGTGCAAAATGGCACCACCTGCCATACAACCAATGGGCGCAACAGGGTTATATAGTCATCGTGCCACCTCCTTTCCAAAATAATGCTAGATCGAGTAATGGTGTGACTTAAGGTAGCAGTGACACAATACACTGCAAAGAGTACAAAGCAAACACACAAATACATAGCCTATCTTAGGTAGAGACTGGACATCAAAAACCCACTTAAGGTCAAACCTGTGGAAGAGGGTGTCTTCTACCACCCTACATGAGCATGCATACAGAGATAGCTGTCCATCACTGGTAGGGCCCACCCACTGGACTCCAAAGCATTGAAAGAGCAGCGATATTAATCCATAGGTTACAAGCTCTACTGAATCTTTTCCCACAAAACTAAATATCAATCTGTTCCGCATGTGACTGGGAGATTGGATTGCATGTTCAGCATCATATGTTTAACCAATATGGCTCCTTCACACTGAAAGCTAAAAGTTACCTTAGGTCCGTCATTCTCTGGATTGGCAAGGACAGATATGTACATAGAAGAGAAAGGGCTCCATAGCAAAGATAAGGGTGCAAGCTGCCAGTAGGGTCAGGTGCTTGTTCCTCCCTCCATGCTCTTTCCATGACTCATGGGCCTTTGCCTAATACCTTGTTTTTTGCAGTTCCTCTAGAAGGGTGAGTCCTGCACAGGTACTTACCACCCAGTAGAAATCAGATTAGACCAACTAGGGATATCTCCCCTCTCTACAAGGATCCCATAGTAGTTGTATGGCCTGCCTCTATGGCATGTATGCTTTGTTTTTTCGAAGGACGGACCCCCCAATTGTAATATTATGGCATTTCCTTGTGAGATATACCATAACACTATACGTTATCTATAGCCTACATAAAAGAACAGTCTAGACAAAACTGATACGCCTGTGCTTTGTCTAGTGTTAGACCTGGAGGCAGGGGTGTAGCAGGAGACCGTTTTGTTCGTAGTGGATTTTTATTTTTTTTTAGAGGGAATCTTTTATGGATAGAGCCCTTTTATTTTGACCATATGTAAGCATTGCATCTATGTAATGGCCACTTAAAGGGATTCTGTCAGCAGGGAAAGGTCTATACAACTAGCGGTACCGGGTGGTCACATTCATGACTTTGTTTTTGACAATTGTTGACTCAATTGCTCAAAAATTGTGTTTTTCCAAATAGGCAAATCAGTAAATTGGGCCAAAATGAATGTAATGTGTATGGCTACCTATAGCTCAGAAATGAAATGCGTTTCCCACCCCCAAAATTCCTGGTTGTTTCTAGTAGAATTCTCTTGCATGTACATAGAGGGATATTTGATGTACAGAGTCCACGGACTGGCCAGCTTTTTAGTTGTTGTTCACATTTGGTACAAATTTGGGGGGGAGTGGTATAATGTAGCATACATGTTATGTAAATCGTTCTTCCAGACAGGAGCACCGAATGGACCCAACTGGTGGCGTAATCCCCTTAGGCTCCTTGAAATCTTTAAGCACTTAAAAATTCTATCCTCTTCCCAGTCTACCGTATGTGTCCACCAAGCGATTTATTTACGGTGTATACAAAGGGAGGAAAGATTTAAAATTCCACTTTTAACAACATTTAACAGGTAAAATCTACTTTAAAAAGTTAAATAACTAAAATACTTCATTTTACTGTGTTGTTACTGACATATACATTGCCCCTGGCACGTCTGCTGTTTGCACTTACTGTCAGCAGAATTGTCGCATGACAATAATGTAACCGTCCTCCGGCCTCCCATAATGCACTGCTATCAGCACAGTTCTCCTATCCGTCATAGAAATATTGCAGCTTTTCATTTTAGTTCTAATATAGTCCAGCAGAGGGCGATCTAACTTGACATAATTGAGAAAATGTCCGATGGCGTCAAGCTGGATTCGGTTTACTTCAGTTTTATGAAGCAGCACATTAAAATAGAATAAAATATAGATATAAGAAAGTAAAATGTAAAACTACTATGTAGACGAAAAAAAGACAATAAACACATGAATAGTACTTAATACCAGATGCAGAAATATCTCAGACCTAAGTGATATTATATGTAACATTGTATTATATACAGGATGGGATTTACTTATAGACAAAGTGGGCCTATGCCTATGGGCAGGTGTGGGAGAGGGGAATTGCCAAAAGGAATGCACACTGGACTGTGTATATTCATATGTAGAGATGGGCGAAACGACTCGTATCAAACCGAGTTCGACTCAAATATTCCAAATTGTTTTTTGTTTTTTTTTAAATCGAACAAATGGAGATTTTTTTCGTTAGAGAATTTACACACTTACAGTCAGGTTTTCCTACATATCACGGATCACTGATATGGTGTCTCAGCAGGGGGCACTTTCTGGTCAGCATATTATTTTGGGAACCCTATAACAATTAGGGATTTTCCAAAGTGATCAATACCTTTAAAGAGGACCTTTCAGGTCCTCTAACACCCATTGAGTGTTATATACAGGGCTTATATCTCCGGAATGGCTGAATAGATGTGGATAAACAAAACACCAAAATGCTCCTGGTGACAGCGCCGATCAGAGGTTGTATGTCATAGGGATTTTCAGATATGTTATTCCTGAAGGCCGCAAAGACGTGTTAGTTCTTTTTCCATTTGGCATCTTGTATATTTGACCACATCTTCTTCTCAGCCAATCGTCCTGACCGCGACTTGTCCACCACTTACTGTACAACCAAACCTTTCCTGTCTCAACCCATGCTATGTTTAACTACTATTTCTGCCCACCAGTTGTTGGACTGAGGTTCCTTGGGCGCACCAGATAAAATTATTCTTGGGCCCACCCTCCAGCAATCCCTCCTTTCAAATTTGGGTGTCTTCTGCTGGACCAATATTGTGTTAGAGTCCGGGCCTGCCATATCCTATGGTGCTTTGGTGGGCCAGTCTGACATTGTTGCCTTGGTAACTACAATCCAGCTACACGCCAGCTGTTGCTCTACTGTACAGGTAGTGAGCTGGAGATCCCTGTGGGAAAGTGCATGTCTCCTTGTATGAATTAAGACCCTCAATTAGTCCAAATTTCACATCAGATTTATCTCTGGTGCTTCCAATACATGCACAGTTCTCCAATGAATCCATATACCTCAGCCTCAATGTTCAGCGCATGCGCAGTGAAACTGAGCTGTACTGTCTCATCCTCATTGGAAATTTGCACATGCGCCAGCCAAGAGCTTTCATCTCTCATAAATATAGGGCGTTTTAAGCACTGCCTGTACAGTTAGGCACATTTGGGACATTAAACCACTGGCACATAAGGACATGCCCATGGTGTAATGTCCCAAATTCACCTGTCAGGTCTTTTGGTGGATAAAAAAACCTGGAAACCCTTAGACTCTGCACCCTGGTTCAGCTGTATGACAAATCCTTTAGTGACTTAATGTGTCATCATCTTCTGTTGGCTATGTTATAAAGTCTATAAAACACATCAAAAGATATAACAAATAATATTAAAAAAAATTCTTAAAATATTCTCTATAAAATTCGATACATTTAATGACTCAATCGCGCTATGGCGTGTTTGTCAGGGTACTTGGTCTCCTTAGCAAAGCTCCATATGACTATTGAAAATGTATATATTGCGCCAAGCCTACAATGTTACACCCTGCTGTCACGCTATAGCTCGGAGGCCCAGTAAATGATAATGTAACCGGTATTCATCCAGACAGACTGGAGACCACAGAAGGTAAAAGTGACATAGATAAATAATAGAATAGGAACATTCCTACAAAACCTCAGGGCATATATTGGATGCCTGGCTGTGAAGGCATAAACAAATATGTAGAAGACACCATAAATCCTTATTGAAGCTGAAAGATATACATGCCAGGGAGTTGTAGGTAGGACACGCCACATCCCCCAGGCATATATACAGCAAGCAGCTAAGAACACACCCAGACATGCAAAGGATGAGAGCAATGTGGGATAGCCGGGGGAGCTGGGGAGTTGGCTCCAGCACCTTTACTCTGTTTGGGACTTGTTACAATTCATTAAATCTATGTCATTTTATTTTCCCAGCCTGTTACTGGGGCGCAGGCTCTGAACCAGAACTGGTTACATCCGCGCCTTATAATTACACTCCGGCGAACCGGAACATCACTGCCAACCAAAACAAGCATGTCCGTCATGTTCGGTTAAACATGGAAACTTCCTTCCATCCCGATAATGACAGTCCTAACAATATCTATCTATCTTTCTGTCTAATTTATCTAGTAATCTGTCATCTATCTATCTATCTATCTATCTATCTATCTATCTCCTATTTATGTATCATTCATCTATCTATCTTTCTATCTATCTATCTATCTATCTATCTATCTATCTATCTATCTATCTATCTAGCAATCTGTCATCTATCTATATCTATCTATCTATCTATCTATCTATCTATCTATCTATCTATCTCCTATTTATGTATCTCCTATCTATCTATCTATCTATCTATCTATCTATCTATCTATCTATCTATCTATCTATCATCTGTCTACCATCTCTATCTCTCTATATATCTATCTAGCAGATTTTATTGACAGTTTTTCTTAACTTGCACTTTAACCCTTTTCCTAAAGCCATTTATTATATAATCTTCTTTCCCAGAGATAGAGATAAAATAACTACCTGTGGTTATGAGTAAATACATATAATACTGTCTATTAGCTGTGAATAGCATTGGATTGCCAGGCCTATGATTTAGCAGCTAAAAATTTTTATTTTTTATCCGTAGCGGTATACGGGTCTGTACTAATGGCGATGAAATATTGTGATTAGTTCTCATTAGGAGGATGACAACACCTTAAAACAAATGTGATTCTCTGTGTTCTCCGTCTCATCTCCATTTGTAAAGCAAACTCTGCTTAATGTGCAATTCTTAATACCTGACATGCTAATATTTTGCCTGTGTGCGGCCCTTAGAGATTAGATTTGCATATCAAGCTGGTTAAAATAACAGGTACATTATAATGCTGGTAATTAAATCTAAGGGAAGCTTCTGGGCAGAACTTTCCAGTTTAGTTCTGCAGACAAGGAACAGCAAATTGGCAAAGATTTTGCAATACTTTATGCCTTATGTACGTGACCGTATCACATCTTTGTACCAGTACCAGTGGTATGAAGCTTTGTTATGGCTTTAAAGAGGACCTTTCAGCACCTTAAAAAGCCCAGTTCTTTACATAAATTAATAGTGGCTGCTCCACTGATTCTGGCACAGTTGGAATTTTTTCTCTAGCCCCCATCATTCCCGAGCAACAATGCTGGTAGTTTTGGTGTCTGATATACTATTTATGCTCTGTACTGTCAGGAGGGCGGTGTCAGGCAGGAGCAGAGAAGGGGTGTGATTCTGACCTCTGACACTAGCTGCCTCTGATTGGAGCTCTGAGTCACGCCCCCTGCCTGACACTGCCCACCTGATATGACACATCAAGTAGCACATCAGGCACCAAAACTACCTGCTCTTGTTGCTCGGGAATGGTGAGTGCTAGAGAGAAAATTCCAACTGTGCTGGAATCAGTGCCTATTAACCGATGCTAAGAACTAGAATTGGTGGAGGTGGTGAAAGGTCGTCTTTAATGTTGTCCTATGAAGGCTTCCAAACCCTTGTGGGCCAGCATATATTTGTATGGAGGTGTACTACTTGTGCTAGTGCATGAAAAATCTGTGTCATGCAACATCAAATGCCAAACGGATACCAATTTGTATATGGATACATGCAAAAACCTCAAAACAGTTAGGCCTTATTCACATTACAGTGAAAAACAGCAGCTTTCAAAAAATTGAGAGTCTATGGGGCTATTCACTTGTCCTATTTGTGGCCGTTTTGATGGCCACAAGGCACCCACTGAAGTCAGTGAATCTGTTTTAATGGCCGTCAAAACGGATCGATGGCTGTAAAAAACAAATCAGTGGGATGGGCCAAAAAATGGATGCAAAACAGATGACAATTGGCCATCTAAAATGGATAAACGGCCACGGAAAGGATGCAAAACAGCCATACGTCCAACTGATACATCCAATTTTAGTGGCCACTAAACGGCCAAGGTAGTGTGAATTTAGCCTAATAGAAAGGATGACTGGATTTAATGCAGAAAATATTGCACAAATGAGAATGTCCATTGGTCAGATCTTTCACCTGGTAGGTATGTGAGGCTTATATCCTTCAACAGCTGAAGACCAAGCACTTATTTGGCTATTCCTCTTGACTTCCTCTTTCACATTTGGCTCAGCCCAGCATGCATCTATTTTCCAGAGATATGAGACTATTGTAATGTGTATTCGGACCTTAAGTCTACACCTCTGCTCTGTCTGTCTGCATTGTAAGAGATGGTAAATCCCACCCTTTAACTCAATAGGGCATAATTATCATACCTTTGTCTGGCATACAAGGCATGAAAATGTTGCAATTCAGGTTTTTGAAAAAAAATTGTTGCCTTTTTCTCTTTTACATGGCCCTCGCCATTTTCCTGAAAGGGGTGGGGGTGGCAAGGACCATGATGAGTGATGAGGCATGGGCAGGGCCAACAGCATAAACATCACTGGTGTGAATGATGGCTGATATCTATGCCAGCTATGAACTGGTCTACATCTTAGTGCAGGTGCCGGACTGGCATAGAGTGAGCCTGGCTTACGAGGAGGTGTGTTCAAAATGGCAATCTTCATAAATCTTCCCCCATGTCCTTGAAACAGTACCCAGTCGAAGACAAAGAAGACCTGGGGAAGAAGAACCTCTGTTTTTCTTGCAAAAAGTCTTGCTAGTGGCAGGTTCACCCTAGTGTTGCCTGTCCATTGTTCTGATCCATCAGAGGACCAGATCAATGGGCAGGCGAAACACTAAAATAGCGGTTATATACGGAGCATGGTGGAACCCATTGACTATAATGGGGCCCATCAGGTGCCCATTGATTTAAAACTGAAATTTGTGCATGCAGGACCTTTTCGTCTGCCGATTTCAGGCGGACATTGTGAGGGAGTCAAACTCTCACGCAACGTAGCCTGACTGACTAATGGATATTTCTTTGTATATTTAAGACCAGAAAAACATTGCTGCATTTTTCTAGAAACAGTGCCACACTTGTCCATGGATTCTAATTGGTTTTACAGCTTAGGCGAGGTTCACATCTGCGCCGTCCTCTCCGTCATATGGGTCCGCCAGGGGACTCGAACGACAGAGAGCCGGGAAACTAAAACAGAGGTTACCCACAGACACCGGTGAACACCACCGGGTGTCCACTGTTTTTATACTGACAGTGGCAGAGAAAAAAGTCCTCCATCCAGGACTTATGTCTCTGCCAATTTCTGGCAGTTTCTGCGGCGGAGACTCTGGCACAGATATGAATTTAGCCTTAACTCCATTAACACAGTAGGTGTGACACCATTTCTGGAATAAAGCACCTATGTTTTCCTAATCCAGGACAACCCCTTTAAGCATCCCTTTAAGAGATTTTAATAATCTGACATATACTGTGTGTTCATACTAGCAGTCTACCGTGACCTCATATAACCCCACCATAAGAAGAGTGGCTCTGGCCTTACAGTACATCATCTCAGTTTATAGATCCCCTGTACAAATGATAAAGCTGTCGTGAGTTTGGCTCCTATTGTTATTAATGCTTAGATAGAACTCTGCCTATAACAATCCACCTGGACGCTGGGGACGTAAGTAGATTTGGTGCCAGAACCTATTGCCTAGCGATGTATGAAACAAGTAAGTGCCAGATTCCCTTGTGGTCCCAGAAAGATGAGTTGGACAATGCTGAAGCAAACACTCAGTAAACGAATGATTCACAAAGAAACTTAATCTCTTTTTGGTTAATTACCAAGAATCCGGGCGGCCTCGCCCTCCGCTGAAACATTGTATTCTTGATGTGTAATAATCTCTACAAGAAACACCATATCCCGTCCGCTACCTTCTCCTAATGGTCACAAAACCTCATTACTGCTTGTAGGAACATGAAATGAGGGGAGACGTCTTAGCGCTCGCCCACGTACAGTGCAGACTGAAGGTGCGGCTTGAGGTCTTGGTTCCCCACTAATGACTTTGCCAATTAAAACATTTTAGAAAGAACTTTGTATTTTCTTTTTCCTTTTTTTTTTTTCTAAAATACTGGAGCGTTCTTATTACATTGTTGGACGGAGTTTCTATTTCATTGTATTTTATGTTGACAGTGTGGGCGACACCACGATGCCAAGGAATTGTCTATGGAATAAAATTCTTTTTGCAAGGCCAAGAACAATTTAAGATTTTATCTATTTCAGATTTTTATCTAGATTTTATCTTTATCCTTAAAGGGGTTGCCCTGGAGTGAAACTTGTCACCTAACCATAGAATAGGTGATATTGTGTCTGACCAATGGGGGACCAAACGCTGGGATATCCACCAGCAGGACTGGCGTCAGTACCGGGGCCAACAGGAGGTGTCCCACTGCTGCTTTCTGCTCTGTATGTTGAGCTGGATGATCTTCTTGCTGTCATGTACTTGCACTGTGTGTAGATTCTCCTCCGACACAGGGCAGTGGCAGAAGGGCCTTCTTCTGCACTCTGAACATGTATAGCAGAGGACTCGAGAGAGATATATATATATATATATATATATATATATATATATATAGTAACTCTGAGACTGTTCTTATATGATGACCCTGCCTAGACACAAACAAACCTACTGCAATAACATTAACAATGAGCCATAGGCTCAACTGTTGTCTATGGGAGGATTTTCTCCGCCTAACTTTCAATTACATTCTTCATTACAGATGTAATGTACTATATGTACTATATGTAATAAATCTGAATATTTCAGTACATTTTCAGTAGAAGCAAAAGCTGAAAATTGAAAGTAAGCGTTTTTATTTGGTAATTAAAAAAGGAAACAGTGCAAAAATTATTACAGTAGACACACAGAATAGGCAATAAGTGTCTGACCAGTGGGATTCCAACCGCTTGGATATCCACCACCAGAGGACCCAATATATAAGTAACTCTGAAACTGTTCTTGTATGATGCCCCTGCCTGGACTCGAACCCACGACCTACTGCAAGAACATTAACAGTGAGTTATATATAAGCCCAACTGTTGTCTATGAGAGGATTTTCTCAGCCTAACATTCAATTGTATTCTTTATAATTGAAATGTATTAGTATATATCCGAATATATCAGTACTTGTATATACAGTAGAAAAAAAAAGCTGAAAATGAAAAGCAACAGTTTTTATTTGGTAAAATTCTTACAATAGACACATTTTTAAATACAGTTTTTAAAACACAGTAAATAATATGGACAGATTTGGCATTGTTGTAATTGGATCAATATGAAATAGGTAGAAATATAAAAATATGAAATAAAAATATATTTATCTCATTTTACAAAAAAAAAAATAAGAAGAAACAAACAGCAAAAACCGCCATTTTGGTGCATATTGGGTAGGGCTACACAGTGATTTTGCAATGCTAACCCAAAGTTGTCATAGTCACATCTCTCAGTTCCCTTCACAAAAATCAATCAGAGCATAATTTTTTTACAATTAAGAGTGGCCGCAACTCTAGTCCTATTCACTTACATTACTTGTTGCAAGGTGACATGTAGCCCCAGCCTTAAAGGGGTCGGATAAGGTTGAGGTGTAATGGGGTCCACTGTAATTCTGTTGACCAGGGGCCCATATAAAGCTGAAGATGGCTCTGTCCACCTGTCACAAGAAGTCGAATTTCCAAGTCCCTTGTGTGATTTAAGGGGCTGTCAAGCATGTGCACTGCTGAGACATTCAACTCTATGAGACTGATAGCAGATAGCAGAACGCTGTAGTCAGGTATCTTTGGCCGTACCATAGGCAGCGTGCATGCATGTATGGATGCCAGTGGCATTGACATAAATGAGAAACCACATAATATATATGTTTCCTCGAGAGAGAGGAAGCTGCATTTTGCAACACGTTCCTTTTCTCTGGCTAGTGGATTTCTGAAAATTAATCCAATCCTTCAAGGGTATATGGACAGGACTTGTCTTAATGATCCAACCCCATTAAAATACATCTAATAGCACCACTCTTGCCTATTGGCCAAGTCTGGTATTGCAGCGGACCCCATTTCAACATGGTGTCTCCATTGCATATGGGTCCATTTTTAACAGTTTTATTGGGTGTATTAGAATAACCATCACAATGAGTAGGGGGAGGGTTATTTTTACACCAGGCCACCAGTTATCTGTCAAATGTCAAAACCTGTTTTTCTTGTTCAGTAATCTATTTTAGACACACTCCGGGAAACGTAACGCTCCCTTATGATGGACTCTAGTCCCATAGATGTGTGTCTACTTCCTGTGGACAGTGTAAGAGTAAACTAATAAAAGTTTTAGGTTCTTATTTTATGATATTTTTTACCACTTTTTCATCCTTTACAGAATCTATGGAACCTGTTTTTTTCTTCTTTCTTTAGAATCAGTCCTATTATTTTCTGATTATTTGGGATACATTCCTGCGTTTTGCTTCTTTTATTTTATTTCAGGATCTATTCTCACTTGCTGTTTCTCCTCCCTATCATTTCTATGACTATTTTACACTTCTGTTCTCATTGGGATCTGTTCCTGCTTTATATTTCCCTTTTTTTGTTATCTGTTGCATGTTTTGCTTCTTCTCTCATTTGGATCTCTTCCTAATTTATATTCACTTTTGTTTGTGCAGCATTGCGCTTTTTTTTTTTTTTTTTTTTTGCTTCTCCTCTTAGATGGATCTGTTCCTACCTTATATTTTCCCTCTAGTTTGGATCTTGTGATCTTTCTCCTGTATTTCCTCTTCTATTTCCGGCATGTATTCTACAGTTCAGCTCTCCTTAGTCCCTGTTCCCATTTTAAACTTCTGTCGTTGGGATCTGCTTCCACTTTAGGATTGGATTGGAGGATCCCATGATCTATACCCTCTTTTATTTACCTTTACAGTAGGACCTGTTTCCTCTGTTTAGGATCCTGGGATCCATTCTTACTTTTTTAGATGTTACCACTATATTTCTTCTCCTCTGGACTTCTTACAATGTAATACGTCTCCTTTGATTGGGATCTATTCCCACTTTATATTTCCCCACTATTTTGGGATCCTGTAATCTGTTTCCCATTTTGTTCTTCTCCTCTCCCTGGAATCTCTTCCCGCTTTATACAGTATCTCATTTGAAACTATTCCCACTTTGAGATCCTTGGATCTGCTCTCACTTTTTGCTTTTTTTTTTTTTTTTTTGACCTGTTACCATTTTATGTTCATTTGACATAGTTTGCAGAGGAATTTGAGATGGACTTCTGTCTTGGATTTCTCTCCATCTTTCAACACTGTATAATCCAGATCATCAGCTTTCCATTGGCGGTTTGCCCACTGATATAGGCTCAGAAACAATGGATCTAATCAATGGGGTGTCTCGTGCCGCGTGGTTCTCCATCTGACTCAACTGCAGAATCTGTTGGAGCAGGATGGCAGGTTCCAGACAGAATTTGGAACTGATCTTGAGGCCAAATCCTCTCAAAACCAGCTGCATATTATTCTGTGTGAATGGCCCCTTATTCTTCCCTTCTCATTAGGATTTGTGATCTGCCGATCGGTTGGAGGAGGCGGCCTCTTCCCTTTGTCTAACTACATAACTGAATGGGTTAAATGTCTCGGATCAGAGTTATCTCCAATCCTGACCATTTCGGCAGTGTGTTAGTTGTAATATATCTGTCCCTTGCTCATGTGTCGTCACCATCCCTGTCCAATAAGTTGACAAAACCTGCTGCAAGTAGATAGTGTCAGCACTGTAAAGATTCAATGCATGGCGCCAAAGGGTTAAACTCCTGCTCTCAGTGGGATCTAGCTTCCCTTAAAAAAAGAATAAAATAAAAACTAAAACATAGCATGTATCAGCCTGTCCTTCTGCTTGGACCTGGCACAAAGAAGAGATGCGGTAGCCTTAAAATTGTGCAGTAAATTGGATTCCCCTCCCGAATTAATTCTTTGCTGAATGGTCTCTTACAGATGTTGTGCACTGTTATACTTTCCTGCCTACATATTAATAGTTCAAAGGCTCCCACACACTCGGAGGGCCAAAGGAAATGCTCCAGCAACTTTTACTTGGCAACATTACCTCGGCAGCTTATTCGGAGAGACAGGATGAGGTTTTGCATTGGTCTGAGTGAGAGAGGTCTATGAAAGCTGATTTACATTACTATAAATCTCGAGGCAAGAAACAGCGATTGCATTCAATCTGCGAAATGACCGCTAGCCAGGAACAGGCCATACATGTCCATTATTCATAATGGTGCAATAACAGCCACGTAGCCATGATGTATTGTGAAACCCTGCTAAAACTGAGAGATATGTCACTGCATTCCAAACAGAATTGGCATTCATGAGCCAATAAAGCTGGGACCAAGGGCAGATTTACTTTTTGGGTATTAGGGTAGGGCCTATAGTCATGGCCTGAGAGGGTCACAGCTATGTAGTCAACCACAGCACTGCTTAAATATATTCCTGGGCCCCAATGCAAAATCTGTAATCTGGCCCCTACATATCTTGTGCTATTTAGAATAGTGGCATATTTTATGTGGCAGAAGGACCTTTGGTGCCCCCTTAGGGTCTAATGCCCAGTAGCGAGTTCTAACAATGAACCAGCTATAGCTACATCCCTAGTCATTGGTAAGAGGTACATGCCCTTTAATGTCCCGTTGTCCATTCTCTGTCATCTCTGGACTTAATGGTAACCCTAGTGCCCACTCTATCGGCGTGATGATGGGTTAGGAGTGTATACCTGTTTTCTGATGCATAACTTGAAGCTTTGTCAATGCAAATTTTGTAATCCCCCAGGCCATTCATAATCTCATTTGGCAGGATGCCCCGTGTTCTCTCTCAAGCTGGTCATACACATTAGATGGCTGTCAACCAAACCTGCCACTTTCAGCAGGATTGGTCAACAATCTAATGTATATGAGAAGCCTCCGACTCTCCCCGAACAGCAGATCTGGATGAAGATATGGATTGCTGTTGGATTTCATAATATCTGATACTTTTGTTCTCAGGGGGATCAGCCAATGCCAGAGTTGTCGAGCAATGACGTCCTCCTCTCTCCCCATTCTGGACACATCCATGTTCGGCTGAGCTGAACATACATGTGTATGGGGTGTCGGGAACCATCACTGTCATTCATACCAGTGCGTGGCCAACTATTCTTCATTAAACTGGGCTGAAACTGGGCAATCCCTTTAAGTTTAGAAAAAACATGGCTGCTGTTTTGGAAAACAGCAACACACTTTTTTCTCAGGTTTTTGTAATTTGGGTTATAATTCATTGGTGCAATTGTTACATAAACTTTTAGCTGGTTCCTTTGGTAACCAAGTAACATGTTGTATTGCCTCAATATGCATGTAAAATATTTATCATGGGAAATAATCCGATCCATAGATGATCTCACACCAGCCCATAAACTATGAGGGGGCTTAAAGGGGTTTTCCATTAACATAATTATATTTAAATTTGTAGATAATGAAAAGTTAAAGATGTTTGTAAATATAAATAATTATAAATTATGTAGAGTTTAACAGATTTTCTGTAACCTTAGTGGTGACATCTGTTGTCTTAATCAGTTGCCAATGGATATGGCCATGAACACAGGAACTTTCTATGGTCAGAAATCCGGCCATGTTGTCCTTATTGTGGACAGGTTATCAGGCAGGGACACTACATGTATGAGAAGATAACCCGGACACAATAAGGACATCATGGCTGGTTATCAGGAGGGACACTACATGTATGAGAAGATAACCCGGACACAATAAGGACATCATGGCTGGTTATCAGGAGGACACTACATGTATGAGAAGATAACCCGGACACAATAAGGACATCATGGCTGGTTATCAGGAGGGGACACTACATGTATGAGAAGATAACCCCGACACAATAAGGACATCATGGCTGGTTATCAGGCAGAGACACTACATGTATGAGAAGAGACCCCAGACACAATAAGGACATCATGGCTGGTTATCAGGAGGACACTACATGTATGAGAAGATAACCCGGACACAATAAGGACATCATGGCCGGTTATCAGGAGGACACTACATGTATGAGAAGATAACCCAACCACAATAAGGACATCATGGCTGGTTATCAGGAGGACACTACATGTATGAGAAGATAACGTGGACACAATAAGGACATCATGGCTGGTTATCAGGCAGGGACACTACATGTATGAGAAGATAACCCGGACACAATAAGGACATCATGGCTGGTTATCAGGAGGGACACTACATGTATGAGAAGATAACCCGGACACAATAAGGACATCATGGCTGGTTATCAGGAGGAACGGGAGAACCGACACAAAATACATGGGTATGAGAAGATAACCCGGACACAATAAGGATATCATGGCTGGTTATCAGACAGGGACACTACATGTATGAGAAGATAACCCGGACACAATAAGGACATCATGGCTGGTTATCAGAAGGACACGTAGGCCATGGCTGGTATCGGGGCACCGATGAGAAGATAACCCGGACACAATAAGGACATCATGGCTGGTTATCAGGCAGGGACACTACATGTATGAGAAGATAACCCGGACACAATAAGGACATCATGGCTGGTTATCAGGAGGACACTACATGTATGAGAAGATAACCCGGACACAATAAGGACATCATGGCTGGTTATCAGGAGGACACTACATGTATGAGAAGATAACCCGGACACAATAAGGACATCATGGCTGGATTTCTGACAAGTCCCAGACCATAGAAAGTTCCTGCAGTCATGGTCATATCCATTGTCAACTGATCAAGACAAAAGATGTCACCACTAAGATGGTTAGAGAAAATCTCTAAAACTCAACAAAATTTTAAATTATTTTAAATTTGAAAAAAAACTTAATTTTTAATTGTCTACAAATTTATATATAATTATGTTCATGATAAAACCCCTTTAAAAATTCAAATTGTATTGGAAGAATGTTAGATTTCTTGTATTGTTGTATGGCCGGTGCCCTTCGGTGTGATGTACAGTACACGACATCCTGCAGGTAGAATTATACACGGGCTTTGATTACAGCTGCATTGAGTTTTTAACGTATCCGTCGCAATTACAGAAAAATATCAAAACTTGGGAGAGAGAATAGTTATTTTAGATTAAAGCTTGTCATGTTTATTATTCTAAATGACTTCAATTTTCTCATCTCTTTCTCGCTTTTGCCAGCACATCGATTTTATTTGGATTTGGAAACTGTATGCAATTTTAGTGAATAAAATAACATAAAAGCAAGGATTCTGGGTAGCAAAACACGGAGGAAAAAAAACAGTATTTGTATAATGCACAATCTAAGCTCATCTCGAGCTGTATGTATATATTAAAATTCTCTGCTATAATGGGACTTTCAAGGCGTAGACAACAGGATATGCCATAAATTTCCTATAGATTTCCCTCTTCTAGGATTTGCATCTTGGTCAAAAACAGGGGTCCTGACCACTGGCTGCCCGGTGGAGAAGGACACAAATTTGTTACATTACACACTTTGCATTAATCATACTTGCCAAGTCTCCCAAGATGTCCCGGAGGCTCCCGTAAAAAGGACAAGATTGAAGGAATTTTTTCCCATGAAATGGGGCAATTGGCATCATCCTCATGGGTTTTTTTGCCTTCCTCTGGATCAACACTGTAGGGTTATAGGTTGAACTTGATGGACTGGTGTCTTCATCCAACCTCCTGTACTATGTAACTATGTAAGGTCTTCTGACATCCCAGAAAAGTTGGCAAATCTCTTGGGCCCCATAACTCTCTGTTGTATTGTATGTGACATGGGCATTTTATGTGCTGCTTGCATCACAAAAAAAGAAGTGTAATCGTGATATTTTTGTGTCTACGTCATGAGACGGGGGTGTGGCATACAACAAAATTGGGCGTGTCGCTCCCCCAAATGGGGCAGGGCTTTACTGAGAGGGGGTGTAGTCACCATAGTGACTTTGAACGCTTGTCAAGTATGGCATTAATAGATGTCATCTAGAAACTGTAACCACTTCTTTTGCACCACAGTCTGAAGTAGGCCCAAACAGGAAGCAATAAGGTTTCCAGAACATACAACATTAGTCATATTTAAAGGCCAGTTTAAGTTCAAACTTCCAGCCTCTAGTGGCAAGAAGTAAAAGCTCAGCACTTAAATAGCAGCGACTAGTGGTCAGTTTGTAGAAGACAACAGAATGCTGACAAATGGTTTTTTGACTGGAACATAGCATCTATTGTCAGGATCAGACTGTAGCTTGAACCCACTAGAGAAGATTAGAGAGAAGATCCAACATCCAGCTGTACAAAACAGGTGCAGTTCCCCTTTAATTGCATCATAACGTCTGCTGGTCCTCATGGGCCCTGTTGTGTCTGGGACTGGAGCCCACTGGACAGTCTTCCTGTTCTCTGGATGACCAGTTCAACCCTTATGCTTCTATCTGTATATATTTCTTAGGTTTTGTTAATGGCACGCTTACAGACCACCTGGATTGTTGAGGCTTGACCCTGACGGAATGATGTGGGCAGATGAAAGTCAGATGTTACTCCCATCATCTGTGTTCTGTTATTCACTGAAGTTGTGCAAAATCCCTAATCTCATAACATCTTCAAAGCAATTTAGGCAAAAGCTTAGAAAAGACTCTAACACTACAAAATACCCTAAATCCTATAAAACGATCATGTGCGGAACATGTTTGCTTAGAGTAAACCCGCCCGATAATTTCAGACAATTACTCACATTGCAATTTCCCCTTTCAATATTATCCCCGGAACCGTTTCTTTTATCTGAAGGGGTGACCTGAAGGACATGAGGTCTAGATTAGTGGTCATAAATCCATGACTTAACTACTAACACCCCCATGCTCCAACTGCTAAGGCATGCTGGGAGTTGTACTTTTGCGACAACTGGAGAGTAAGGGGCCGGTGAACACTGATGTACGGTACGTGATATAATTTCTTAGGTGATATACTTGTATAGTATGGTGACTTACTACAGTGAAACCTCTGACCAGTCCAATTTGCATTGACAAGTGGTCTTCTAGAGGGGTGGTCTTCTCAAAGAATATGGTCAGTTTACATAATATATGGTGGAATTGGGTGTAGAGGTGGGGGTGTTCTCAAAGAGGTTATATTGTGAATAGAGATGGGCAAACATCTCAAGATTTGTTTTGTTTAGGATTCGGGTGGCTCGGGTCCCAGATTTGTTTTGGGTCAAACAAGTTTGGAAAGAATCGGAAGTGAAGTTATTATACTCTGGGGTCTCTTCAGATCCCAGAATATAATAGGTGGAGGCCCAGGGGAGGTGGAAAAAAAAAAAAAAAATTATACTCACCTTTCCTCACTTATTTTGGGCCACCTTGCGAAGTCTACTAATCCCTCTTGGCCTCTTTGGTGATGTCATATACCTGAGGTCACCGCTGAGGCCTGTGATTGGGCTATAGAAGTCACATGGGCACACCAGTTCGCCATTCTCTAAGTGTGACATATGGAGGCATAGAATTCAGCATGTTAGGAAGGCTACTAGATGACAACTACTTTTTGCTTTGTATGGTGCATATGCACTATATTTTCGGGTACTGTTCACATCAACTCTCGTCTCCATTCCATTGGGTTTCTGTTGCTTTTTGGCAGCAAGACTGGATAATTCTGTAGCACTGTCCTTGATTTCAAAAACACTGGACCCTCCATGGTTATTTGATGGGCCCATTACAGGCCAATAAAATGGGGGTGAAAATAACCATTCATGACTCCATTAGGCACAGAAGCCGTGATCTGTGTTCTGCTCTCCTGTTTTTGACGGAAATCTGAAAGACTCTATTGTAAGTCAAACTGTATCTGTTAAAATTTGTTGGGATTCTCCTAAAGTTGGATCATGGTTGAGAGTAACAGTGACCAATGACATTGCTGACCAGGCTGACGTTACTGGAAGAAGAGGAAAAAGAGAAAAAAAATGCACTATTTAGGGTTATTTTTTAGTTGGACAGCCCCTTTAAGGTAATAATGAAGCTCTTTCTAGATGTCTGAATAACCTAACAGGATCTCACCACTATGCACAACAAAAATAGTACAGCTTACAATGCTATTTAGACTGTCAAAACTCCAATACCCCGCATAATACATACATAGCAAGCCAACTAGGCCCTTCGGTCATCATATAATACAACAGATTTGTCACATGTGTTGTATTATATCATGTCATGCAATAGATTCTGGCATGAATGATAAGCCATGATGTTAGTGTGATCACCTCGATCAAGGTCTTTCGATTGGGGACTCCTGGTTACAAACTACAAGTGCTACACTTAAAGGGAATGTGTCCCAAAAAATGGTCTATTTTTTAAACCTTAAAACTTTAAAAAAATATATTTTTTAAACAAGGTTTTTAAGATTTTTTATTTTTTTTTACATTTTCCATGTCACTATGATTATATATGTATATAAATATATGTCCTATATCCTGCAATTTTTACTCTGGCTGCTAAGCCTAATAATACACTCATACTTGCCAATTCAGTAGTGATTTTCTTTGCAGTAGTCAACTCATCTACAGACAGACAGGATTACAATAGAAGTCAACACCTCTATAACTAACACCACTGACCCATCATTGCATCCACTACTAACAATAGATTTTGTCACAGCTTATCTCCTCCCCCTCCCTTCACAGAGCTTGTCTACAAAACTCTCCCAAAGACCTCAGTGAGTCGGCACTAGTCTATTGCTGCCTAGGGCCATGACTGTGCAGTAAAGCATATCACTAAATGCTGTTATACCCATAAGCATATGCAAAAATTTTACAATCAGAAAATAAAAACAGATTAGAAAGAAGTGATATATTTCACTATCTGGTTTTAATAAATAAATGATAAAAATTGGTGATAAATTCCTGTTAAGGTATAACTATAGAATAGTGTGGCTTCCATCCCCTTCCATATCCTATAGATAGGTGCGGTCAGTGATTATATGATAAAGTATCAGGCTGGCCATACTGTCAGACAAATGCTTGCCAGATTTTATACCTTCCCTGGTGGTGGTGATGGCTAGGCAGTGAATAATTTTTTGTTTATATTGCGCAAAATCCAAAAAGTTGCCATGAATATGACAATTCTATATATGCTTATATATAATTACCTGAAATCCTCCCTATTATTTCCATAAAAGTCAATGAATATTAAAAGGCAATGACTCGATCCCAAGCCATAAGACGGCGGCACCATATATCACAGCCCTAAATAGCTGCAGACGGCACAATGTGTAGGGTCTGAACCCTGTGAAAACCTATAGAAGTTTAATAAGTCTTTATTGTCGGGCGGTATTAAAGTTAAATTGATTCCAGTTCCACAAGAAAAATGTTCTACACGAATCGAGAACAAATGCAGAGCAAGCTATAAACATTAGTGCGAGCTAACCTTCCTTTATACCGCGCTGACCCATTGTGCGAGACGCCTTTTTCTCCCTTTGAAAAGGGGATTAGTGGTAAATTCCTAGTAAATTCACCATATCAGTGGCAAGTGCAGTTTGATGAGTCCGGCCCTGGAAACAGGATTAAATTTCATGAATAATCTCTGTATTTTAAGTCTAGCAAAGGAGAGAAAAACATGTGCTATTGATATTAACCCCTCCAGGGCTAGAGTGGAAAGTAGATCCTCTTAAAGGAGAAGTGCTATATAAAAGTTGTTATCATTTCTTGGATCATCTTAAATGTTTTTTTTTTTTCCGAGAAAACAGCGCCACACTTTTGCATAGGCTGGTATTGCAGCAATGGAGATGAGCTTTAATACTGAACATAGCCTGTGGACATGAGTGGCGCTGTTTTTGGAAAAGAGTCGTTTTTTTCTAGTCCTGATGAGCCCCATTAAGTTTATAGCCTGTTGGCTCATGTGACCCTGACAACACGTCCTTTGCTGTGTTGGTTGGGGGTGGGGTGTTCAGCCACTGTCCCCATAATATGCACATACCTACTAGTGTCAGCCTCATCGACCCCACAAGAAGAAGCCCTAGTAACAGGAGGAGCCATAAACATAACCTATAGTGCCAGGTGCAGCACTCTAAGGCCATGTTCACACATCATCTTAAAAGACAACATGGATTTCTACACCTCCACCCACTAAGGGAGCGTTCACACTACCGTTGGTGACCGTGAGTAGTGTCCGTTGCTATTGTCCGTTACAAGAATTTAGCATCAGACACTAGCTGAACCGTCAGAAATCCGTTAAAATTTCCATTCATTTCAATGGGTTTTTATATTGTGTCCGTTTGTGTCCGTTTACACCAAATCCGTCAGAAGTCCATTTTTTTTTCGTGGACAAAAAATTCTACATGCAGGACGTTTTGTCCGTTTGAAAAAAAAAACGGATTCTTGACGGACAGCAAGTGTCCGTTATTTTTTTAACATTGAAGTCTATGGGTAACGGACTTATAATGGACAGTAACTGATAGCCATCAGTTACTGTCTGTTACTTTATGTCCGTTTTTTTCCTGCGCATGCTCAGAAAGGAGAAACAGACAAAAAAAAAAAACGGACAGTGTTAAAAAACAGACACTAACTGATGCTAATGTGTCCGTTTTTTTAACTGAACCATTCATCGGATCAGTTAAAAAAATGGACACATTACCATCAGTTAGTGTCCGTTAATGTCTGTTATGATAGGTGTCGTTTTTTTTTTTTTTTTTTTTAACGGACACCTTCCTAACGGACTCCAGCAGTAGTGTGAACCCTGCCTAAGCTAACATTTCTTATCCTAAGCTATCCTTTCTACATTATTCCTCAGATCCTGTCCATCTAGAAGTTACCCTGCACTTCTACATGGACAGGATCCTAGTTACTAGTGACGGCTCATACAGCTTCAGTTATTTGACTTTATTTATTAATAGATGGCTGGACCATTGTAGCAAGCAAGCCCTCTAACCTCTTGTGTCTCCCTATTTCCTCATAGATCGTAAGTTCTCGCAAGCAGGGCCCTCACTCTTGTTGATCGATACGTTAATTCTGTCACATTGTAATGTCTAATACTGTCTGTTCGTGCGTCCTCTAACTTGTAAAGTGCTGCAGAATATGTTGGCGCTATAGAAATAAAGTTATTATTATATTAGGTAGAGAGTAGATAGATAGATAGATAGATAGATAGATAGATAGATAGATAGATATTAGGTAGATAGATAGATATGAGATGGATAGATAGATATGTAGACATTAGAATGGTAGATAAATATACATTATATATATATATATCAGTATATTATATATATATATATATATACAATTTTTCTTCTATTGTAAGAACATATGTTTCACACTATACATATACTGTACATAACAAAAGAAAAACCTGTAATATTTAGTATTTATGTCTCCCATATGGGTTCACTTACTTCTCATGCCCTTTTGATGGAGAACAATTTCAGGTTATTAAAAAGAGAAAAGTAATATCAGTGATCTCCAAATGTTTGTATAGTCCTGATAAGGTGGGGGTCATGGAGGTATTGTAGAGCTGGCCTTATTGAGTATACAAACAGTATTTGTGGGCCTCCTGCACTTTGTCTGACCTTTTGGGAAAAACTCCTTACCTCTGTGCCTTTTATGACATTCCTAAAAACCAGATGTACACATTATCTTACAATGTTTTCTCACTAGGTATGAGAAGCATATACAGTGTTACATTAATGGGCTCATTATTACCGGGAATGTTTTTGTGAGATTCATTTTTGAGGTCCAAATGCCTTTCTGCACATAATAAATATGATATCAATAGTTCTTCAAGAGGGGGGATTTTGAGGGCCCTATAATTCTATACAGAACATGAACATGTTCACTTATAATTCCACTCTACAAGATATATCATAAAAAAAATCTAATAAGTTATTTGTGGCTAGACCCCAGTGACAAATAATTGGCTCCAAATGAACTTGTCCTATGCTGAACCATTGGGGGGAGTCTTTGGTGCTCTGGTTGGCCAGTCTGACAATTCTTTAAGTAAACTACCCCAGTAATAACCAGCATTGTCCATCTGTCGCACCTTGAAGGCTACCAGAAGAAGGCCACGCTTCATCTATACTGAACATGTCCACATTTGGTTTTATCTGCCTCCTAAACCATGTACACTTGGGTCAGATCATTGTGTACACATGTCATTAATAAGGTCTTGTAGGTTATTTGGGAGGTGACTGCAAAAATTGGCTCAAGTGATTGGCCCCAGATCAATCTCAAATGGGGTTGTTATCTGCTGCACCTTCAAGGTCAATTGTTATGTCAAGCCTGAATCCACCTGAGGATCCTCTAGTATTTTGGTGGGACAGTTCGATGTGTGACATAGCTCTAGTCATGGTCTGTGTAAGCAGTTATTGGGTTAAATGGCCCTTTGTGACTGGGCATTAGTAGGATCACGGTGTAGTCAACCATTGTTTGAAGATGGATCTACAATACTTGGTTATAGAAGCTGATAATCTTCACATCTAATCATGTGTAACGTAGTTGATGTTTTTTTTTGTCTACAAAAAGGTTCTAAAGACAAGAGCACTTGCCGGTAAAAAAACATTTTATTACTTCTGATTCATTTTGCTTTGATCGCCATCCCTTACATTGTTATCCAGAAAACCCAGCTGTCCGCGGACACAATGCATTGATCTAAGATCTACAGGTTTTTGGGGTAGGCTGATGAAGAGCATTGTTAAAACTAAAGACTCCCTGTATTACCAAAATTGGAAATATTTCTCTTCTCCGAAGAGCAATGTTTGACCAGATGTTTCTAAAAATTGGCAGAAGAGACAATATGTAGTCACCTTTCCTGAATTAGATTCCAACCTTTCATGTATATAAAATACACTATAATTTTTGCCATAAATGATACTTTTAAGACTTGTTAAAACATTTGCAAAATGTTTTTTGATCAAAAGGAATTTGGGCTTTCAAAAATACCTTTTCGCATAGCCTATTCCATTCCAGTCTGTCAAATTGTTTTTTTCACTACATTTTATGTGATATTTTATGTGATACAGTAGACCCTGAAAAATCTTCGCCAACAATTCTGACAAAAGCAGTTTACTTAGTTCTTCAAGGGAAAGTGTCACCAGTAAATGATCTATTGTTTAAATCAAGTTTTTATATTAAACATATTTTTTAAGAATTTTTGGTGATTTTTTTTTTTTTTATTTTATATCTTATTATTTATATTTATAACAAATCCTAAAAATCTTACAATTCTAAATCTCGCCACTAAGCCAAAAATAGATTGTCTCCTGGAAATGGACCATGGGCCATAGACACAACAGTCTGGAGCAGACCCGATTGACTTCTATGGGAGAGTTTTCTAGGCATGCTCTGCGATCTCTGCAGAGGTCACTGTATAGACGGGGGATCAGATATGCAGTAAAATAACCTATTGTGATTGGTGAATTCTGTGTCTTATTTTCATTAGCTGTGCTGTAAGTGAGGTGGCTGCTGCAAAGAAGTCTCTTACAGAAAATAGGACATGTCAGCATATTATTTGGCTTAGTGGCTAGAGTTAGAATTGCAGTATTTTTAGAAATTTTTTTTAATATACTTAATAAAATGGACATTTTTTAAAAAAAACATTAAAGTAGATGTTTTTTTTTTAGGTTTTATTTTATGGCAACACATTCCCTTTAAAGTAGATATCCACTTTGGACAATCACAACTTGCTAGAGTGGACCCTTGACAATAATGTTCCTCTTTTGGGACCAGTGATCTGCTGAAACTCAGTAGGGTAACCTGGCAGTAAGCATTCAGTTTCCCAACAGCACCACCACAGGATAAACTGTGCATTACACAGTGTCCATTCAAATCAATAGTTTGCCTGTATAATGCAGGACAGGACAAGTCCTCCAGAGAGAGAGACACTCTTTATAATCATTCTATTCTGATGACGATCATAGTGACAACTTGTACTGAGAATTGTTAAAGAGAACCTGTCGCCACTCCAATTCAGAAGAATCTTTTCTGAGACCTCTATGTGATGCCCTACTTTAGTTTTTCCTACTTGAAACTGTGTAATGCCTTGTTGTACCTGTGGGGGCACTGCAGAATAATTGCATACTTACTGCCTTCTTCTATGAATTACATCTGATCACTAAAGGTTCCAGAATTTAGATGCCCTATGGTAAGATTTCTAACAGATGGACCCATCTTACAGAGATTTTTCAAAGCCATCAGCCCCTTAAAGTTAAATATTCTGTACTATTTCTGTAAAGATGTTGGAGTTTAATAAAGATTTCAAAAAATCTTCCTTGAGCTAAATAAATAAATAAATTGCCAGGGAAAGACATATTTCTATTGAGTTATCCCAGCAACCATATGTTATTCTCTTCCCCCGAGGATAGCGACAAAAAATTGTAGACGGCGCTGCTTTAATCAGTGCATAATTTACTTTATTAATGTTTTAACCATTAGATTGTCGCTGTTTTCTTGGAGTTTTAGTCGCTATTTTCATGCATAAATTCATGTGTATGTCATGCTTGTTATACTCGGAGGTTGTAGAAGGAATTATAATCCTGTTATGATTTAGAAATGGAGAGCAAGGAATGCAAAATAGATTTCACAGACTCCGACGGAACTGCTAATGGGCTGAAGGGAAGCGCACAAGTTCTGGACTGTGAATAGAAAAACTTACTTAAATAATACAATTAAACTTTTTTGCTGATGTAGGTTTTGCAGTCTTTTAATTGGACATTGACGGCCATTTCCCACGGTTGTGTTGTGAATGTATGGCAACCCAACCCAATACCTGGAGCCCATGGTAGGACTGGCCCACCAGAGTACCAGCCGGTGGGCAAAGGCTCTAACACAATAATGGTCAAGCAAATTTGAAGAGTAATATGGTGTTTTCCTGAGATTTTTGGAGGAATCTTTTTATCAGTTGGACCCAAGGAACCTCATTCCGACACTGCTGGAGTCTGATATGATTTTCTTCTGAAGTTCAGAGCAAACCTACTGATCGTCAAAGCTCAGAAGTGTAATGGAAAGCATCTTGGTCCCAGTACGAACTCTATAACAGCCACCCTCCACCTACCAGACTAGGGTCTTCTTATGTCTTTGGGCCCCATCATGCATCAGTGCCCGGATACTTATTAAAAGGCTTATCCTATGTAAGACATTTATCTCGTATGCACAGGATACATGGTGAATATCTGATCATTTGGGGGTCCATCGATCACTATTATGAGGGGACATGAGTTGGGGGACTGGGGCTCATGCATGCACCTTGCTGCTCTACTTTGGGGCAAAAGCCAAGTACAGACTCTGTACGGAGCAGCAGGGCACATGCATGACTACCACACCATTCAGACTCAATTGGGGAGGAATGCCAGACTTGGGACCCATATTACAGTAACTGGTGGGGGCAAAATGACATTTAACACCTCTGGACCTCCATAAGCTGTGGAGTGGATTGGCTCCGTTATTATGAGGCTCCTATAATTCTTTGCTTGGCCTACAATTTTCATATACAGTATATTATATATATTTTGTGTAAAATAAAAACATCAAACATTTTCTATATTATGTATTACTTTATTTTCAATAGAACTGAATTTTTGGTAAGAAGTTTTTAGGAATTCTTTCACACTGGCGTCCTGTCCAGAGATTTCCTTGGCAATACCGTTAGTGGAACCATTTTGAACCATTCCATGAATGGATGCTCTAGACGTATACAACTATATTCCTGTGAAGTTACATATGTCACCCATAGGCACCCATGTATATTGGGTTTTTTTTGGATACGGGTGTGTTGAAAAGTCTAGCCAACTATGAATTTCAATAAAGTTGAGCTAAAGTTATATATTACTCATTGGCCAAAGGTCTGGCATACATCTTGCTCATGTGGCACATTAGACATTGGGAGCATTTACTTGCATAAAAGCTAAATGTAGACCCCAAACATGGTGTGAACATAGCCTTAGAGCAACACTTTATTGCTTTTTAAAATATGTACTTATCTTTTCAGTTTACCAGTAGTTAGCATGTACTAATGGACCACGTTCTGTCTTATTGCAGGTGTACTTTTTCTACAATATGGAGAGGACACAAAGAAACTACAGATGCCCAATGAAATTACCAGTGTAGACACCATACGTGCCCTCTTTGTAAGTGCCTTCCCGCAGCAGCTGACAATGAAGGTGCTGGAATCCCCCAGTACTGCCATATATATAAAGGATGAAGGAAGGAATATATATTATGAACTGAGCGATGTAAGGTAAGAGAACTGTCCCCAACTCAATGCAAATTTATTATGATCATTAGAATATTGTCTATAGAAAGGCTCAGGGGCGGACGTATTGCAGGTACACATGGGGCCAGGGAGGGAGGGGGCCCACTCAGCTGTCACAAAACCTTGACAGTAAAGAAGACGTGTGAAGACTTTCCATTGATCATTCCATCTGATACTGTGAATCTTTGCAACTCAATGGACAGCTTGTTCTGCAAACAACAAAGTCGACATTCATATTATATTCATGCGTCAATTCTGTGACGCTAACCCATATTTAGTGCAGAATTTCTACCAATTTCGGTCTACTTAAGTAATTTGCCAATATATTGTGAACAAGATTTACAGTACGTTTCCTAGGCCAATTGCCTTACATGAGCCCAAATGGTAGCAAGGACTGGACTGGCCCACCAGTTCCAGGGATCCTACAGTCTGTGATACAATAATGAACCTAAAAGGTGACCATACACTTCCAAAAACTGTCATCCGAATGTTAAATCGGACAACAGTTGTTCCTTATGCCTTCCCCTTTCGGGTTGAGTATGCATGTGTTCTTAGTGGTGAGAGGGGAGTAAGATGTTGATAGACCTTTGGCCACAACACTGTGTCAACTATCGTAAGTGAATGGAGGTGCACTGCGACCCAGAGGTTGCTGCCACTGTGATTTGTAATTGCAAAAAATCCCAGCACTTCTGTAAGTCACAGTCACATCATCCTCAGTTTCATAGTATGACTCCATTCACTTACATTAGTAAAGGAGTCGCAGGATAATACAGTGATCTTTGGTCGTGTAAGGGGTTGCCGTCAAAGTCGCAGTGTAGCCCTAGTCTAAAGTATCAAACATGATGAAATTTAACATGCCTGATCCATCTTTCTCCCAGTCGTGTTCCCATACACAATAAGTATCCCATAAGTCAGCCAGTCCTTTTAAAATCGGTGGGTTTGGACAACTTTGCCATTATGGGTTCAGGCACCTTAAAGGTCCAGCAGAAGACAACCCAATTTAGATCTGCCCTAATAAGTCTATTACTTGTCACTTGAGTCTATTCTGTATTCGTCCATTCCCAAACAACGCATTTGACCTTATCGATAATATTCTAGGTGTCGACCTAGAATAAGTTTATTTTGTGGTTATTTTGTGATTAAATGCGGATGTGTATTTGTGTACATGTTGTGTATGGATGGAGGGTGGTCCTCGATATGAGTGGTGGACCCAAGGAACTCTACGATAGTCCGGCAATGACGGTAGCTCTACGTGCCATCAATTTTATAAAATCCATGAGAAAAACATATTGGCACGCTCCACTGAATGTCATATTTTGGTATGCCGCCTATAGGCATTGCTTCTAGGAGAGAATACGGTGTTGTACAGTAACGCAGCATATGGTGGCGTAAGGAGGTCCCCTGAGTAATACCGCCAAACAGAGTCTGGCCACGTAGAATCTCCAAATCCTAATGGACTGTAAATTAGGATGACAAAATCTGCATGGCTAGCCACCCTTATTATACATTATCCTAGTTCAGTAATGTGATTCTATTAAAAGGTTTTTTTTTTTTTCGGCCCGATCTTTATGATCATTCCCGCGCTTAGATGAGGATGACTATATTTCAGCTTTTAAATGAAGTCAAATTTTATGGAAAATGTAACATCTTGCGAAAGTTGATTCATCTCACTTTCCCGCCTTGTCCCGGAAAATGAAAGTGTAAATACTCTGGTGCCAGATTTATTGGGTCTGTGTTATCCCTCTATATGCACGGCAGCATACACTGTCAACACTACATCAGAATAAATGGTGATTATTAATATTCTAGACATTCACAGTTCTTGATACGAAGTCAGTCATCATGGAGGTTTGAGGCAATTTAAGTACTGCAGCAGCGATATTAATATTCTATAATCTCACCCTTAGGACTCGTTGCGAGTGCCTCATTATCATTATCATGTGAAATTACAGCATTACACCCTGGCACATGATTAGAATCATGCAGCATGTGCAAATAATGGGAATTAGCACTAATAACTTACATCGCTATTTCTGCACTTTATTATTCGCTTTTAAGTACATTTTTTCAAATCCCCCCTACATAAAAAAAAATCATCATTGTGACTACTACTCTTCCATATAGCGGACATGTTCGGCCACTGTGGCTCCTTGCCTTAATACAACAACTTTGGAGAGTTATTAAATGTATTTCTCCCTTTTTATGGTAGGCTGAGGGGGGCCAAGGGTCTCTCTAAAGCATCTTAAGATACCAGTGTTATATATAGCACATAGCAAGTGGGGACTCTGTTATAGATTTTGATTTAAGTTAGGCCAAATATATAAGATAGATAGATAGATAGATAGATAGATAGTTACGCACTATAAATGGGTTTATATGATAGAAGAGAGAAGCTGAGCTCTGTGATCTCATATAACCTATATATCACAGAGCTCAGCTTCTCCATCATATAACCCTATATATCACAGAGCTCAGCTTCTCTCCTCTATCATATAACCCTATATATCACAGAGCTCAGCTTCTCTCCCTCTATCATATAACCCTATATATCACAGAGCTCAGCTCCTCTCTCTCTATCATATAACCCTATATCACAGAGCTCAGCTTCTCTCCTCTATCATATAACCCTATATATCACAGAGCTCAGCTTCTCTCCTCTATCATATAATCCTATATATCACAGAGCTCAGCTTCTCTCCTCTATCATATAATCCTATATATCACACAGCTCAGCTTCTCTCCTCTATCATATAACCCTATATATCACAGAGCTCAGCTTCTCTCCTCTATCATATAACCCTATATATCACAGAGCTCAGCTCCTCTCTCTCTATCATATAACCCTATATCACAGAGCTCAGCTTCTCTCCTCTATCATATAACCCTATACATCACAGAGCTCAGCTTCTCTCCTCTATCTTATATAACCCTATATATCACACAGCTCAGCTTCTCTCCTCTATCATATAACCTATATCACAGAGCTCAGCTTCTCTCCTCTATCATATAACCCTATATATCACAGAGCTCAGCTTCTCTCCTCTATCATATAACTCTATATATCACAGAGCTCAGCTTCTCTCCTCTATCATATAACCCTATATATCACAGAGCTCAGCTTCTCTCCCTCTATCATATAACCCTATATATCACAGAGCTCAGCTTCTCTCCTCTATCATATAACCCTATATATCACAGAGCTCAGCTTCTCTCCCTCTATCATATAACCCTATATATCACAGAGCTCAGCTTCTCTCCTCTATCATATAACCCTATATATCACAGAGCTCAGCTTCTCTCCTCTATCATATAACCTATATATCACAGAGCTCAGCTTCTCTCCCTCTATCATATAACCCTATATATCACAGAGCTCAGCTTCTCTCCCTCTATCATATAACCCTATATATCACAGAGCTCAGCTTCTCTCCTCTATCATATAACCTATATATCACAGAGCTCAGCTTCTCTCCTCTATCATATAACATATATATCACAGAGCTCAGCTTCTCTCCCTCTATCATATAACCCTATATATCACAGAGCTCAGCTTCTCTCCTCTATCATATAACCCTATATATCACAGAGCTCAGCTTCTCTCCTCTATCATATAACCTATATATCACAGAGCTCAGCTTCTCTCCTCTATCATATAACCTATATATCACAGAGCTCAGCTTTTCTCCTCTATCATATAACCCTATATATCACAGAGCTCAGCTTCTGTCCTCTATCATATAACCTTATATATCACAGAGCTCAGCTTCTCTCCTCTATCATATAACCCTATATATCACATAGCTCAGCTTCTGTCCTCTATCATATAACCTATATATCATAGAGCTCAGCTTCTCTCCTCTATCATATAACCTATATATCACAGAGCTCAGCTTCTCTCCTTTATCATATAACCCTATATATCACAGAGCTCAGCTTCTCTCCTCTATCATATAATCCTATATATCACAGAGCTCAGCTTCTCTCCTCTATCATATAACCTATATATCACAGAGCTCAGCTTCTCTCCTCTATCATATAACCCTATATATCACATAGCTCAGCTTCTGTCCTCTATCATATAGCCCTATATATCACAGAGCTCAGCTTCTCTCCTCTATCATATAACCCTATATATCACAGAGCTCAGCTTCTCTCCTCTATCATATAACCTATATATCACAGAGCTCAGCTTCTCTCCTCTATCATATAACCTATATATCACAGAGCTCAGCTTCTCTCCCTCTATCATATAACCCTATATATCACAGAGCTCAGCTTCTCTCCCTCTATCATATAACCCTATATATCACAGAGCTCAGCTTCTCTCCCTCTATCATATAACCCTATATATCACAGAGCTCAGCTTCTCTCCTCTATCATATAACCTATATATCACAGAGCTCACCTTCTCTCCTCTATCATATAACATATATATCACAGAGCTCAGCTTCTCTCCCTCTATCATATAACCCTATATATCACATAGCTCAGCTTCTGTCCTCTATCATATAACCCTATATATCACAGAGCTCAGCTTCTCTCCTTCTATCATATAACCATATATATCACAGAGCTCAGCTTCTCTCCTCTATCATATAACCTATATATCACAGAGCTTAGCTTCTCTCCTCTATCATATAACCCTATATATCACAGAGCTCAGCTTCTCTCCTCTATCATATAACCTATATATCACAGAGCTCAGCTTCTCTCCTCTATCATATAACCTATATATCACAGAGCTCAGCTTCTCTCCTCTATCATATAACCCTATATATCACAGAGCTCAGCTTCTCTCCTCTATCATATAATCCTATATATCACAGAGCTCAGCTTCTCTCCTCTATCATATAACCTATATATCACAGAGCTCAGCTTCTCTCCTCTATCATATAACCCTATATATCACATAGCTCAGCTTCTGTCCTCTATCATATAACCCTATATATCACAGAGCTCAGCTTCTCTCCTCTATCATATAACCCTATATATCACAGAGCTCAGCTTCTCTCCTCTATCATATAACCTATATATCACAGAGCTCAGCTCCTCTCCTCTATCATATAATCCTATATATCACAGAGCTCAGCTTCTCTCCTCTATCATATAACCTATATATCACAGAGCTCAGCTTCTCTCCTCTATCATATAACCCTATATATCACAGAGCTCAGCTTCTCTCCTCTATCATATAACCTATATATCACAGGGCTCAGCTTCTCTCCTCTATCATATAACCCTATATATCACAGAGCTCAGCTTCTCTCCTCTATCATATAACCTATATATCACAGGGCTCAGCTTCTCTCCCTCTATCATATAACCCTATATATCACAGAGCTCAGCTTCTCTCCTCTATCATATAACCTATATATCACAGAGCTCAGCTTCTCTCCTCTATCATATAACCTATATATCACAGAGCTCAGCTTCTCTCCTCTATCATATAATCCTATATATCACAGTGCTCGGCTTCTCTCCTCTATCATATAACCTATATATCACAGAGCTCAGCTTCTCTCCTCTATCATATAACCCTATATATCACAGAGCTCAGCTTCTCTCCTCTGTCATATAACCCTATATATCACAGAGCTCATAGTGTAAGCAAGTTCTCCCACTATTTTTTTTTTAATCAAATTCAAGGTTTACTGTTCCTTTAAGAGGTTTTTTTTTTTTTTAAATTACAGACATGTATTAATGATATATATGCACACACATGCACACACACGCACACACACACACACACACACAATATATATATATATATATATATATATATATATATATAATTGTGTGTGTGTGTGTAGATGGGGCACACTCACCACTAATACTATACATCTGTACTATTAGGATGATTCTTAGGGTCTGCTGATTTAGATTCCGATCCTTCTGTATACATGACAGGTTTATGTTTGATCACAGTCTGGTTTGCACATATAACCTTTTCTAGAATTCATCATTCCTCCTGAAGGAGAGCTTCCTGACATTACCCTGATCCTTCCAGCTTCAGAGCGCAGCCTCTTGTTCTAGCACTTAAATCTCGGTATAAGTATCTGTCAGCACTCCATAAAGGACTCAGCCACTTTTACCCATGATCTTATTTTCCTTGGGAATGTCTTGTATTAGACTGACACTACGGCTTTATTTATGACATATACAATGCATAGTCTTAAATTTTGACCATTTTGGTAAAGAAGGTACTTGCACTTCATTCCCGCAGCTGTCCAGCTTCATTCTTTAAATATGTCCTTGTAATGACCTTTAACCCAACGTCACTCTCACCGGTCATTAAATAGGGTCTTTTATGTATATCCAAAAATATACTAAGGGGGGTCATATAATATTACTAGTTTCTTGGAGCTTTTTTTGGAATGTCTTATGGAATTTTATAGATTTGATGCAACAGGGCTAGACAATTGTTATGTTACCTAGCTTGGTACTTAGCTTTAGTTCACACTGCTCTCATGTTCTTCTGTTATCACAGGGGCCATGACTAATAGTACTGATGGTGGAATCCATTGTGATATGTTTTTTCTGCTTCTGACAAGAACTTTGGTGGTGAAAATATAAAGTTCTCCAAATAGTTTGCTTAAAACAATGTAGCAATAGTTAGAAGTATCTAGACTTTTATGGCAGGTCCCCTTTATCCCGATTCCCTGCATTGTTTGCAGCTGTAATACCACAAATACTTGGTGAATGAGTAGTTGTTTATCGCAGTCCTGCCACAATGTTGTCAGGCATTAGATATTACATGTCCTGTGTGCATCTTGTGACATCCTCTCCTCCATACCCAACAGATAGACCGATGGCTCAGTAAGATAAGGGCTATTGCTCAAGCTTGTCCATAGAAGCTTCATTCCTTTGCTATGGGGAATGAGAATGATGCTGGCCTGGAGGTAGACGTGTAATAGTCATAGAAATATTTTATTAGTTCCTTAAAAATTCAATTTTTTGCAGAGCAAAAGGAATCACAGCATTATGGTCAACCAAATGTGTCATCTCTCTTGTCTGTTCCTCCAGGCTATAGCGTAAGAATGAATAGTCAAGAGGGATAAGGCTGGGAAAGAAGGAAGGAAGGAGCTAAGATAGGGAGAAAGGAGTAAAGGAAGGAAAGGAAGTAAGGAAGACAGTGTAATAAAAAAAGAGAGTAAAGAAGGAAATGACAAAAGGTGGATGAAGGAAATAGGGAAGAAAGGAAATATGCAAGGATGTAAAATGGAAGGAAAGAAATAAGGAAAGGAGGAAAAATTGAAGAATTGAAAGAATGAAAATCGAAGGAAATAGGAAGATGAAAGGATAGAAGGAAAAACATGACATTGGATGTAGGAAATAGGGAAGAATAGAAGATGGGTGGTAATAAAACAAAGGTAAAGAAAGAAAAAGAAAGAAAGAAAAGAAATGAAAGAAAGAAAGAAAGGTTGAATAAAGGAAATAGGTAAGAAAAGAAATAAGGAAGGGATGAAGAAAAAAGGAAAAGGAAGAAATAAAAGAGAGAAAAGGAAGGAAATTGGAGGCGATAAAGGAGTAAAGGAAGAGATTTATAAAGAGAGGAAAGGAGCAAGGAAATAGCAGGAAAGAAATGACATAGATTGGATAAAGGAAATTGGGAACAAAGGAAACAGGAAATGAAAGAAAGAAGGAAATACATGGAAGGAGAGAAAGGAATAAGGAAAGAAGGGAAACAAAAAAAGGAGGGAATTAAGGAAGGGAAAAAAGAAGGAAGTAAAGGAAGAATATAAAGAAGTGAATATGAAATGGATGGGTGAAGAAAGGAAGGAAATAAGGAAGGAAAGAAACAACAGAAAGGGGAGGAATGGAAGAAAGGAAGGAAATGGAAGAAGGAAGGAAATATGTGAGTGAGAATGGAAGAAAATAAGGCAAAGAAAAAATTGAGAAGGAAGGAAGGGATATTTTTATGTGAGCAGTAAAATCCAGTCACTGCATAGACAGCCAATGTTCTGTCTGTTACTATGAGTTGTGTAGGATCCAGGCACCTGTCATGAGCTAGATAGTATGGGAACACGTCTGACACATCTCTCCAGGCCGAGCTATCTTAATATCATTATATAAAACTATGTGGGATGACAAGAAGAGGAGAATCCTGCCCGCGCCCCTATATACCCTATACTGAGCTGCAGGACATTGTGCTGGTTTTAGCACAAAGCTCCTCAGTCTCTCGGCAGAAATACTCCTCTGACCTTAGTACCATGTAATATTTAATGAGCGCGTCTATAATCTCCTCTACAAGTCTCCACTAGTTGGTGCTGAAAAGAATTTGTCTTTGTGTTTCAGGTCGGCCGGAGCCAAATAATCTGTTTTATTTCAGATCTAGTTTATATTCCCATAGGGGAGATCTAGATGTAACGTACAAGCTGCGCTGTGAAATGCCGCCTGGATGTTGTAACATTTTCACAGATTTCTGCGTAAAAGTTTTGATCCTTTTTTATCACAGCTAAAGTTACTTAATATTGTCTGGAGTAGATGTAAGCAGCCTGTCTCTTCTCAGCTGTCATTGTCTTGCACTTTGCTTCTTTGTAATGCAGAAAGTCGCTGATTGTGGGATTTGCCAATCGTCAGCAAAATGTCGCTCAGTTGTCGGTTGTCAGGAATATGTTAAATTGGCAGAAAGAAGGAAAAATCAGATCATATAATATCATTGTACTGGTATGTAGGGCACAATGAACTTTTGGAATATGTACATAGGCGATACATTTAAAGGTGCACACCACTTATTATTAGACATCCGAAATTTATAATGGGGAAGAATTGAGACCGCCATGGATTCAATGAACACATAGTTATTGGGATCTTGTAAATGGACGTACCCCTTTGACTTAGAATGGTCTTCTAGTTTGGCACTATTCATTCATGAAACCGTGCCAGTTTAGGTGTAGTCGCAGCCTTAGCTCCACTGCAATGTAGGGGAGACTACCAAAGTGCATAAGTTAGGGGCCAACTAAAGGCGTGAAGTCCAATGTTAGTGCCAAGATCACTTAGTTTTTGGTTACTAATCCATCTACGACAGTAGATAGCATGGCAAGATCTTTAGACCTAAGATGCCCATACACAGAAGAGCAAAGTCTGCCGAGCTTACCAATTTTGGTAGGTTGGGATGACTATCTTGCATATATGGGGTGTGCTTTTTCTTCCTGAACAAATAGGAGAAGGATTGGACATGTTGAATTTCAGCATGGCTAATCCTTTGTTCTCCTAGGTGACATGTCTCCACTAGAGCTGTATGTTAGTGGATTACTCCCCACTCCCTATTTAGGACTGCCGATTGTGCATGTGTATGAAGGAGTCAGGAGGAATAACTGTTGTCTGAGCAAGACTTTACTACATATTATATTTCCTATACACAGGAGAAGGGGTCACCGTCTGATCAGTGGGGGTTTGACTACTGGGACCCCATAATCACAATAATGGGGACTTTTTGCCCTGTATACATGGAGCGGCAGTTTGCACATGTGTGCTGAAGCTCTATTCGATTCTGCAGTCCCATAAAGATGGGACTAGGGAATAACTTTTATTAAAGGGGCTTTCTGGGACTTATATATTTATGACCTATTCTTTGGATGTCACATTTATTGGCCACATGATACAGCAGCAGCTCAGTCACATTCAAATGAAGGGGGCTGAGCTGCAATACCAAGCACAGCCCCTTTGATATGTACAACGTTGACCGCAGCACTTACCCACATGCTGCGGCCTTTTCAACCAACTGATCTGCTGGAGTCCTGGGTGTCGGAGCCGCACAGATCACACTGACTGATCATGAGGATAGGTCATCTATAAATATATATATATATATATATATATATATATATATATATATATATGTCCTGGAATCTCCCTATGGATATAAACTACTCTGTGGGACATAATAGGTATGTAGGTAGAATAGGATGGAAAACTGAACTGCAGCACTGGAGGAGTCTTTCTAGCAAACCTCAAAGCAGTGCTTGTAATGCAAGAAATATATTACTATATGGTGTGACTCCTTAAATACATGTCACTCTTTGAGAAAACATTAGAGTTATATAAAGTCTGAAGATTCTGGGGTAGAGCAGATGCATGATGGATAGCAGAGCTGCAGCACGGGAGGAGTCTGTCATTGTAAACCTCAAAGCAGCGCTTGTAGGACAGAATACTGGATCTCTGTAATACATTGCTATATGGCATAACTCCCAGTAAATACCCTATGAAAGAAATCTAACACTGAACTATGTAAAGCATGGAGCTTCTTAGGTATGGCGAGAGTGAGATGGATAGCGGAGCTGCAGCACGGGAGGAGTCTTTCTTGTATATAGCAATGCTTCCCGGGGAGAATATCTCTGTAATACTGAGCTGTTCAGCAGCATCGTACAGAGTGTCTATATCTGTTTTATGGAGCCACAGAGACTCTATACAATCGTACAACTGCAGGGTACATGGCTTTGTCCTATATAAAATTCATAAGGCTCTATTCAGATGACTGTGATGCAAAAAAAAAAAATTTTTTTTCGATGATCCATTTTAACAGGGCGTCAAAAAATAGGATATGTCCTATTTCTGCCCATTTTCACAGATACCTCAATAGAGTCAAACCTGTGAGGGATCCATGAAAATGGGATGCAAGTTGGCCATATAAAATGTCACTGTCGTCTGAAGATAATCTTAAACCCCATGCATGCAACCACATGCCACCATACAACCAGAAACCTTAGGATTGCCATACACATAAGTCAGCTTCTGCTGACAGCTGTCTCTCCTGATCCTCCCCCACCACTACATTCTGCTAGGCCGAGTGTGCATGTGTTGTCATCAGTGAGACCTGACACCTTTCACAATGTCTAATTTCTCAGACAACAAAAGGATCGAGCAATTAAAAGTTCCGTATATCCTCCGATAAGAACCACTGGGGAAGAGTCTGGAGGACCCCATACACATTAGATGCTCAGTTGGTCCCAATGAAATGAGTGGGTACAGTAGACATGTATCTGATGGATATGGTGAGCTTTAGAGACATCAATGGGGATGGAATTTAGTAACCCATCTACGATGGGTGTAGATGTGCCGCATCTTTGGTACACAGCCCTTGTCTGCGCCAAAGATGTGCCACATTGTTGGCTCTGCACCCTGCACACCACTTTGTATAAACGTGGATGGAGTGGAGTGGAGACCAAGGCAGTTGGGGTGGAGACTTGGCCCGACTGATGTAGATTTCATTTATGGTGCATGAAAAGCTGAAGCCTCTTAAAATTTCAGATGCATCTTGAACCAGTTTGTGGAATTTATTAAACAAGATCTTTCATGTCCTCTAAGATTGTGAGTGTTATATATACCTCTGCAATGCTGACAGCGCACTTTCAGTTTTGCCAGTAAATAACACTGTTGCAGAAATATTGGTGACGTTAGTAGCGGCTACCGATATCACTGCACTGTCAGAGGGACATTGACGGTACACTTCTAGAGACATGTACTGTGAAGGACGCGAAACTATGACAGTGCAGTGATATTGGTAGCCGAAACTAACGGCACTGATATCTCTGCCCCCGGGCTTTGCAGCTCTGCAATGATATATATAACATGCGCAATCTTAGAGGACATTAAGGCTGAGGGACTGCATTGCTGAAACGCAGCTTTTTTTGTTGCATATTTTGCTACGTTTTTTTGAACCAAAGCCAAGAATAGCTGCAAAAGGAATGGGAAATATATAGGAAGTTCGTATACTTCTCCCTTCTGCTCAATCACTCCTGGCTTTGGCTCAAAAAACTGCAACAAAATCTGCAACAAAAAAAGCTGTGTTTCCGCAATGTGGGGCCTCAGCCTCAAGCTGGTGTACGAAATGCCAATTTTATTAAATTTCTCGGATTATAACTAATGCTGAAAATAAAGCATGTGCCCAGTAGAACTAACATCCGAAGGAAAAGTTTCCGTCCCTCTTACTGCTCCTGCTATTCCTCATTATAGGAGCCAATCTACATCCATCCTGTTTTCCGTGCTTGCACTATACGCTGTGACTAGTAGCTGATAACACTTGGAGGGACAGGATTTCTTTCCATTCTAAATCTGGAAACGCTCCTTTTAAAAGCCCCCAAATAAGACCAGCCCAAAACATTCTTCTTCTTCCCTTTTTCCATCCCTTGTACATAATCTCCCCGGTTAAGCTCAGCCCACCAGCCCCTGTTTCTGCACCTGGAGCAATGGAATTCAGCCTTCATTTAGAAAGCGTCCTAATTCACTGGCTCGTATCTAAGAAGGAATGTCTTTCCTGAAGGCGTTTGAAGAAAAGCTATAGACGTTTTTTTATTTTTTATTTCTTTGTTCCCTTTTTTTTTCGGAGCTGATTAAATTTATACATTGGAAAATCCGTCCGATTGTTTCATGGCGGTAGAAGTTAGCCCTGCAGTCGAGTTGCTGCAGGATGTCTGGGAGCTGTAATGCAAGAAGGAGATAGAGATGGCCGGGCAGGCTCTATGTAAGTTGGTTGGTGCAGACCTGGTCTACTTTATAGTGCAGAACAAAGGCCTGCTTGTATTCGCCGCCACTGTGCGGCGCTCAGATAAGTTCTTATGTGTCTCTTGTGTTTGCTTTCAATGGGCCGAGAGACATTTAAATATTAACCAAACCTGGGTTGAGTTTATGGTTAAATGCTTTTGCTTATATTTCCCTTCCTGACTTTGCTCTTAGTCAGATTACAGTCTGCCGAGCCCGGCACCACCTGATTTCACAGGGTGTGGAGCAGAAAAGAAGTTCTCGTAGAAGTCACAGGGCTGCAATTTTCCCTAAATTCCAGGGATCGCCTATGTTAATGTCGCCTCTCTGCAAACACATGTAGCTGGAAACTGATGAGGTGAAATGTGAAAGGGACACGTCCAAAGCCTTTTCATCTGCAACCGATATTCATGTTTATGTTTCCAGGAATATTCAAGACAGATCCTTCCTGAAGGTTTACAATAAAGACCCAGCTCACGCGTTCAACCACACTCCCAGGACGGTCAATGGAGACGTAAGGGTAAGTGCCTCAATATTCTTCCTTAACCCCTGCTTTGGTCTGTAATATTACCTACATGTGTCATGAGTACCCAGGCTTCTTCATATAGGAGTCACTGATAATATTCATAGAAAATAATCTATATGGAAAATGTACTGTAGGCCCATCTGTAGTTAAAGGGACACTGGCCAAGATTTACTATTGTGGTTACGACTAGACTCTGCATCTTAGACGCATCTTGGTGCTTATAGTTGGAGCTAAAATCTTTTTCCTCTGCGGACTTTCTGCTTCCATTATACCTATAGGGAAACCGCTGGCGTTTCTGTAGGGATAATTGACTTGCTACAATTTACAAAAATGCAACGGTTTTTGAAATCGCAGCATGTCCGCTGCGGATATTTCTCTGCAATGTGTGGATGGGATTAGCCAGAATCCCATCCACTTTGCAGGTAATGTAAAACGCTGCGGTTTTTGTGGCGGCGTTTACGCTACATGGGGCACCAACCTCAAAGTAGGGCAACTAATAGGTGGTATAAATTTAGACAAGACAGTCTGAAGATATGCCACATTTACCATCTAGCATCAGCCATTGTGACAAATTTTAACACTGCCTGTTTGATTGTAAGCCTCATGCACATGACCGTATGGATAAAAGTACAGACCCATACATTTCTATGGCCCCATATACACATCTGTAGTTTTTGCACATGTGCCCCCCGGCCTTAGAAAAGAGCCGCAATATATGGAGTAGGTATTGTACTTGGTCGATTCATTTTAATGTACAAGTCAGTGAAAATCACGGATGACACGCGGATACGAATCCGTGTCTCATCCGTTTTTACTAATCCATACACTGCACACGGTAACATGCAGGTAGCATAACTGTTGGTAAATTGGGGCTACAATATCTAAAGTGATTCCATTGTGTGTAATTTTTGCTGAAGGTCCTCATTATTTGAGATAAAGTAGTGATTTTTCTAGATTTTTTGGTTCACGTCTGCGTTGTTTAGTCCGTCAGGTATCCGTTCCTTTCTACATCATTTCGCTGGATGAAAAAGTCAGACTTGCAGGATTACTGTGGAGGCAATTTTAGACAGACTCCGCTCAGATGTGAAAATAGCCTAAGGACGGGGCCCCACGTGGCCTAAATGCCACGGAAAAAACGCAGCGTTTTACAGTCACTATGTAGTGCGGGAAAATACCTACGGAAAGGCCGGTGGTTTCCCTATAGGTATAATTGAAGCAGAAAGTCCGCAGAGGAAAACTCTGCAGACTTACTGTGAAAACGCTGCAGGAAAAAACGTGATGTGTCTCCGTCGCGGTTTTCTCCACAGAGCTTTTCTGCTGCAGCCCGCTGCATGGGACCTTAGCCTTAAGGAGACTACAGTCAGCTTTTCCCTAGCAAGGAAGCTGATAACAGGGAACAATAGATGACATTTATCCTCAGCAGCTGTGCATATGATACTATAGGTCTGTGTTCCTTTAAGACATTTTGTTATTATCCCAAGTATGATGACTATTCCTGATGCTCATCCATTCGCCTCATTATAATATCATAGTAAACTTTACCATGTGTTAAGAGCGGAGTCATATTCAGATCCATTATATTATATGGGGTGATTGAAGAGACTTTGTATATAGAATATAGGGAGTAACCGTTCCCTATGTATCGAGACTCAAATCTATATATTATATTTTATAGAGTAAATAACTATTCCCTATGTATAATAATTGTGTTGTGTGGGATATTATGTTATGTTGTATTATATTACTGTATATGTCTGACATACACACTATGACCAATTTCTGCTACTTCTTCATTTATGGCGCAAAAAACTGGAGAACCCGTCTGGGGTTGTCAGTGGGAACATATAGAGAACATATAGAACCCATTCAGTTTGAGACCTGATTCTATAATGTAAGTGTTTCTTATTTTACTAGAAAGGGTACCCTCAAACTGAATTTTGCACAAAAATTTGGGACTTTTTTCCTGATTTGCGATGCCCTTGCCACTTCCATGGATTGGGGCGTGGCATGGGCAGCAAGCAAGATTTATTATCATTTATGCCAATGTACTGGCGCATGCCCCAGTGGAGGGTGTGCCTGATTTCTGAAGAGGTGTACCCCTTCTCATAAACAAGGCGAGCCCTCCAACATTGCAGGGGATCTGAAGACTGGTGTTGAATACGCCAGTCTTCATAAATCTCCCCATTGTGTCTGGATACAGTGATCAGGCCACAGAACTTGCCCAAGCACTGCAGCTCCTTGGATGGTTTTGATGCCTGTGCTTGCATACAGTTCTTGCATTTCGATGTCTCTGTCTTTTCCCAGCAGTTCCGGTTATTACACCTGTTAGGCATGTGTCCTCACCCCTCCCCTCCTCTAGATAAACACCCTGTCCTGTTATCAGCTGATTCATGTGTTTTCTATGCCATTGCACACGCTACAGATGACGTCAGTATATAAACACATGAGAACATGCCGTGCTCAACATGTCACCACTTTTTGAAAACACAAAAAGTTTTTCTTTTTATAAAGTTTTCACATGCTGGATTTATAATGGTTGTCTTCTTCCGAATAGAAGAATAACATGTACGTCATCTATTGAAATATAACAAAAAGTATATTTAATAGAAGCATCCCTATCCAGAAATATTCTTTCCCTACTGTTTTTGGGATATGCATCCTCTATCACTGATACACCACTGTATACTATGTCCTCCATTACTGATACACCACTGTATACTATGTCCTCCATTACTGATACACCACTGTATACTATGTCCTCCATTACTGATACCACCACTGAGCTATACTATGTCCTCCATTACTGATACACCACTGTATACTATGTCCTCCATTACTGATACACCACTGTATACTATGTCCTCCATTACTGATACACCACTGTATACTATGTCCTCCATTACTGATACACCACTGAGCTATACTATGTCCTCCATTACTGATACACCACTGTATACTATGTCCTCCATTACTGATACCACCACTGTATACTATGTCCTCCATTACTGATACCACCACTGTATACTATGTCCTCCATTACTGATACACCACTGTATACTATGTCCTCCATTACTGATACACCACTGAGCTATACTATGTCCTCCATTACTGATACACCACTGAGCTATACTATGTCCTCCATTACTGATACACCACTGTATACTATGTCCTCCATTACTGATACCACCACTGTATACTATGTCCTCCATTACTGATACACCACTGTATACTATGTCCTCCATTACTGATACACCACTGAGCTATACTATGTCCTCCATTACTGATACACCACTGTATACTATGTCCTCCATTACTGATACACCACTGTATACTATGTCCTCCATTACTGATACACCACTGTATACTATGTCCTCCATTACTGATACACCACTGTATACTATGTCCTCCATTACTGATACACCATTGAGCTATACTATGTCCTCCATTACTGATACACCACTGTATACTATGTCCTCCATTACTGATACACCACTGAGCTATACTATGTCCTCCATTACTGATACACCACTGTATACTATGTCCTCCATTACTGATACACCACTGTATACTATGTCCTCCATTACTGATACACCACTGTATACTATGTCCTCCATTACTGATACACCACTGTATACTATGTCCTCCATTACTGATACACCACTGTATACTATGTCCTCCATTACTGATACACCACTGTATGCTATGTCCTCCATTACTGATACCACCACTGAGCTATACTATGTCCTCCATTACTGATACACCACTGTATACTATGTCCTCCATTACTGATACACCACTGTATACTATGTCCTCCATTACTGATACACCACTGTGTACTATGTCCTCCATTACTGATACACCACTGTATACTATGTCCTCCATTACCAATACACCACTGTATACTATGTCCTCCATTACTGATACAACACTGTATACTATGTCCTCCATTACTGATACACCACTGTATACTATGTCCTCCATTACTGATACACCACTGTGTACTATGTCCTCCATTACTGATACACCACTGAACTATACTATGTCCTCCATTACTGATACACCACTGTATACTATGTCCTCCATTACTGATACACCACTGTATACTATGTCCTCCATTACTGATACACCACTGTATACTATGTCCTCCATTACTGATACACCACTGTATAATATGTCCTCCATTACTGATACACCACTGTGTACTATGTCCTCCATTACTGATACACCACTGTATACTATGTCCTCCATTACTGATACACCACTGAGCTATACTATTTCCTCCATTACTGATACCACCACTGAGCTATACTATGTCCTCCATTACTGATACACCACTGTATACTATGTCCTCCATTACTGATACACCACTGTGTACTATGTCCTCCATTACTGATACACCACTGAGCTATACTATGTCCTCCATTACTGATACACCACTGTATACTATGTCCTCCATTACTGATACACCACTGTATACTATGTCCTCCATTACTGATACCACCACTGTATACTATGTCCTCCATTACTGATACACCACTGTATACTATGTCCTCCATTACTGATACACCACTGTATACTATGTCCTCCATTACTGATACACCACTGTATACTATGTCCTCCATTACTGATACACCACAGTATACTATGTCCTCCATTACTGATACCACCACTGTATACTATGTCTTCCATTACTGATACACCACTGTATACTATGTCTTCCATTACTGATACACCACTGTATACTATGTCCTCCATTACTGATACACCACTGTATACTATGTCCTCCATTACTGATACACCACTGAGCTATACTATGTCCTCCATTACTGATACCACCACTGTATACTATGTCCTCCATTACTGATACACCACAGTATACTATGTCCTCCATTACTGATACACCACTGTATACTATGTCTTCCATTACTGATACACCACTGTATACTATGTCCTCCATTACTGATACACCACTGTATACTATGTCCTCCATTACTGATACACCACTGAGCTATACTATGTCCTCCATTACTGATACACCACTGTATACTATGTCTTCCATTACTGATACACCACTGTATACTATGTCCTGCATTACTGATACACCACTGTGTACTATGTCCTCCATTACTGATACACCACAGTATACTATGTCCTCCATTACTGATACCACCACTGTATACTATGTCCTCCATTACTGATACACCACAGTATACTATGTCCTCCATTACTGATACACCACTGTATACTATGTCCTCCATTACTGATACACCACTGAGCTATACTATGTCCTCCATTACTGATACCACCACTGAGCTATACTATGTCCTCCATTACTGATACCACCACTGTATACTATGTCCTCCATTACTGATACACCACAGTATACTATGTCCTCCATTACTGATACACCACTGTATACTATGTCCTCCATTACTGATACACCACTGTATACTATGTCCTCCATTACTGATACCACCACTGTATACTATGTCCTCCATTACTGATACACCACAGTATACTATGTCCTCCATTACTGATACACCACTGTATACTATGTCCTCCATTACTGATACACCACTGCTATACTATGTCCTCCATTACTGATACACCACTGAGCTATACTATGTCCTCCATTACTGATACACCACTGTATACTATGTCCTCCATTACTGATACACCACTGTATACTATGTCCTCCATTACTGATACACCACTGTATACTATTCCTCCATTACTAACCACCCTAATACACCACTGTATACTATGTCCTCCATTACTGATACACCACTGAGCTATACTATGTCCTCCATTACTGATACACCACTGTATACTATGTCCTCCATTACTGATACCACCACTGTATACTATGTCCTCCATTACTGATACACCACTGTATACTATGTCCTCCATTACTGATACCACCACAATGCCCCACGCCCCTATACTATGTCCTTCATTACTGATACCACCACTGATCTTTCCCATTACTGATACACCACTGTATACTATGTCCTCCATTACTGATACACTACTGTATACTATGTCCTCCATTACTGATACCACCACTGTATACTATGTCCTCCATTACTGATACACCACTGTATACTATGTCCTCCATTACTGATACCACCACTGTATACTATGTCCTCCATTACTGATACACCACTGTATACTATGTCCTCCATTACTGATACACCACTGTATACTATGTCCTCCATTACTGATACACCACTGTGTACTATGTCCTCCATTCCTGATACACCACTGTATACTATGTCTTCCATTACTGATACACCACTGTATACTATGTCTTCCATTACTGATACACCACTGTATACTATGTCCTGCATTACTGATACACCACTGTGTACTATGTCCTCCATTACTGATACCACCACTGTATACTATGTCCTGCATTACTGATACACCACAGTATACTATGTCCTCCATTACTGATACCACCACTGTATACTATGTCCTCCATTACTGATACACCACAGTATACTATGTCCTCCATTACTGATACACCACTGTATACTATGTCCTCCATTACTGATACACCACTGAGCTATACTATGTCCTCCATTACTGATACCACCACTGAGCTATACTATGTCCTCCATTACTGATACCACCACTGTATACTATGTCCTCCATTACTGATACACCACAGTATACTATGTCCTCCATTACTGATACACCACTGTATACTATGTCCTCCATTACTGATACACCACTGTGTACTATGTCCTCCATTACTGATACACCACTGTATACTATGTCCTCCATTACTGATACACCACTGTATACTATGTCCTCCATTACTGATACACCACTGTATACTATGTCCTCCATTACTGATACCACCACTGAGCTATACTATGTCCTCCATTACTGATACACCACTGTATACTAAGTCCTCCATTACTGATACACCACTGTATACTATGTCCTCCATTACTGATACACCACTAAGCTATACTATGTCCTCCATTACTGATACCACCACTGTATACTATGTCCTCCATTACTGATACACCACTGAGCTATACTATGTCCTCCATTACTGATACACCACTGTATACTATGTCCTCCATTACTGATACACCACTGTATACTATGTCCTCCATTACTGATACCACCACTGTATACTATGTCCTCCATTACTGATACACCACTGTATACTATGTCCTCCATTACTGATACACCACTGTATACTATGTCCTCCATTACTGATACACCACTGTATACTATGTCCTCCATTACTGATACACCACTGTGTACTATGTCCTCCATTACTGATACACCATTGAGCTATACTATGTCCTCCATTACTGATACACCACTGTATACTATGTCCTCCATTACTGATACACCACTGAGCTATACTATGTCCTCCATTACTGATACACCACTGTATACTATGTCCTCCATTACTGATACACCACTGTATACTATGTCCTCCATTACTGATACACCACTGAGCTATACTATGTCCTCCATTACTGATACACCACTGTATACTATGTCCTCCATTACTGATACCACCACTGTATACTATGTCCTCCATTACTGATACACCACTGAGCTATACTATGTCCTCCATTACTGATACACCACTGTATACTATGTCCTCCATTACTGATACACCACTGTATACTATGTCCTCCATTACTGATACACCACTGTGTACTATGTCCTCCATTACTGATACCACCACTGAGCTATACTATGTCCTCCATTACTGATACCACCACTGTATACTATGTCCTCCATTACTGATACACCACTGTATACTATGTCCTCCATTACTGATACACCACTGTATACTATGTCCTCCATTACTGATACACCACTGTGTACTATGTCCTCCATTACTGATACACCACTGTATACTATGTCCTCCATTACTGATACACCACTGTATACTATGTCCTCCATTACTGATACACCACTGAGCTATACTATGTCCTCCATTACTGATACACCACTGTATACTATGTCCTCCATTACTGATACACCACTGTATACTATGTCCTCCATTACTGATACACCACTGAGCTATACTATGTCCTCCATTACTGATACACCACTGTATACTATGTCCTCCATTACTGATACACCACAGTATACTATGTCCTCCATTACTGATACACCACTGTATACTATGTCCTCCATTACTGATACCACCACTGTATACTATGTCCTCCATTACTGATACACCACTGAGCTATACTATGTCCTCCATTACTGATACACCACTGTATACTATGTCCTCCATTACTGATACACCACTGTATACTATGTCCTCCATTACTGATACACCACTGTGTACTATGTCCTCCATTACTGATACCACCACTGAGCTATACTATGTCCTCCATTACTGATACCACCACTGTATACTATGTCCTCCATTACTGATACACCACTGTATACTATGTCCTCCATTACTGATACACCACTGTATACTATGTCCTCCATTACTGATACACCACTGTATACTATGTCCTCCATTACTGATACACCACTGTATACTATGTCCTCCATTACTGATACACCACTGTATACTATGTCCTCCATTACTGATACACCACTGTATACTATGTCCTCCATTACTGATACCACCACTGAGCTATACTATGTCCTTCATTACTGATACCACCACCGAACTAAAAATAAGCTTGTGACTGTAAACTATGACTATACGTGATGTCTAACATGTAATAGATGAAATAATCATTTAGTCACTGATATCAGATAATGTTTTACTATCTACAAAGTTGCAGTCAGTCAGATGTCTATGCACAATAAGGATGAGAGGAGCAAAGTTCTTGGTGGCTGGTTTCCAGTGAGACATAAAGTGACCAGATGACTGAATCAAATAGCACCATGAGAACTAGTACGGATGCCAATGGTACCTCTTGAGCAGCTACTTCCTGTGCCAGAATGTCTGACAGCTACTTCTTGTGCCAGAATGTCTGACAAATACTTCCTGTCCTAGAATGTCAGGCAGTTACTTCCTGTCCCAGAATAACCGACAGCTACTTCATGTGCCAGAATGTCAGACAGCTACTTCCTCTGCCAGAATGTCAGACAGCTACTTCCTCTGCCAGAATGTCTGACAACTACTTCCTGTCCTAGAATGTCAGGCAGTTACTTCCTGTCTCAGAATGACCGACAGCTACTTCATGTGCCAGAATGTCAGACAGCTACTTCCTCTGCCAGAATGTCAGACAGCTACTTCCTCTGCCAGAATGTCAGACAGCTACTTCCTCTGCCAGAATGTCTGACAGCTACTTCCTCTGCCAGAATATCTGACAGCTACTTCCTCTGCCAGAATGTCTGACAGCTACTTCCTCTGCCAGAATGTCTGACAGCTACTTCCTGTGCGAGAAAGCAATGGCTGAAGAAGTCTGTAACAAACACAGCTGCCTTCACACCTTGCAGAATGAATGTGTAGACACTATTATTATTATTATACTGTTATGATCTCCCATATTAAGTAAAACGGGGTTGTTAATTATAATAAGCTCCCATGCAAACGTTCGGGGTAATGATGTGTGATTTAGCTCATCTGGATCTGCGTGTATTCGTTCCTTTATAGACTATTATAATATAATATCACGCCACAGTCTGTCCGATATCAATTACTCTATATAGTTTAAGTATCACTGTGCTGAATCTTATGGTATGTGCTTTAGGACAATGAATGTCTTCATTAGAAGCACTTAGCGGTCTGCGGATAAACCCAATTTTATAGAACAATGGCAAAACCACGAGAGGCGAGCTGATCGGCTTGTGTAGTGCTGTGGTATGCAGTCCATGTCTAGCTTAAATACAGATTGTTCACTTCTGCTGTGTTATTGAGGGATGAGGGGTGTTATAAGCCTGCGAGAAGCCCCTGCACATTACAGATGCTCAGCAGGCCTAGCGCGAGAGCTACTTGTCATGTGGAAGATGAAACACCTTTTGGAACCAAACAGAGACTCTTTGAAATAGTAAATTTCAGCTTTTCTTGAAATCGTTCCAATATATCGGAGCGGCATGTCCATCTGTCTTCACAGTGGTTTCAGGCAAAAGTTTACTGGGTAGAGGAAAGAAAATAGCAGCCATAGTCATATTAGTATATTGTGCTGAAATCTTAGGGCATTCAGTTACCATACCTGCCCCTTAAAGGGAAAGTGTCACCACAAAATGACCTATTTTTAAGCCAAGTTTTTATGTTCAGTATATATATATATATATATATATTTTTATTTTTTTTTTTTTTATTTTTTTTTTTAAATGTCACTATTTAAAAAAAAAAAAAAAAAAATACTATATCCCATAATTTTCACCCTGACCACTCAGCCTAATAATAGACTGACACTTGCCAATTCTATAAGGGCCTTCTCTCAGTAGTCACCACATTTACATCCCAGATAGGATTAAAATAGAAGCTAACACCTCTATAGCTAACACCACTGGCGTCTAATTGCATCCACTACTGACAATAGATGATGTCACAGCTTATCTACTCCCCCTCCCTGCACAGAACATGTCTCAAAAACTCTCCCATAGACCTCAATGTGTCAGCTCCAGTCTACTGCTGCCTATGGCCATGACTGTGCCGTAAAGCATATCACTAAATGCTGTTAACAGAGCAGAGAAGATCAGGCAAGATGGCCGCCCCCATAATCATGTACAGAAAATAGAATAAAAAAAATCTACAATCAGAAAATAAAAACAGATTGATTGGTTTTAATCAATAAATATAAAAAATTGTCCATTTAACAACATGTCAGATATTTTATGTCACTTTATTTTCTTATTTTATCTTTATAGTGTCCAAAGTATCAGCTTTCTGATACAGAGCACCAGATCTTCTGCAGATCTTCGGAGCTCACTGAACACTGGTTTATTGCTGACTTGCATGTATAGACTGTAACCAAGAAGCATCTAAGCTCCCCCTAGTGGTAGTTGCAGACAGAGAAAATGTGATCATGTAATGGGGTTATACATGAAAATTATTCATGCTTTACCGTATTTTTGGTGCAGATGCTACATGAAATCCTGTGGGTAAACGTGTGCCCGTACCATTTTGCACTGGCCCATCAGAGTGCCAGGGGGTGCCCTGGTGCACCCAGGCTCTTACACAGCAATGATCCCATAAAAGACACACAAATTGGAAGCATGCTATGGTCTATTTACTAGGTTGTTGGAAGGTGGTCCCTAAGAGTCATCTCATGGGCCCAAGGAACCTCAGTCCACCACTGTGCCCATACATACTGGATAACTCCAAGAGAACACAAGTATGCTTATGTTAGCAGCTTCTCTCCCAGGAGAACAAAGCATCAGGCATCATAGAATTCAATATGACCAATCCTTCCCCCAATATTTCTGTTGTGTGAGAGTAGAGATGAGTGAACCAGTTTGAATCAAATCAGATTTGACTATTATTTTTCAAAAGTTTCGGGTTCACCACAAACCCAAAACTTTGAGGGTTCATCTCCCAGGAACCGGAAGTGAAGTTACTATACTCTGTGGTCTCTTCAGATCCCTGAGTATAATAGGTGGAGGCCCAGGGGAGGAGTAAAAAATAATATACAGTTATACTCACCTCTCCTGGGCCTCCTCGGGGCGTCTGGTGCTCTCTCTGGATCCTCTTGTGGTCACTTCCATCCTCCTGGGTGACATTATGTGTCTCGGGGTCATGATGTCAATCACAGGCCTTATTGGTGACCCTAGGGGGGAGAGGGAATGACATCACACAGGAGGCCAGAAGAGGCTAGAAGAGGATCCAGTGAGAGCACCAGATGCCTGAGGAGGCCCAGGAGAGGTGAGGGAAGGTGAGCATAATTTTTACTCGTCCCCTGGACCTCCACTTTTACTACTATGGAGTCTGAAGAGGCCCCAGAATATAATATCACTTCTGTTTCTATCTGAACCGGGTCAAAACCAAAAACGAAACAAATCTGAGAGTATTTAGCTGGTCCAACCAAATTTTTCCTGTCAGTTAACATTTTAGCTATGTGTATGGAGGCCATTATGTAGACTTACCTTCACCCATGACAAAGTTTCCGTCGGATGGCATGTTAATAACCTGGCTAAGCCAAAGTGTACCCAGAACCCCGAGAACATACCAGGATAACATGTCCCCACTAACTACACCCCTGTGTATAGATTGTATCGACCCCTCGCAGTGTACAAGGATGTGGGATAGACTTTCACAGTAACATACAAGCCCCATAACCGCAGCTGGCAGAACTTTCCGGGAATGCTTACATAGAGCATTATATCAAAATATTTTTCAAGTTTTGTTTTACTGAAAAAAAAAAAAAAGCCTATCATACAATAAACAAGACGTTCCCTGTATCCCGGTCTGCCCTGATAATATATGCAAGATATGTGTAATAATATGAGAAGAATTCGGCCGTATTCCCAAGGTTATAATATCAACCCGGCCTTGTTCTCTCCTGACCATATGCCATGAAGCGTGCTCACATTGTGTCTTGTTCTAATTTTCCATCTCTGGGTTCACGTAGATTACAACGCCGCCCTTCTACACAAACATCAGCTACAATACACACAGGTCAGTCCTGAGGAACGAAAAGAGGCAAACGTAGACAACTTGTGCAATACAAGAACAAGTCGTTCTGGGTCTTGAAGTGAAGTTCTACCTATCCATCTTAAGAAATATATGAGGGAACTTTATAAATAGCAAATACCTGTCCCATAATAGTAATCCACTACGGGCACTACACAGTGTACAGAGCCATCCACCTCCGGGTCCATACATTATGTAGTTGCTGCTATTGGTTGGTCATTGGGGGAGCCAGGAATCCAATCCCCGGCAATCTGATAGAGATAACTTATCCTAAGAATCGGTCATCAATATCTAAGGCTGGACAACCTTTCTAATCAAGTATTTAATTCTCCTGCAGTGCCCCCGCAGGAACAAAAAAGCTTTACACAGTTGCCATTGATATCAATCAGCTATTTAATACATGGATATGTCGGGTCCTCCGGAGCAAGACACAGATCTTTTAGCCCCCATCCCCCCAGTACTGGTCTGGGTAGGTCATAGCCCTGTTATATTTACAGAGTAAACCACAGCACCTGTGGATTGTGAGATAGTCATCATGTTACATCACCTTGGATTTCCTTAAGCCTGGCTAGAGCTGGTTCTTACTGGGTATATCTACCATTTATTCCATGTAAGACATACTGTATTACCCTTTTGTCTCTCTGCCTTTACTTTGTTGCGTAATCTATTATGGCCCTGATCCAGTATGTATTATATGTGTATTATGTCATTATAGGTGGCTGTATACCGTATACTACCTGCAGGACGTAAGCCTATAAGTTACAGGACTAAAGTCTTGCAAAAAGTAGAGATATGATTTTTGTTTGAAAACTTTGGAAAATGTGATTTTGCTCCTCTCTCATCATATATATATATATATATATATATATATATATATATATATTATATAATATTATTACGTTACATCATATGGCTGCTTTTTTATATATAAACAGCACCAGTCTTGCTTGCGAACTGTGCTTGGCATTACATCTACATTACAGTAAACAGAGCCAAGCTGCAATACCAGACACAGCCTATAAACAAGAGTGGCGCTATTTGTGGAAAAAAAACACTGATCTTTTTTGTATTTTTATACAGCGCCGTGCAAAAGTTTTAGATGGTTATGGAAAAATGCCGCAGATTAAGAATGCTTTCAGAAATAGAAGGGTTAAATAGTTTACTTTTGTCAAGTAACTAAATGAAGTGAATGAAGAAAAGAGAAATGTACATCCCATCAATATTTGGTGTGACCTTTGACCTTTGGAGGAGGAGTCCTGGAGGTGATGATCCGGCCCCCACAGATATAGCCCTGATCTCACCATCATCCAGTCTGTCTGGGATGACATGAAGAGAGAGAAGGATTGGAGCAAGCCTACATCCACAGAAGATCTGTGCTTAGTTCTCCAAGATGGCGGGAACAACCTCCCTGCCGAGTTCTGCCAAATACTGTCTGCAAGTACCGAGAAGAACTGATGGAAGGCAAAGGGCAAAGGTCACACCGAATATTAATGGGATTTACATTTCACTTCTTTTTTTTATTAACCCTTCTATTTCTGAAAGCATTCTTTCTTTGCAGCATTGTTTCCACACCTGCCTAAAACCTTTGTACTGTAGTGTTTGCCCCCAGTTTAACCTGAATATTTCTATAGGGCCATGTCATATCTCATGTAGATGAAATAAAATGTCCTGCTCGTGAGACTGTTCTGTCCTAGCGTTGTCATATTATCATAATGAATGTCCTAGGAGGGACCGTCCTCCTGGAGAATGTCCTATCTCCTCTAATACCATTTGCCGCACTTTGTATCTGCTAAGTGGCGGGCCAGCCGAGCCCGTGAATGTTCCACACTAGCGGTTTTGTTGGTCATTTAGAAATGTTAAGGTCATTTCCAGAGACTCATTGTGAATTGTAAAGATGTCATCCTGACTTAGACGGCAGAAGCTGTCACAATCATTGCTACTGTATGTCGCTGCATGACAGACAAGGCTACACAAGAGAACAGCTAGAGATTACATAATGAAAACACGTAGGCAGAGCCCGAGGAACCGGAAGAACAGAAGTGATCAATGTGCATCAATAGTTCCTTAGAAATATGTCAGGTGGGTGCAGAGTCCATACTGTCATTTATGACTGAAAGTCAATATATGGAGTAGGCGGTTCATCACTGGTGTACTAAGAGGATGGGGAAGGGCGGGGGATTATCATAGCACAGATAGAAAACACAATTCTGAGCACCCTCAACTCAAGGTCCTCGAGTCCCAACCCCAGTTTCTTGCCTTGAGTATGTGGCAGCACCTGTAGAGATCATATGGTCCTCACCACCTGTTTTATAGGGGGGGGGACCAACTTTGAATGGGGCCCTTTTTTTTTGGGGGCCCCCTGGGGGGGGGGGGGGGGTGTTTTTTTATAAAATTTTTTTTTTTTTTTTTTTTTTTTTTTTTTTTTATAATTAAAAATTTTTTTGTGGGCCCCCGGGGGGGGTTGTTTTGTTTTTTTTTTTTTTTTTTTTTTTTTTTTTTTTTTTTTTTTTGGGGGGTGTTTGGGTTTTTTTTTTTTTTTTTTTCTTTTTTTTTTTAAAAAAAAGGGGGGGGGGGGGGTGGGGTTTGTTTTTTTTTGTGGGTGGTGGGGGCGCGCCGTGGGGGCGTTGTGTTGTTTTTTTGTTTTTGTTGTGGTGGTGGGGGGGGGGGGGGGAAATATGGCTTTTGGGCGCTTCTTTTTTTTTGTAGAGAGAGAGAAAAAAAAATACCCCCCTTTTTTTTTTTTATATTTTAAATTTTTTTTTTTATTTTTTTTTTTCTCTATCTTTTATCTATTCCCTTTCCCCAGGCCGGCTATATCCATGTCCAACACCTGTACACATGTCCAGCATCTGTACCCATGTCCAGCATCTGTACCCATGTCTAGCACCTGTACCCATGTCTATCACCTGTACCCATGTCCAGCAACTGTACCCATGTCTAGCACCTGTACCCATGTCCAGCATATGTACCCATGTCTAGCAACTGTAACCATGTCCAGCATATGTACCCATGTCCAGCAACTGAACCTATGTCCAGCACCTGTACCCGTGTCCAGCATATGTACCCATGTCCAGCATATGTACCCATGTCCAGCATAAGTACCCATGTCTAGCACCTGTACCCGTGTCCAGCATATGTACCCATGTCCAGCATATGTACCCATGTGTACGCACCTGTACCCATGTCTATCACCTGTACCCACTGTCTAGCAACTGTACCCATGTCTAGCACCTGTACCCATGTCCAGCATATGTACCCATGTCTAGCACCTGTACCCATGTGTCCCACCTGTACCCATGTCCAGCATATGTACCCATGTCTAGCAACTGTACCCATGTCTAGCACCTGTACCCACTGTCCAGCCTATGTACCCATGTCTAGCAACTGTACACCATGTCCAGCATATGTACCCATGTCCAGCAACTGAACCTAGTGTCCAGCACCTGTACCCCGTGTCCAGCACCTGTACCCATGTCCAGCATATGTACCCATGTCCAGCCCATATGCACCACATGTCTAGCACCTGACCCGTGTCCAGCACCTGTACCCCCTGTCACCCATGTCCAGCATATGTACCCATGTCCAGCATAAGTACCCATGTCTAGCACCTGTACCCACCTGTCCAGCACCTGTACCCATGTCCAGCATGTGTATCCATGTCCAGAACCTGTACCCATGTCCAGCACCTGTACCCATGTCTATTTCCTTTTTTTGCAGAATACTGAACAGTGAATACTAAAATATACCCTCCATGACCTTAGACTGTGAGGATGATATCACCAAAGGTCCTGGAAGGTCCTTATAAAGTTGTGCCATCTGCTGCTTATAACACTGGGGAAGGTAATGGGCCATGTTGACCTGATTGTGAGACAGGGGGGAACACCTGTCCAGGGAACACCAAGGAGTTTGTATGTTCTCACAGTGTTGGTATGGGTTTCCGCACCTCCGTCACCCACACTGTCCAAAAAACGAGGGAGGGGGGGGGCCCGGGGGGGGGGCCCCGGGGAGGGGGAGGGGGGGAAAAAAAAAAAAAAAAAAAAAAAAAGGGGGAAAAGGGGGGGGGGGGGGGGGGGGGGGGGGAAAAAAGGGGGGGGGGGGACAGAAAAGAGGGGGGGGGGGAGGGGGGGGGGGCCTGTGGGCTATATGGGCCAGCACAGGCTGTAAAGGAAAAAAAAAAAAAAAGGCTCACACAACGGTCACATGGCCTGTTCGCAGTTCACTCCCATTCAAGTGAATGGGGCTGAGCTGCAATACCAATCGAAGCCGCTGGACAATGTACAGCACTATGCTTGGTAGGTAGCGAAGAGGTCAAACAATTTATCCATCTGATCAATGTCTTTGAAGGTAAAAATATGGTTTTGCACTCTATATGGGGCGGTTGGCCTCATTGTGCAGCATTCATGCTTTTATGACCCCAGGTACACATCATCATTAAGACCTAATGTAAATACGCTCATGTTTGCTTTCATCGCCTTCGCAGATTATAGTTGTTCTTGTGCCCTGTTTGTTAATGGATCCTACACTAATGTGGCACATTCACCATCACATTTGGCACCGGTTCTTGTATTTGATTTACTTGCACTGAATTATGATCCAAATTTGTTACTTTCCAAAATCTTAAAGGGGAGACTCACTTAAATTTTTTTTTATCAAGATTCAGTCTTGAAGTTAAAGCTTGTCCTCTAAAACTGCTATAAAAAATGTATATTATGATTATCATTATTATTATCATTATTATTCGAATTGTTATTATTATTATTATTTTCATTATTATTATTATTCAAATTGTTTTTATTATTATTATTATTATATTGGTTTCACATAAAAAGAGTTAAGACTGGAGAAAATACTGTACTCCTGATTAAAACAGATCTTGATATTAGATGTGTTGTGCCTCTATTATTCCTCCTGGAAATTTATGAGCAAATCAACAACTGTGTTAACAACTGAGTGTTAACTGTTGGGCATGTCTGACAGTGTCCAGTCATTGCTGCCAGTGTTGGGACACACCTCACAAGGAGGAACAGCACAACACAGAGTTATAGGAAAAAAATTCCAGAATTGCTATTTAATGGGGAATACAAGAATTTTCAAAAGCAGAAAAGTCAGGAGAACTAAGAGGTCTTTTCTTCAATAATCTATCTCAAATCTATCTAGGTATCTGTCTCATATTTATGTGTCTAATATCTAATATCTATCTACTGTATGTATTTATGTATCGGTCTAATCTATCTATCTATTTATCTATCTCATATTTATCTATCATCTGTTCTATCTATCTGTTTTATCTATCTCTATCTATCTCATATCTATCTATCTATCTATCTATCTATCTATCTATCTATCTATCTACCTGTCTATTTATCTATCCCATTATCTATCTATCTATCTATCTATCTATCTATCTATCTATCTATCTATCTATCTATCTATCCCTATCTATCTATCTATCTATCTATCTATCTATCATCTATTACTTTCTCTATCTGTTCTATCTATCTATCTATCTATCTATCTATCTATCTATCTATCTATCCCATATCTATCTATCTATCTATCTTCTATCTATCTCATATGTATCTCTGTCATATATCTCATCTATCTGTCTATCTATCTATCCCATATCTATCTATCTATCTATCTATCTATCTATCTATCTATCCCTATATCTATCTATCTGTTCTATCTATTACTTTCTCTATCTGTTCTATCTATCTATCTATCTATCTATCTATCTCATATCTATCTATCTATCTATCTACCTGTCTATTTATCTATCCCATATCTATCTATCTATCTGTTCTATCTATCTATCTATCTATCTATCTATCCCTATCTTCCATCTATCTATCTATCTATCTATCTATCTATCTATCTATCTATCATCTATTACTTTCTCTATCTGTTCTATCTACCTATCTCATATCTGTCTACCAAATATCTCTCCATTTCCTTCTTTCCTCTATAGATCTATCTTTCTTTCTTCTATCTATAGATTTATCTAAGGCTAGCGCTACATGACGATTTTGGTCTACCAAATAACATACTAGTCAGGTTCCATTGGAGACTCGTACTGTCCACCTAAAATCAATGGATAAAAAGTTCTGCATGGACAATTTTTTTTTTGTCCGCCAGGTTCAGTTTTAAAATGACGGACATCTGACGGACCCCTTTATAGTCAATGGGGTCCATTGATCTCTCTATGTAGCCACTATTTTAGCGGTCTGCCTGTCCATTGTTCTTGTCCCCTGACAACCAAAAGAAACTATGTGTGATTTTCATCCTCACATTCATGTATCACAATGACACGTTTTATTTTTAAGAATATCCTTAACCCCGTCAAACCTATTTATCCGCGTCCTGCTATGTGATTATAATTGATCTTGGCGGTTCCGGTTCCATGGCCGCAGCGACTTTGACTTTTCCCCTTGCTGTCGTCCCAGTATCACAATGCAATGTGCCCAGAGGCAAAGTTTATAGCGCAGACCCCAGAGCAGCTCCCAGGCGACCTGCTGTGCTCAGACCCTGGAAATCTGAGGCTTGTGCTCTGGGTTCTCCTTGTCACAACAGCAGCGGCGCTGTATTTATAAACATCACGTGTTTCCTCGCTGGGGCTCTAGCCGATGTTCCCTTTAAGCTGTGCACTCTGGAAAGGAAAGAGTTAAAAGGACATTGTAATGAGGATTCCTGCCCTGCAGCAGGCAGTGACTGAGGGAGCCAGCGATGTCTGCAGTCCTGCACTTCGCAGGGTTTCGCCTCTCGGATCTCGCTGCTCCTAGGCGGCTGGACGTACGCTAGTCGGAGGGAGCTGCAGTACCGGGAGGGACCTGAGACCACATATTAGCTCCGTCCTCAGTCTATTCTTTATGCTTCGTCAGAGTAGCTGTGCGCTTCCCAGCCTGAGATCAGGGTGACATGCAAGGTAAGGCTGCTGCACGAATCCCCGTACATGCAATACCTGTAGCTGCTCTGTACGGCTGGAATCACACATGCAGTTTTTGATGCAGTTTTTCTAATCTTTTATGGGAGTGTATGGCTTTATAGAATGCAAATATTTGACCACATGCCTGATTCAATTTGCAGAAACTTCTTTAAAATCTTTAGATGTAGCAAAGCTGGGTTTGTCATTTAACTCTTAAGAGCTTTTTTTGTGCATCAGGATGACTGCACAAGTTAAGCTAATGCTGAGGGTAAACCTGCAGTCCTATGTAAATTCACAGATAGCATTGTGAGGATGTATTATATAATGATAACGCAAAGGGGATACCTGCAGTCCTATGTAAAACCATACTTAGGAAGGTTTATTATATAAAGAGCTTGCAGTGGGTATGCCTGCAGTCCTATGTAAACTCACAGATAGCATTGTGATGATTTATTTTATAATGATAATGCGAAGGGGGATACTCACAGTCCTATGTGAATGCACAGTTGTGATGAATATTTATTATATAAAGGTAATGCAAAGGGAATGTCTGCAGTCCTATGTAAATTCACAGATAGTATATTGTGAAGATTTATTATATAACGATAATGCATAGATGATGCCTGCAGTCCTATGTAAATTAACAGATAGTATATTGTGAAGATTTATTATATAACGATAATGCATAGATGATGCCTGCAGTCCTATGTAAATTCACAGATAGTACATCGTGATGAGGATTCATTATAGAAAGATAATGCAGGAGGGGATATCTACAGTCCTATGTAAAGCCATGCTGTTGAAAGTTTATTATATAATTGGATTACATTTGGTAAGTCTGCAGTCCTATGAAAATCCACAGGTAATAAATACATTGTGTTAAAGACTCAGTTTCTATATGTGATGCAGTAGGTATGCCTGCAGTCCTATGTAAATCCACAGAATATACATTGTGATGAAAATCTGTTTTATAATGCAGTGTGTATGCCTGCAGTCCTATGTAAGCCCACAGATAACACACTGTGATGCTTTATTATACAGTAGAAAGGTCTTGCAGGGAGTATACCTGCAGTCCTATGTAAATCTACAGAAAATAGATGATTCTGTGTATATGAGACAATTACATATGAATAGGTGTGTAAAAATATGTAGGAATCAATTCTCCATCTGCAATTAGATAGCAAAATTCATCCTAAAGTAGAATGCTGGGACTTGTAGTACAACAGTAACTGAGACACATACATCCGACTTATCGTATCACACGTCTGATATAGCTGATCATTTTACATGACTGATTTACCCTTATAAACCAGGGTATAACACAAGTAGACTGTGCTATGTAGCAGAGGGTGTAGTGTTATAGTCAACATTACAGATACACAGATGTAGCAGAGCTGTTACGTTGCTTTTAGCTGGTTTATTTGCCCTTCTACGTCACATCATAGAAAATGCCATGTGGTTAGACGCGCCAACTAACACACTCAGCTCTGCTACATCCATCATCTGTTGTCTCGTAGCTTAGTGATCTCTGCAGTTCCAATAGTCTATGGGGCCCTGCAGTCCCTCCATTATATGGAGCCTCAGATCCTGTAGTTGGGGGTCCTTGTCCTTGTTGTTTTAACACTTGATGCATGACAAAGGAGATTTTGTGGAGTCGGCCTGTCACTTAGCCCCCACTGCTTGATAGAGGGAAGATGGCCGCTCAGAAGGTTTAAGGAGGAAATCCATGACAATCTGTATAGCATGTTGTTGTTGTCATTTAGGTGACATTTCAGCTTTTGTCTCTATGAAGGGAGAGCTGTTGGTGAGGAGAAACCTTTGTCCATTGTGCTAGTGATCTGACTGCAGTCGTCCACATGTGCCATGTGCCGCATCATTGTCATAGAGGACCGACCTTGGAAAATATTCTTAGAAACTTTGCTTTTTACTTATTCTGTCCTCTTCAGACCACTATCATGGAGGCAATGCATTGAATTCAGTGTAAAGTGTAAAAGGAGCGGCCATAAAGGAGAGAGGATAAGGCAAGCAGGGGCTATGCATTCCCAGGAAGCTCGGGTGACTCTGTGACAAAAGTCCTTAGCTTCTTAAAGGGGTTATCCAAGAGTTAAATATTATTGCCCTATAAAGATGATTGAGCCAGGTTCATTCCAATAATGTCAGGTTCGCCACCCACACATCACTATTATACCTTGGGGTCTCTTCACATAGTAAGTGGAGGCCCAGGAGAGGTGCAGAAACATATTAAACATTGATACTTACCTTCCCTCATCTCTCCTGAGCTCCCTTGCAGTATCATGTGCAACATCACAGTCCTCTTTCAGCCTCCCAGGCCTCGGGGGATTGCTGAGGCTTGTGATTGGCCTCAGCAGTCAAGCGGGTATGACAACATCGTGATGTCAGAGGTGCCCTGGGGAGCACCAGTTGAACCCAAGATTTTTGGAAAATTTGGAACAACCTAGCTCGCTCATCTCTACCCATGACCTTCCAAAACATCCCTGGACCTCAGCTTATTATGCTCAAGGGAGTGGAGATACCCCGAAATATAATAAAAGAAAGTCCAGCTCAGACTGAAACCTAACTGGTGGGATAACCGCATGAATATTCGCAAAACAAATCTCATGGGAGCGGTACAACTGCTTTACTGAATACTAAGCACAGCACCATACATTGCATTGAGGTTGTGCTTGGTATTGAAGCTCTGCCCCATTCTCTTGAATGGGACTGAGCTGCACACAGGTCACAGGATGAATGGATGTGTAGTCATTGGCCTGTGTCTTGTTCTGGAGGGTCTATCCTGTCTTACATTACACAGACAGCACATTGACTTGAATAGGTACTGTGTAACACTGAGTTTGCCCTGTGGTGGCGCTGCAGTGGAATAAAACACTCACATCCCGGTTTTCCCACTCATATAGCTGACTGCTGAAGTGGTGACACTTAATGATCAGCTTATTGTCAAGGGACCCTTCCAAAATGGAGAACCCCTTTAAAGCCACATCATCTATTCAAGGAAAGTTGGCACACCCCCAAACCCTGAGACAGCGTAGGTCAAGATTAAAGCAAACCAAATACCCCAATAGGATCCTATTTCCATGCCTACATGTGAAGGACTCCTGACCTGGGCAATCCCTTCCTTTTCCCTATGCCCCTGGTACTTTGGTACATTATTGCAGCAGCCATAAGTTGAGACAACACTGCAGCTGCATAAATACAATTGTGCACCCTCTGCTGGCATCAGAGGGTATGACATATCATTTGATAATTAGAAAGTATCACAAGTACCTGGTTAGTAACACTATGGCATTGTGATAGCACGTGTTTGCAGAGGTAGCAGTGACTTAGCAGTAAGTTATATTTAGGCGCCATTTCTACACGTGGAATGTTAAGCTAACAAAATTTGCAACATTGTGAGACATTTCCATTGCAAAGCCTTCAGCTCAGAAAATACCTCTGCGAGGCAGTGGCGTACCCGATGCTGCATTCCTCAGTCCCTCAGCACAAAGAGCGCTTTCATTCACTCAATTAGAATGGCCGACCCGAGGGTTATGTTTTTCTAGAAACTTGTGTTAATCACACGAAGTGGCTTTCCTTCCTTGTGGCCTAACAACTTCAGGGAATACAGGATAATGCTAAACACAAAGCCGGGCAAATCGTATGGATGTATAAGTAGGTTATCAAGATGCCGAGGAAATTCTTAGCGCAATTTGTTTAACCACTTCCGTAGACGGAGCTTTGTGTTGTGGATACGGCCAAGGACTGGCAGAGTTTACGGCAATTTATCACAAAGGAGAAGCATATTGGATTTTTAATGTAGCTTGGAAAATTTGTATCGCTTGAAAGAAGTGAAATGGCGAAATGATTGTCAGATCGATCCGTCCATTAATCACCTGTACGCAGGAGCGGACGGTGGGAGACGTTTTTTTTTATTTATTTTTTAATGCTATGGGGAACAAGGTAATTTCCTATCGCAAAAGAGATGAACGTTGTATCTGATATCATTACTGTCTTAATAAAGCATTGACATATTAGGCAGAGCTACAAGACCATGTATTTATTAACATTGTCATCTGCCCTAATGGAGCCTGCCATCTGAATTCTTAAGGGGTCCATACACTTTAGATTAATATCAGCTGAAATGGCCAAGCGGAAGCAACCACTTACCTAACGTGTATAGGGGTGTCCTGACTTTCCCCTCATGGCAGATGTATAGGGGAAAAAGTGGCCATATACATTAGGCCAACATTGGTTGAAGCCACCAGGACTGGCTGATCATCTAATGCTCCAATTTTGAAAGGGATTAGGCTGTTGGATTTCAATATGCCTGATCCTATTGTTCTCAGAAGAGATAAGTCACCACCAGAGGTGTCCGATAAGGGCTTAAGATGGACACCTTCAAAAGATGTCAACCGATCAGTGATGCAGCCAACAGGCATTCCTTCCAACTTTGGTTAGGCCGAGAGTGCATGTGATCTAAGTAGGGAGATGGGAGAAAGCCCCCTAGCTATCACCTCTGGTGGCAGCTTATCTCCCAGGACCAGATGTGTTCCCAGTCAACATGTCTGATCCTTCTTTCGGGGGAGAGCCAGGTCACTACCATGCACATAGGATAGTTAGTTGGCCATCTTTCCTCCTATCTAAAGTATATGGCCAACCTTAACCGTATATTCATCAGAAGACTATGGAGGAGACTTATGAAGACAGGCATGTTCAATGCCAGTCTTCATATCTCCTGTGTCGGAAGATTATGCACCTGATATATAAAGAGACCCCTACTTCTAAATCATGCGCACTCTCCTACTGGCCATGATCATAAGTCTGGCTGGATCAGTGACCCTGCTCTCGCCACACCCGCTTTCAGGAAATTGGTGAGGGTGTCGTAAAAGAGAAATTATTTTCTCTTTTTTGCACAAAAATTTGCAACTTTGTCAGCTTTGTACACACAAAAACCTCTATAAGGCATGATAAATCTCCCCCTGGAAGTCCTAGAGCATGCGTTTATGGGTGGCAGTCCTTCTCCACATGGTCCGTGCCAAGACCTCTAATGCTGCAGGTCAAGGTTGTCCTGTTAACCAATGGAAACCACATTGCCTCACGACTAATCTACATGGAAGGAACCTTGTACATGGAAGATTTTCTCTAAACAAAACGGCCTAAATTACCAGTTTATATCACATTTTGTCTTCCTGGCCCTTATACAAGGTTGGAGTATGGTGGGTCAAACTAGAATTTGCAGTATGGATACTAAATAAAAGTGATCGAGGCAGATTTATTAAGACTGGCATTACAATACGTCAGTCTTAATAAAGGCCCCGACAAGCGCAGGGCACTACTGATATATTATTATAGCAGCAAAACATGGTATCAATGCCAAACCACTAAACTAGCAAGTGATATGGATGAGTTACAAAAATCAGGTATATACAGCACAAAGTAAACCCTTAACTTTTAGCATATCATATAAAATATAAAGAAGTCCCTGTAAAGGTCAAACTGCGCTCCCATGAGACAGCTGGGGATCCAACATATTACGCTAGGGCCTGGTATCTATACAAGTTCTTTCCATGACTCTTAGGCCAATTCTTCACCCCCTAGTTTACTATCCATGCTGTTCTTCTGAAGAAGGGAACCCTCCATGGGTTATCACCACCCAATAGCAATGGGAATTGGACCTACCAGGGTTGGGTTCGCCTTTCACCAAGGACCTCATAGCAGCCGCACGGTCTATGTCTGTGGTTTGAGAAAGTTTTACGTTTTAATGAATACAGAGACACATATTTTATCTCCAGTCTTCGTGTTCCTATTATTCAATTTACAGACAAACCTACAAATTATTATATCCAGAGATAAAAGCCGCTCAGAAATAATTGCTGTCTGGCCCATAAGTAAAGCATTAGGGGCTGCTCGCTCTAGCAGGCAAGTGTTAATCACATATGGTGGGGCTTGGAATAGCAGCAGAGAATTCGCCCAGCCACAGAGTCTCCGAGGTCTCGGCTTCGGCTGCTGGTTAAATGTTTAAGTCTAAATTTAGACCTGAAGTATCTTTGTCAGAATGAGCCGCTTTAGTGCATAAACATTTATAAGCCGGATCCCTTTTCAGCCGGCATCATTCAATGTCCCCCACACCCTCAGCTCTGATTTTGTCACCTCATTTTATTTGTCAGGAGTCTCGAGCCCTCACGGTTATTTGCTGAGATAATCCTTAACAAAGTATTGCCCAGACCTTCTTTACCGTCACCCAAGTTCTAAGTTCTTTTAAGGATTTTCTGTTTGCTGAAGCTAATGACTCAAGGTAACGCACAAGTGAAACGTAGAACTCCTTACTTAGGTATAACCGTACCGCCCTGGAATAGTACGGACAATAGTAGCTTTGTGGTTTCTGGAAGAGCTGGGAGGATTCCACATGCTCAATTTGTTGACAGTAAATGATGGGGCAGAAGTGCTAGGGGGGTCTACAGTTAATGTCTATTGTAGATGTATTGATACTCTATTGTTCCCTGCTATCAGCCTTTTCAGGACTGTAGGGTTCTACTATAGGATTACCAATAGTCCATAAAAATCTCATCTCTGATGATCACTATTGATCTCATATAGGTCCAGGAACCTCCATGTATCGTTTGTTAGTGTCAGATCTACAGCTCTGTATAAAGTTTTCCTTTTTTTTTTTTTTTTTTTTTTTTTTAAAGGGGTTCTCCAACACGGGGAAATTTTTTACAAACAGCACTCACCACTTCTCTGCTGCCCTGATGCGGATGTATCTCTGGACCTTGCCAGTCTTTGTTCTTCCTGATCCAAAGATAACATACCAACATGACTCCGGCTGCAGCGGTGACCTCAGTGGTGCTGACACGTCACTGATACGGCCAGTCATTGGCTGAAGTGGTCATATGTCATGTTAGCACGCCATCACAGGGTCAGGTGGAACAGATACTGGCAGGGAAAAGAGGAAGCATTGCCAAGGAAGTGTTAGTGTATGGCTAGATTCACACAGCGGAAAATGAAGTGAAATTCCTCTTCATTTTCCACCTCAATATTCTGATGCATCTGCATTCCATCGCGGCTTTCCTCTGCTGATTAGGCCTGAATGAATGGGCCTAATTGGCAAGGACTCCCGAGCCATGGACTCCGTGGCAAGATCGAGCAGGACGCTGATTTTTTTCTATGTCCTGCAGCAATCTCTGCCTCCCATTGAAAACAAGGGGACGCAGATTCGGGGCGGAATCTGCCGCGATTTTCCACAGGACATGTGGAAAAGGTTGCCTTGATAAGATGACCGCTCTGAAGCATTGCAGTAGTCTTCTACCTCTGAAAATATATATATTGTGTGTGTGTGTATGTGTGTGTGTGTATATATATATATATATATATATGCACTGGTAGAAATTAGAGGTATTCTAGAAATTAAATGCCATGGTGCACCAGAACTAGCACTTGTACGTACACTGTATAGTGGCCAGGAAAGGTACTGCAAGTCTCTTGTCCCAAGTTTTAGCCAGATAATAGTTTATTTTTGTCAATTCACAAAATGAAGTAAATGAAGAAAAGAGAAATGTAAATCCCATCAAAACTTGCTGTGACCTTTGCCCTTTGCCTTCCATCAGTTCTTCTCGGTACTTGCAGACAGTATTTGGCAGAACTGGGCAGGGAGGTTGTTCCCGCCGCCATCTTGGAGAACTAAGCACAGATCTTCTGTGGATGTAGGCTTGCTCCAATCCTTCTGTCTCTTCATGTCATCCCAGACAGACTGGATGATGATGAGATCAGAGCTATATCTGTGGGGGCCGGATCATCACTTCCAGGACTCCTCCTCCAAAGGGCAAAGGTCACACCAAATATTGATGGGATTTGCATTTCTCTTTTCTTCATTCGCTTCATTTTGTTAATTGATAAAAATAAACTATTAACCCTTCTATTTCTGAAAGCATTCTTACGGTGCAGCATTTTCCTCTGCTTAAAACTTTTGCGCAGTACTGTTTAAGATCAAGAATGACGCCATAGGATCTTCTTCTACAATGCTTCCCTATACTGTGCCCTTCTATGGGATATAGCATGTTTCGCTCTACCCAAGGCCAGGATAGTCATAAATTTAAGCCTAATCTTCTGCTCCCTATAAAGTTCGGAGTGAATGTAGCATCACTTCTTTTTCCATGACCCAAGAGGAACCTGCACATGGCAGAGATGGGTTATGCACAGTCTGATGTTCTCTCCAAACTCTACTCTACACCCATTCTAGGTGATGTCAGTTCTTTATAGCTGTGTTGGGGAATTCTTCACTTCATACATCAGGCTTGGACCTTGGCCATATATAAGTTGGTTGGCCTGAAAATAGCCAAAGTGTGGAAATTGAGCGCTCACCGTGATCCCAGGCCTGCAGAGGTTTTTTTGTTTTTTTTTTGTGAAAGTATCTGGTAGGCTATGAAATGTGAGTTGCCAGTGACTATAGCGGCTTATTACACAAGCCGTCTGCTTTATATCAGAGGAAGCCAGACTATTAATGTGGAAAGTGAGGCAACGTAGCCTCAGCCTCGGAGAGAAATGTGACAAATCGATTAATGCTGAAATTGGGCTATTTTTATTGCACACGGACAATGCGATCACATAGGAAGGATGAATGAAAATCTCTCTAGAGCACAAGAGGCTTAAAGGCTTCCCAAAACTTGTATAAAATTCGCCGTCCATCACGGTGCCAAGCTTCGGGCTGCAATAAATATAAAGGGGCTTTCCTGCAATGATGAACTTCAGAGCAATATATAAGAGTGGAGGTATCTTTGTAAAAATCACTATGATTGTTCCCATAAAAATGATTCCAATTGTTGAAAACAATCCTAAAATTTCTTCCCCTAGTTGCCTTATCAGCAACTGTATTTATATCGCTGGATCACCTTAAAGCGGTTTTCCGGCTTTAAATGCATGTTTCACACTGATATCCTATCCACAAGATAGATCATCAGTATCTGATCTGTGGGGTTCGACACATGGACCTGCGCAGATCAGCGGGCACCAGAAACTACTGTGGTGGACGGGGAGCCAAAGCAGCTCTACTCCTATTCAAATAATAGAAGTGGACTCACAGCCCCGTCCACTGTATAGTGGCGGCATCAGGAATTGCAGCGCCGTTCCTATTCCTTGAACAGACTACTTATGCTGCCCGTCCACTGCAGTAGCTTCTAGTGCCCAGAAGTTGCCAGAACAGGGGATCTGTGCGGGGTCCAGGTGTCAGATCCCCACAAATCAGATACTGATGACCTATCCTGTGGATTGAAGTGAATGGGAGCTGAGCTGTAATAGTGCCACTCGGCCGCTATACAGTATACAGAGCCATCCTTTATTAATAGTTATGGCAGTTCTTTGGCACAGGCTCATAATATGATTATACAGTAACATGAACCTTTGCCCTGGGTGAGGGAAAGCCTAGCTACAGCTAGGTGCCAAAACCTAGACCCTCTACATTGCCCCCCAAAGTCAGTAGAGCTTTATGGGTTGTGCATTGCTTGTACAATGCTGCAGATCTTTGGAAGAGATTGGAGGGGCCAGAGCATAACAAAAGGCGCCGCAGAGGGGGGCACAAAAATCCATTTCTCTAGTATGAGACCAGACACAAAATATTTAGGGGACCTGTTACAGATTTGCATTGTTACACCTCTGAGGAGGAGATGTTACCAGTCATATATCCCCACCTAGCTGATCGGAGTCTAGAATTAGGACTGACAAGAGGCATTACAATTCTATGCATGCTTCAAAGCCAATGGTGTACATAGAAGAGAGGGAGCCCTACAGCAAAAATGGGGTCTCGTTTATGGACGTTTATGGTGCTTGTTTCCCTTCACCAGTTTTCTATGACCAGTTCCCAACCCTGACAACACAAAAAGTGAAGTCCTGACCAGTAGCAAAGAGTATGGGATCGACCCTTGTTTTTTCCAAGAGCTCCATAGCCGCTGCATGGTCAGCCTCTACGACATGTGTACTCTTGATCATAGCAGCGCCATGGCCTGCACCCACTAGAGTTACATTGCTGGTGTCTAGTAAATTGGGTCACCTCGTAAGCCAGTACCAAATCCAGATGACAGATCCCATTTAATAAAAGTAAAAGTTTGTTTATATTTCATAATAATACATTTTAATATCTAATATATCTTTACTAGCGGGTGCATAAATATCTATATAGTCACCACCAAGGTAGAAGCTAAAGAACATTAAACAAATAGTCACCCCGCTGCTGTATTGTCTGCGACTGCGGCTTCTATCCGAGGAATCATACACATGTTCATAGAGGAGCTGAGCGAGGACAAAGGAAAGATAATGACACCGATGATAATAATACAGCAACATCTAAATTAGATATCCAGATTTTACTCTAAAAGCCCTGTCATTTCTGTTCCGCAATCACCACGTATTATCCTCTTTGTATCGCTGCTAGTGCTGGGTGATCAAGCGAGCAATCACCGCGTATGGTGTGATATTGCTGCGCCGATAGACTTCTGAATGTGTCTAAAAAACACAGGAACAAAGGTAAAACTTATGAAAATTTTTTTAGAAAACCGATGTTAAATAATTTATCAGAAGGAGTTGTAAAGGATTAGGAAAACATGGCTGCTTTCTTTCACACCTGTCCATTTGTTGTGTCTGGTATGGTTGCTCAATTCCATTGAAATGAGTGGTGCTGAGCTGCAATGCCATACACAACCTGTGGAGAGGTGTGGTGCTGGTTTTGGAAGAATGAAGCCATTATACAATCCATTTACACAGAACCTTTCACCACCTCCAGCTCTTTGCCTCCTTCAATAGGCACCCCACCACTGATTCTGGCACAGTTGGAATTTTTTTCTCTAGCCCCCACCGTTCCCTGAGTAATCAGTGCAGTTAGTTTTGGTGTCTGGTAGGCTCTGTACTGTTAAGTGAGTGGTTTCAGGCAGGGCTAGGCAAGGGGGTGTGATTCTGATCTCTCTGACTCTGTCTACCTCTGATTGGACAGTAGCAAAGTGATCCAAATTACACTCCCATGTCCACTTCTCCATGACACCGCCCACTTGACAGTACAGAGCCTAACTGGCATACCAGGCACCAAAACTAAGTGCACTGATTGCTCAGGAACGGTAAAAAAAACAGTGCAGGAATCAGTGGAGTGGACTGTTAAAGAATGAAAAGAACTGGAGTTGGTGGAGGTGGTGAAAGGTTATCTTTAAAGTGAAGGCCGAAGTATTTAGCACACAATGCAAAGGGTATTGGGACCTTCAGGGGTCTCATGATCCAATGTTGAACTGGGATTCCTGAATCCACCAAATAAAATGATTCTGGGGGCCGACCCTCCAACAAACCCTAGGAAATAGACCATAGAACCCTTCGAACTTGTGTGCCTTCTGCTGGACCATTATTGTGTTAGAGTCTGGGCCCACTGGTGGATCTTCTGGTACTCTGGTGGGCCAGTCTGACACTGCCATGATCCATATTTTCCAATGCACCGCTGCAGCAGTCTCCACTGACTTCAAGGGAGTTGTTGGGCCCAACCCAACCCTCTCCATTGAGGTCTACAGGAGTTACGGAAAGAGCTGAGAATTATCTCAAGCTTTATTTGAGGGCACACTATAGTAACATTTTTTGCTTATTTAGCTGGACGATTGTCTTCCTCCCAAGTCTCTCTACTATTCCTGGAATGCTGCAGCCCAGAGAGTGTTAATGTCACCATTCTAGTATTACGTGTTACTAAAGTCATTGTTTACTCCTGTAAAGAACTTTGGACTCTTGTGAATGGAATGCCTCCTCGGATTACCTGAGCTTCAGCTTCCATCTCTTTTAGACAAACCTAAAAGTCTTTTTTTAAAAGAGGTTTCCAAGACTAGAAAACAAGGGTCTGCTTTTTTTTTTTTTCCAGAAACAGCGCCACTCTTTGTTCATGGGCTGCGTCTGGTCTTGCAGTTCTTCTGTATTCATATGGCTGGAGCTAAGCTGCAATACCGGTCATGGTCCATGTACAAGAGTGGCACTGTTACCGGAAGAAAAGTAGCCCCTTTCTTCTAATCCCATAAAACCTTATAAATATTACATTCACTAATATGATATGAATAAGGGTAACTAGAGACCCTCATGTTAAAGGAATGGCTAATTCTTGCAAATTTTGTTGAAATGACATTAGAGAGGGGTTATGGTGATGGGTACATGGTAGCAGGGGCGTAAATACTGGGGTCGCAGCGGGAGTGGCTGCCACAGGGCCCGGGACATTAGGGGGCCCCTGATGTTTTGTTTTTTTAATAGGCCGTAATAGGTGTAACCCCAGCAAGTAACGGGCCCTATTTACTTACCGATCCCATTCTGTGGAAGCGGAGGTGGCTGTGAGCAGGAGCGGGGATCGGTAAGTAAGGCCGCGGGCCAGCAAACCCCACAAACACTGCTATCATTATACTCTGGGGTCTTTTTATATCGAAGGCCATGGGGAGGTGAGGGAACATAAAAAACACTGTTACTTACCTCTTCTGTGCTCCGGCAGGCTTCGGGCCTCCTTGGTGACGTCCAGGCCGACGTCATTATGCATTGCGACGCCGGCCGTGACGTCTGGTCCAACATTGAACATGTCAAATGTTCGCCTTGCAGCTCAGCCATTCCTAGTTACACCACTGCATCAACATCGCAATGCTTACATGCTACTTACTCCTCCACTGTCAGCGAACAGGAAGTTATGTCAGCAGCCAATCAGCAGCTTCTCCTGATAACTTCCTGTTCTGTAGAGATTAGCTCAGGATCTGCAGGTCCCATCTGTCAATATGTTGAGGTCTGCAGACAGAGAAAGCTTCTGCCCCTTTATAGATTGAGGGTACCTTGGTGTAAATGCTTATTTTCCCTACAATGATGGTTCAAAGATTACCCATTGAATTTAATGTTTATCCATGATCATATCAACTGTTTTCAATACATCACCTACAGTGCTGAAATTTGGCTATTAGATGTGAGTCCCAGATGTGTGGTCTCTCACCATAAGCTCAACCTGTACTAATAGGGTATACAAGTACAATAGACCATTGTCTAGAGTGTATATAAGTAGAATAGTCCATTGTCTAGGGTTATATAAATAGGTCATTGTCTTAAGCAGATGTAATAATAATACACATGATATAGATGAAAATGTGAAGTACTGTTAGATTTGCTACAGTGGTTTATCACTCCTTATATTCTATAAATCAGCCATGAAACTTGGTGGCTCTCGGGAAACTATAAGCAGGCAGAACCTGTTGTTGTTCGGCACTGTCATCAGTCTTGAAAGTCATATCAATGATATTCTCCTGAATATCTGATTGTCGGTAAGGTGGCTGGCGGCAGACCTTCACGTCTTGTCCTGAATTTTAATTACACTTCATTTACGTACATAGCGATCTATATTTATTACAAAGTCCTCTAGCAGTATAATCCCCGCCATCGGCTAGACATTCAGATGACAACTTTTTGGGATTGTATTGTGCGCACCACAGCAGATTGTCATGTGATTTTACGGAATTCGTTTTTGTAGGTTTTCTCCATCTGGTAAACGGCTCATTACGTCTTGGAAATGTTTAGATGATGATGAAGGTTAAAGATTATCTTCATCCAAAACCAAAAACAATGGCTTTACGTGACACCGGACGAGTATAATAAATATAACAAATGTTACTTCCTGTCACTTCGCGTATCCTCTGTTCTGATTGATCCCTTGTCAGCCTGTAAACCAAGCCAAAGAACTCTTTAGTGATATCACCGTATAAGTATGCGACCAACTAACATAGGAGGGTTGTGAGAACCACTGGTGCAATTTTATGGCACCATCAACAATGGTTTGTAAATTCATTATGGTATTGCTTTTGCAGTCTGTATTATAGTCCAGAGCTGCATTCACAATTCTGCTATCACCATTGGAAACAGTAGACTGTTTTTTTCCTCCAGACACATTCTTGCGAATTTTCCATTGTAGTAAGTTAGAATGTACTGATAGAATTTGCCATAATTTACTAATCAGTGATCGCCAGAGCAAAACATCTAGTTATGAGTAACTTCATCTCTTAAGCAGAATTGTGAATGCAGCTCTGGACTATAATATAGGCTTAGGATCAAGTACAAGATGTACACAGTTAGTGCAAACACATTATATAAATTTTGACCAAACCTGCATATTTAGGAGGTACTGGTTGACCGTCTAATGTGTCTGGGGAGCATATAAAGTAGGTTCCGACTCTACCCGCTGGCAGATATCAGAGAAAAGATAGGTTAGGCATGTTGGATGTCAACATGCCTGATCCTTTTGTTCTCAGGGCTGTTGCCTCAGGTATCTGGTCTTAGCATAAACCCCTCTCTGTATGAAAAAACATATATTGTATATGGGGTGGTTGGACACAATAGCTGTCAGCCGGACAAGCCAAGAGCTAAAGTGTATGGTCACTACTGAGGACAGACCTTATTTGATTTATTCCATGGCAAACAGAATAAAAGTAATAACCCATAAACTAAGATTATGCCCAAAAATTGCAGGGTTAGGGCATGGCAAAAAGATCCTCATCGGGAACTTTACAATCGACTGTCATGTTCTCAATTTCAATGCACAGAATTGCACCATACGAAACATACCCTATCCTTTACAAGTAGATGCTAAATATGGCACAAGGACTCGTACACTGAGCTGCATTGCAACATTATAGACTTTCTAGTGTCGGAGCTCGAGCTGTACACATAGAAGGAGTGACAAGGATAAGGAAACTACCGGCTGAAGGGGAAGAGCAGCCTCTACTTAGGTAGGACTTTTTTTCTTGCTATGGAATATTAGAAAATTGACAAATTTTGGCAAGATATATACATCTTGGGGTTCTTTTGCAAACTTTCATTCCGAGAGGAGGGTGGATATTTGTTGTTTTTGGGTGGTGGGTTGTAAGATTTAGGGGGGTAGGGGTAACCTGAATGGTTACTGTACTGTGATATACACCAGTGTGTTGTGCCATGAATAGGATTTGGTGTAATGGAAATTCTGACCAGTAATTTGTATAGAGATGTTATTTTCCTTCAACTTTTATGGTATAGAAGTGTCCCATTGCTCAAAATGGCGACCGTCCAATGTTCTTCGCTATGTAAGAGGGCAAAATTTGGAAATATTACATTGTCTCCAGAATTGTAATTAAAAAAACATGAATTTTTCATTTGGCACCAGATCTTCTTATCGTAGGATAGTTGACTCTGCCTCGTCCAGTCATTGTATCGCTTTATGGGTCGAGTTAAAGATTCCCTTGAGCATGTAGAATAAAGAATGACCATTACGTCTCTAAAATTTTGATCCATTGCTCCTCTGACTTTGCGGTTTGTGGTCCTTGCAGAACCACATTGGGAACTGGTGATTTTCTGTGACTTGGCATAGGAGCGTGTGGTTAATGTCACACTAGCAAAGTCAGTGGTTAAATCAGAGGGGAACAAGACAATGATTTGCCATCTGGCCGTGGACTCTGAATAGCAGCGAGATTGTAATGTTATCCAGAGTAAACATATTGCTGCCTTGAAACCCTTTGTCAGTTTACCAAAACTCTTCATTACACAGCGAGGTTGTTTGTGAGATGGTTCCACCCATATAGTAAATCTTCCCTGAGAAGAAGAAGAAGCAGCGCAGTCTAGAATTAGCTTCACCTGCACCATAGACGTAAGGGAACCTCTGCCCAGTAAGTAGATTGACCAGCGTGCCCACTAATGTCCATGTTCTGCTCAGCTTAAAGTGTGTGTTACTTGTATCAGTCATTGATTATATCTGGGGAAACACCGTGCCTATTTGGTCTATGTTTCCACAGCAGTAGTCCTCAGGGGTGGATCTGCCGGCCCCTGCAGATAATAGACACATATGTAATGTCTATGATGAGGTCTTGTGGCTGGGGGCAATGAGGAAATGGGTGATCAGTGGGGGTCTTAACTTTTAGGCCACTCTTTTTACTAGCTACCTATAAAATTAGTCTCAGTGTCTGTGTCTCAGATAGGGAAATTAGATTTTTGGGCCCACTGGGGGCATGGAGTAATGCAAGTGATGATATCTGTACTGAGCTGTGCAATACAGGAAATACGCAACAATAAATGAGAAACTATAACAAAAGTTTCCCCCATTCCACATCTTTATCCAATCCCTGGTTGCACTTGATGGACATATGTGAGTAGCTCGCACATTATATCTATGGCGTGAGGCATTGAACATCAAAAGTTAAAATCCAAAGAAAAAAAAATTGAATTTTGGGAAGAGTTGAAGGAGTTAAATTAATAACACAAAGATCAAAAACAGAAAAGAAAAAAGGAAAGTGCCAGTGGAAAAGAGACAGCGGGAATCACAGCATTGTTATAAGAATACAAAAACCTACAATTTCACATTCATGTCTGGATGGAATATGTTGTATCCTACCCAGAGGATGCTGCTATACTGCATGTATAGGACTACATATATATATATATATATATATACTGCATGTATAGGACTCATATATATACTGCATGTATAGGACTCACATATACACTGTATGTATAGGACTCATATATATACTGCATCTATGGGACTCATATATATATATATATATACTGCATGTATAGGACTCATATATATATATATATATATATATATATATACTGCATGTATAGGACTCATATATATACTGCATGTATAGGACTCACATATATACTGTATGTATAGGACTCATATATATACTGCATCTATAGGACTCAATATATATATATATATATATATATATATACTGCATGTATAGGACTCATATATATATATATATATACTGCATGTATAGGACTCATATATATACTGCATGTATAGGACTCACATATATACTGTATGTATAGGACTCATATATATACTGCATGTATAGGACTCAATATATATATATATATCATATATATTCTGCATGTATAGGACTCCATATATATATATATATATATATATATATATATATATAATATATATATACTGCATGTATAGGACTCATATATACTGCATGTATAGGACTCACATATATACTGTATGTATAGGACTCACATATATACTGCATCTATAGGACTCATATATATACTGCATCTATAGGATTCATATATATACTGCATCTATAGGACTCATATATATATTGCATGTATAGGACTCATATATATACTGCATCTATAGGATTCATATATATACTGCATCTATAGGATTCATATATATAATGCATGTATAGGACTCATATATATACTGCATATATAGGATTCACATATATACTGCATCTATAGGACTCATACTGCATCTATAGGATTCATATATATACTGCATGTATAGGACTCATATATATACTGCATATATAGGATTCACATATATACTGCATGTATAGGACTCATATATATATACTGCATCTATAGGACTCACATATATACTGCATCTATAGGATTCATATATATACTGCATGTATAGGATTCACATATATACTGCATCTATAGGACTCATATATACTGCATCTATAGGATTCATATATATACTGCATGTATAGGACTCATATATATACTGCATATATAGGATTCACATATATACTGCATCTATAGGACTCATATATACTGCATTGATAGGACTCATATATATACTGCATCTATAGGACTCACATATATACTGCATCTATAGGACTCATATATATACTGCATCTATAGGACTCACATATATACTGCATCTATAGGGCTCATATATATACTGCATCTATAGGACTCACATATATACTGCATCTATAGGATTCACATATATACTGCATCTATAGGACTCACATATATACTGCATCTATAGGATTCATATATTCATTATCTAAGTATCTAACACACACACACACACACACACACACAAATATATATATATATATATATATATATATATATATATATATATATAGCAGCACAAGCCATGTAATATGATTTGAAATACACATCAGACCCACTGATTTTGGCAGGTAAGCAAAGGGTTGGACATGTTTAATTTCAGCATGCCCAATCTTTTATTCTCAAGGAGTATAAGATACAACACCCCTTTCCCTATTCAGAACACGTGCATGCTCAGCCAAAACATGTGTGCATGTGTATGGGAAAGTCAGGAGGAATAGCTGTCGGTCGAGTAAGCACTTGGCTGGCAGCTATTGAATAGGTATGACCACCTTAACTGGCTTGTTCATGTCAGCGCTTATTGGCCTTTGACTTTGAACTGTAATGTGGCACCATTGGTGGTCTATAAGGAAATACTGAATGTCTATATATATGCTAATGGAATAATATATCCATAATATGGTGCTGTACAGAGGTGTGATACAGCATCACAAGGCATGCCATGAAAGTTCCACTGTAGCAGTTCTGTGCCATGTCCATGAGTTGCCAAGTGAATAATAATAATGGCCATATGGGTTGTAACCTAAATTTTATGGAAACCAATGAAACTAAAACTGGCCATCAAGAGCTGGCTGCTATACAATGGGGCATTTGAGTTTAGTACACCAAGTATTAAGACGGCTATACAGATTACACCAAGGACTTGGCAGGACCAGCCGACCATCTAATGTGTGTTATATGTTCAGCAAATGCTTAGGAAAAAAGTTCTTTGTTCTACAGTAATGTAGTCGTAGTCGTAGTCTGGCAGTGGCTTGCTCCTTAGTGAAATGTGTATGTGTGTGGAGAGGATGGGAGACATTTATTGGTCCGTTTATAGGTTCTTCTGGTCCTACGATGGACCAGAAGAATGGCTAGAACAATGCAGGTGTGACTCTAGCGTCACTTCATTACTCCCCTTGAGAACTTTCCCAGACATTGCTTTGATACGCGCAGGGTGCAGGTCTATGTTGATGTGACTTATGTCCCTCATCTTGCAGGCCAAGGCTTGTGATCTGAGCTGGACATCTTTAAAAAGAAGCAAATAAACCGTCCAGCCTAATTATAACTTATGACTTTCACTAGACGTCAGTTCGGGGAAAGCCGCGCTTGCAGTAAATATTCCTTGCGGTAGATTTCACATGGTCTGAATTTTTTTTTCTGTGGCATGTGATATTTTGCTGAAGTAATATTATGCTAAAAATATGTGAATGATCCCACAGACCATATATCTTAGCCGTGTTGTCAGCGCATTGGTATTTCGGAGGAATATTGTGACAGCAGCGATTATATATACTGTATATTACTGAATTTTTTTGTACTTTTTATTTAGTTTTCAAAAAGTTGTCTTGGAATAAAATAATCGTGTTTTGCCAAAAAAAATAGTGCCACATCTGTCTGTAGTCTATTCTTGGTAATACAGTTTATATCTATTCAAGTCAATGGAACTGTAAGGCGGCGCTAAACAAGTAGATCCTTATTTCTAATCCGGGACAATTTCGTCAACATATTTGAGTTTCCTGTTCTGAAAGCCACCAAATTTTTGTGATTTCTTTATCTAGATGCTCTTTATGGTATATATAAATCAGTTACAGGTACTAAATAGTTCATTAAATGTGTTTTATGAGATGAGAAACAGTGCCACTATCACCCATAGGCTGTGTGTGGTATTGCAGCTCCTGGCAATGCCTTATGAGTTGACACCTATTGAATTTTTCACACCTTGTAAAAATAAGGCTACGTTCACCTCTGTGCGGAGTCTCCTTTGCAGGGTCCATCAGAAATTGCTGGACAAAAAAAATTCTGCAAGTCTGACTCTTTTGTCCGGCGATTTCAGTATAAAAAATACGAACACCTGACGGACCCCAATATAGTCAATGGGATCTGTACATGTCCGACATTTCCGCAATCCATTGCTGTCCATTTTTCTGTTCTTGTAGGACTGCACAATTGTGAACGTAGTGTAAATGGTTCTAAATACAAAATAAAAGTATATTTGGAATAAATTTTGTTTATATTTTTTATAACAGTGGCCAAAAATTTTATCGAGTATGAAATCTTACAAAATTCTCCTCTTGTTTCCTTCAGATGCAAAGAGATATTGCCTACAACGTTCGAGAAGGCCCAGTAGTCCACCGGCCTGGGTCAACAACATATCCCTCTCATGGAGGCCCAATATCTCCTCCTCCAACCCCCGTGCCCCATTCCATGCCGCCTTCCCCATCCAGGATACCATATGGTGGAGGGCGCCCACCAGTGGGACAAAGTAACACAACAATGCCAAGGGAAAGATTATCCAATTTGCCTGCTTCAAGATCCATATCTCCCAGCCCCAGTGCCATCTTGGAAAGGAGGGACGTGAAACCAGATGAAGATATGGGCAACAAGAATGTCCAATTGATGCGAAATGACGGTATGTATGCGGACCCCTACATGTACCACGAAGGCCGGATGAGCATTGCATCTTCGCATGGAGGGCACCCTCTTGACATGCCAGATCACCTTATTGCTTTCCACAGAGGGTCAATGAGGTCTTCAAACACTTATTCTAACACTTCTATGCAAGTGGAAATGATGGAACAATCGGTTTATCGGCAAAAGAGTCGAAAACACTCAGAGAGTCATTTGCCAACTCTTGGATCTAAAACTCCTCCAGCCTCACCACACAGAGTGACTGATATAAGGATGATGGAGATGCATGGTCATAATGCTCATGGGCCTCCTCATGGTATACACAGTGAGAGGTCTTCTCCAATACGACAGTCCTTTAAGAAAGATCAGGGTCCCGGAGTATTTGTCGAGGCCAAAGTCCGGAACACTGGTGGAATACTTGGAATGGCGGACATAGTCCCATCTCCTACTGAAAAGCAAATGTTTGCTGGATATGGAGCTCCCAAAGATAACTATACACGGTAAGGAGGATTGTAATCCTGTAGGACCTTCTATATTCTAAGCTTCTATGAGTTAAACTACAAAATTTTGTAGAAATTCATATTAATATGTCCAGTTGAGGTTTGTGATGATGAGGACCATAGTGAGATTTTTGAGAAGTCACTTTGTGATGTAGGCCTTGATATCTTCCTCCCCTTCATCGAAGGCCCTTACTTTATTAGGATATATATGGAAATTCAGACCAGAAAATAAGGGACTTCCATCTATCAATAGTCAAAGAAAATGAGTTGGTGTTGTGGTTCTTCAGACTTACATATACATGTACATTCCTCAATCTTGCTAACCAACTAAACCGCATGAGCAGTATAATAATGCTTGTAGGCCCTCCATGGCTATACGAGAGTGCTAAAACCATGGACTGTGACAGGTCAATAAATGTCCCAATGGTATGTTCTTAGTGTTTTTGACATGCTTTTATGTCTTGATAGGATTTCTAAACATGATGTATAAATGCTACCTTTAGTTCTTAAAGGGAACCTGTCACATTGGCTCTAGTGTTCAATCTACAGTCAGCATGTTATAGAGTACAAGGAGCTGAGCAGATTGTTCTATCTGTTTATGGGATAAAAATTCTGTAAAATTTGCGATTTATCCACTTGAATCCCTATTTCCCTATTCTTATGAGTGCAGTGGGCGGTTCTAATCTGTGACAGTCATGAGTAGGACCGCCCACTGGACTCCTAAGCATAGAAAGGTGGAATTTTTGAGTAAATGACAGGCTATACTGAATCTTTTCCCATAGAACTATATATTCTCCTGCTCTACAACAGGTTGTCTACAGACAGCATATTCAACATGAAGTTAAAGGGTTAAATAATTTTTTTATTGTTTAAGTTTAAAGGGGTTGGAATTTTTTTTTAAGGTTTAAAGGGGTTGGCCAGTAGTCCAGCTCAGTTTCCATTGACTTCAGTGAGAGCTAAGCTGCAGCTCCGGTACTTGGCCAATATACAGGGCACAGAGCCAACTGCTTCCAGCTCCATGCAGTGTATAGTACGGGCTGTGGAAGTGGCTTCTTGTAGTGGCCCCCTGCTGGTCCCCAACGATCAGGTATTTATCGACTACCTTAAGGATAGGCCATAACTAAAGGTTCCTGGACATCCCTTTCAGCTCTTGACTCATTGTATATGTGTGTCGCAAAGGACCTAATGATTTAGTAAAGAATAATACCGCCATATAGTATTGGATCCATGGGTTGAACTACAATCAGGACATGTACATGGTGTATTGAACATGTTCTGCATATTTAACTCCTTTCATCCTGGGAAAGTTGTGAGTAGGATTTCTTCTAGCAGGTAGTCAGTCCTTGTTCCTTGTTGTTTGGTTGTCGGGTTGTGTTTGGGTACATGCCTCCAGGCAGATGTATACTACTATAGTCTTCTGTATGTATATTATATTACTATAGTCTTCTGTATGTATATTATATTACTATATTGTCTGTTTCCAATTTGGCTTGCAGGCGCTGTGGCTTTCTCCGGCTGATGGCTTTGTTCCCGGAGTTGATATATGTGAGGATGAAGATTGCAGATTGATACTTGTAGGGTTGTGTTTGTGCTGTGCTATGCAAATACAAACCAAATACACTGCGGCAGTGCTACACCCTTTATAGTCTCTATCACACTGCTCCGCACCTTGTGCCCCCCATTGTTTAGCCACCATGATATTTCAATAGTCTCCCACCTTCGCTAGACTGCTCCATGGTATATCCACTTAGTTATGCTAGAATAGAGGGTTATTACTGTATAATATGCTGAATTTAAAGGGGTTTCCAGGTTTTTAATATTGGTAGCCTATCCTTAGGGTCTGACCTCTAGCACCCCACTGATCAGCAGGTTGTAGGGACCCATGCGTTGCTTACCAAAATTTTATAATGGCTGTTAGCCGTACTACAACTCACTCACTTGGATGGGACTGAGCTGCAATACCTGACACAGCCACTATGTAATGTAGGGAGCTGTGGTCAGCTGAACAGTATGCCACGCACCTTCAATCAGCTGATCAGTAGGGGTGCCCAATGTCAGATCTCTGTCAATTGGATATTGTTGCTATTCTATGATACACTACAACCTTTGGGACTCTGAGATAGTAGGTTGATACCCTTTATGGCAGCCATATTGGTTGTCACCTAAGTTACTTATTTCTGTGGGTCTGTCCTCAGAAACCGCCAGCAGATGAATGACCATCTATATAACCCACGGTCAGACGGGGCCCTCCAGAGCAATTCTGTTCTAATATATTGAATATAAGTATAGATCTATGAATAATAATGTGTTACTATCCGTTTTCCATTCTCTATCTGTTATTTTTACATCTAATCTGGGGCTATAAAATATTTTATTAGGGAGAAGTTTCACTTGGTTGCCAACTGGCGCCTGAGCCCTGCTTAGCATTATATCGGTGGTTTAGGGAATTTTATGGCGCTACATGGATGTAATGTTGTTTTTATTGCATGTTTATCCGACCATTGGTAAAATGTAGCAGCAGGCTTTGTTGACATTGGATCAGGTCATGTATTAACTACTGTTCATGATTAGGCGGTATTATACACGGGACATGTTATTACATTGTTTGCACTAGATATAATAAATCCCTGTTTATAACTTTAATTGATCTCCTGAAGAATACAATATTTTGTTAATATGATATTAAAGTTGCTTTACTTTTGATACTATGAGACAGCTCCTTAAGGGAGTAACCTGTACTGGCAGGAGCTTGTGTTGGAACCTCCCATGAGGAGCCGGTATGGCTGATAGAACGTTTCTGCAGGTGTATACTTTCTCTGGATACAAAGTGAAGCATTCTATGGCGATTACTTCCGAAATGAATGGCCTTCTGTGCCCGGCAAGGACACCAGTGGTCCTCTTATTTACCCTTTAAATCCTTGAGTTGCCCTTTATTGACAACTATTATTGTCCAGTACATCTGTGATGGGGATGTTACCTACAGTCCTCCTTGTCATGCAGCAATAAGGAAGCATCCTGCTTTTATGATCTTGTCCCATTTTTGGTAATTTTCATAGTTTTGGCATGCATTTTTTTCTGATATTCTATACTTTATTGTAAAAAGAGTGGTAAGAGTTAACATTTCTCCTTTTTTTTATTTTCTTGTATAAGATTTGAGATGTAGGTTCTTAGTAATGACATAATAGGAAGAAAATACTGCGATTTCCATCTATAATCCTTGTGGTTAGCGGTGCCCGGCAATCACAACCTTTAATAATACCATGGCGTAGTCTCTGCAGTTGTCACGTCAAGACCAACTTCCTTCCCAGAATGCCCTCTGTGTGTCATTTATGGGCAATAAAAAGATACCCACATTATATAATAACTATAAATAATGGCCAACTAGACCGTCACCATTACTGCGCCCCGCACATAAATCAGAGGGCTCTGGAATAACAAACCAGGGCCGAGGACCAGAAACCCCCTATAACGCTTGGTTGGGAGAGTCGATTATGACATTGGGTTACATTTATGCCGTAACCTTGTGTAAAGCAGCGCTGAGAAGTGCTTATTAGTGTGAATACTATCTCTAGGTCGTGTATTAGATTAGATGTAAACCTCAGAATGAAGCCTGTCATTATGAAATCTCGCCTCGAGCTAGGTTCTTAGTCTACACCACACGTGGTATGGTCCATGGAGTAATGGAAGGAACTTTTTGCTTATTATATGGAATGTACGATGGAAATATTTACTTAAAATTGTACCAAAATAAAGTGCTAAATGACAGGCCTCGAGCCTTTCTGAAATCTGCCTTTTTGACTTTTTATATGATTTTTGGCTCCGCAAACCCATAAACTCACTTAGTTTTTTTTCCATCCCACAGACATTCAGCTTTGTTATATACCATTATTTAAACACTGTATGGTGGCATTATATAAGTTCAGTTCCTAATAACTTATGCAGTGTATGACGGTATTACTTGAACACTATATGGCAATATTATTTGGATGGCATATGGCTGCATGTTTTGGCAAAGTATGGTTATTTGGCAGGACCTACTTGGCCATGGACTGAATCTATGACCATATTATTTAGTGACTATATTATTTTGATACTCTATGGTAGTATTATATGGTACTGTTTTACTATATGGCAGTATTATTTTACTAAAATATGGTTATTATGATCTGTCTAAATGATTTCTTGCTTTGCCTAAATGTATGAAGTACCGTAATTCTTTAGGAGGTATATTATTTTAGTATATACGGTAGTATTTTTTGGCACAGTTTTTATATGTATGACAGTATTATCACACTTTTAATAAAAGCATCACGGTGGCTCAGTGGTTAGCACTGCAGACTTGCAGTGCTAGAGTCCTGGGTTCGAATCCTGCCAGGGACAACGTCTGCAAGGAGTTTGTATGTTCTCCCCGTGTTTGCGTACTCCGGTTTTCTCCTACACTCCAAAGACATACTGATAGGGAATGTAGATTGTGAGCCCTATATGGGACAGTGACTGTAAAAGCGCTGTGGAATATGATGGCGCTATATAAGTAAGCATAATAAATTTCTAAATGTATGGAGCATTTATTTAGGCACTATATTATTTTGGTAGCAGTATTAAATCAACACTCTTTAGCAGTATTATTTTCACACATGATGGTACGGTAAAATGGACTCAGTTATGCAGTAAAGGTCTTAATCTGTAACAGCGCTATTTGGGCACTGGATTATTTTGCTACTATATGATATGTTTTGGCCTCAGTTGTGTAACCCTTTTTTTTGGCAGTATTATAGCAGTATTATTTTGGCACAGGATGGTATATTAAATGGTCTTACTGATATAGTCAATTGGGGAGATTTAAGTTTCTCATTTTCAACACTGGTCTTCATATCTCCTGCGCTGGTAATGGATGCCCCTGCTTTATGAGGAGGAGCGCGCCGGCACCAAGTGCTTGCTATGAAATCTACACCAGCCTGTAGATTTCAGGCATCATAAATAATAACACACCATGTTCCTTGCCACGCTCCTATCAGATGACAAGGGTAGCGTAAAAGAGAAAAAAAAAATTACTGTTTTTCATAGAAGAACCCAACTTGCACAAAAATCTTTTCATGCCTTGTACACCAGAAAAGGCACGATAAGACTGAGGCTCCACATTGCAGAAACGCAGCTTTTTTTGCTGCAGATTTTGAGAAAAAGGAATGAGAAGTATAAGGAAGCTCTTCTACTTCTCCCTTCTGCTCAATTCACTCCTGGCTTAGCTCAAAAAACTGCAGCAAAATCTGCAACAAAAAAAGCTGAGTTTCCGCAATGTGGGGCTTCAGTCTAAAGTTGTCCCAATGTCTTAATTCAGCACTGTGTAGCAGTATTATTTTTGGCACAGTATATGGCTTCAACTATATAGTGAATATCTTAGTCTGTCATGGTACTAATTCAGCACAGTGTAGCAGTATTATTTTGGTATAATATGGCTTAGTTACATGGTTTCAGCTATATTGTGAATGTCTTAGTCTTGCGGTACTAATTCAGCATTGTGTAGCAGTATTATTTTGGCACAATATATGGTTTCAGCTATATAGTGAATGTCTTAGTCTTGCGGTACTAATTCAGCATTGTGTAGCAGTATTATTTTGGCTCAGTATGGTATAGTTACATGGTTTTAGCTATATAGTGAATGTCTCAATCTGTCATGGTACTAATTCAGCGCAGTGTAGCAGTATTATTTTGGTATAATATAGCTTAGTTACATGGTTTCAGCTATATAGTGAATGTCTTAGTATATGGCAGTACTATTTAGGCACTGTTTTATTGTGTTACTGTATGATGATGCTCCTGCCTCACCCTATAAGCAGCTCCCTCGGGTTAATATCTATGGGTTAGTAGAATTTCCATGATTAACTTTACGATGTCCACTTTCTGGAGCATAAAATTTAGCTGCAAACAGAAGTGATGGCTTAATATTTTCCACATGACTGGAGAAAACACATCTGTATGACAGCATGAAGGAAAATGTTATTATCTTTGATGTCACTCAGCAACCTATAAACATAGGTGTCTTTGTTCAGGAATGGCGACTCTCGGAGACGTTGCATCTCTCCTCTAATCTCCCGCGTTTACCATACAGTGATAATAACATCCTGAACTTCTCTGTTCTTGATGGAATAAAATATGAGGAATTTTCCCTCGCTTTCCTTTCATCTTCTCTCACCGCATCTCAAATAATAGAATTTGCGACAGGGGGAAAAAAAAACAGATAGTTTTCGTATTTCTGCCCCAATTCCGAGCTGCTCCCTTCAAAAATGATATATGCTGCGGTTTACCGGAGTAAGCCAAGATCATCCTTGAGAAGTCATAATTTACTTAAAATTCAGAATTGTTTCCAGATTGCTCAGTCTAGAAATAGACCCCGGGTATCTGACTGTGCGGCTTAGAAAACATATATTTTGTCCTACAGCTGGACTTTAAGACAGTTTCAAGATGCTCGGAAGAAAATGCAATGTCTTTATTACGAAGTTTATAATCCAAATTAAATTTAAGTCATTTTTGGACAAATTTAGGACAAATAATAGATTATGTAGTGAAGCTTTAATGCAAAGCACATGTAAACATGGGCAATTATTTTCCATAAAAGATGGATATTTGTCGGGGAAAACAATTAAAGTTGATCTCAACATAGTCCTGAAGTGGGTCCGTTGTGGAAGGAGTCTTGGTACATGAAATGGGGGTTGTCTGGGATTAGAGAAAGCGGCACTTTATAGGCTGTGTCTGGCATTGCACCTCACAGGGATAACCCCTGACTCCGACTCCCCTATTTTTCTGCAGCCTGACTCTGACTCCTCTATTTTTCCATAGCCTGACTTCGACTCCTTTATTTTTCCACAGCCTGACTCTGACTACTCTATTTTTCCGAAGCCTGACTCTGAATCCTTTATTTTCCACAGCCTGACTCCAACTAGTCTATTTTTCCGAAGCCTGACTCTGAATCCTTTATTTTCCACAGCCGACCCAACTAGCCATTTTTCCGACCCACCCTAACTTTATTTTCCACAGCCTGACCCAACACATTTTCCAGCCTGACTCTTCCTTTTTCCCCCGCCCCAGTCTATTTTTCCGAAGCCTGACTCTGAATCCTTTATTTTCCACAGCCTGACTCCGACTCCCCCCCCCCCCCTATCCACAGCCTGACTCAGACTACTCTATTTTTCCGAAGCCTGACTCTGAATCCTTTATTTTCCACAGCCTGACTCCAACTAGTCTATTTTTCCGAAGCCTGACTCTGAATCCTTTATTTTCCACAGCCACCCAACAGCTATTTTCAAAGCCTGACTCTGACTCCTTTTCCACAGCCTGACTCCACAGTCTATCAACTTAATTTTTAAATTTTTTTTTTTCCATAGCCTGACTCCGACTTCATCCATAGCCTGACTTCGACTCCTTTATTTTTCCACAGCCTGACTCTGGCTCCTTTATTTTTCCACAGCCTGACTCTGACTACTCTATTTTTCCGAAGCCTGACTCTGAATCCTTTATTTTCCACAGCCTGACTCCGACTCCTCTATTTTTCAGCAGCCTGACTCCGAATCCTCTATTTTTCTGCAGCCTAACTCTGACTCTTTCATAAATGGCTGACGATGGTCGATGGTCATACAGGTGCAGTAAAAGCTCCGCTAATTCATGAAAAAAGCCAGTGATTTGAGTCCTATAAAAGTAAATATGTAACAAAAAATATACCTAATTAATTATACAATATTAATAATTCTATAATATAATTAAAAATAATTATTTTATTTTCAAGCCGGAGTCAGAAACTTTTTTCAACTCCAACTCCACCCCAAAACTGACTACTACTCTGACTCATCAATATTCTAGCGAATGGGGATGAGCGGCTATACCAGATACAGCTGATGGACAGAAGGGGCGCTGTTTCTGAAAAAAAAAAAAAAAACTAATTGTGGACAATATATCTAATTGTGGACAATCTATGTAGCCTCCTTGTATTTACTTATCATAGACCATGTCCCCAAATCTATCCAAATCTCCCAATCTCTGACACGCACATATATGTGAGAGGTGATTAAAAGATTAAAGGGAATGTATCGCCAATTGTTTACATTTATTTATTAAAACCAGATAGTGAAATCGATCACTTTTTTTCTAATCTGTTTTTATTTTCTGATTTTAGATTTTTTTTATTCTGTTTTTGTACATGATTATGGGGGCGGCCATCTTGCCTGAGGTTCTCCTCTGCTCTATTAACAGCATTTAGTGATATGCTTTATGGCATAGTCATGGCAATAGTCTGGAGTCAATCAGTGAGAGAGTTTTCTAGGCATGCTCTGTGCAGGGACGTGAAGAAATTAAGCTGTGACATCTATTGTCAGTAGTGGATGCAATAATGGGTCAGTGGTGTTATCTTCTATTGTAATCCTGTCTGCCTTATCTGTGATACAAATGAGGTGACTGCTGTAAAGAAACTCCCTGCATATGTGGCAATGGCCAGTCTATTATTAGTTTTAGTGGTCAGGATAAAAATTGCAGGATATAGTACTTCATTTAAATATAAATAGTGACATGGAATAAAAAAAAAAACTTCATAAAAAATATGCTTAACCTAAAAACTTGGTTTACAAAATAGGTGATTTTCTGGTGACACATTCCCTTTAAGGGTCTAGATTCTTTTTTTACAAGAACGAGGGAAGGATCAAATAATGACGTTATCGCAATTTTATAAAATATTCAGTTCTTCTTTTAATCAAAGGCTCTCCATCCTCCGTCTATATGACTTTCAGCTATGGAAATGGTATTTGCCATTTCCTTTAGAACAAGGGTATATTTACATAAAATTCCCATAGTGCACTGCTATTACGCCTCCCTAACTTTACTGAATATTGTAGATGGGAATTATTTAACACGTTATTTTTTATTCATGGGAATTAGCCCTATAGTTATCTGCAATTTGGCTGATTGGAAATTATGGGGATAGGAGAAGGCTCTTGGGGCTAAGGCCGGGGCTCTATGCTGACATATTTACATGTAGCCTGATTTGGGACCTGCTGCAAATGTAGTAATTTGATAGGAAGGGCGATGTGTATTTACAATTGCAAAAAATATATAACAATGTAATGCCTAAAGTGTTTGTCTGGGACTATAATATCAATTGCTGTGGTCTTTTCACTTCTTACCAAGCACAGCGCCGTGCATTATATAGTGCCTGTGTATGGTATTGCAGCTCAGCCCCATTAATTTGAATGGGACTGAGCTATAGAATGGCCATTGTTGTGATGTCACGGGCCGGAGAAGAGGAAGTGAAGCTTAAGATCACCATTCTGGACATGATGGGAAAAAAAGAATCTACTTTTCCCCCCAGTAAGAGTGACTTAAGCAAATGGACAGTGTGTGGTATGGTAACTCAGGCCCGTAAAAGTGATCAGAACTGACTGTACTATACCAGATACAACCCATGGGCAATGGTTTGGCTCTTTCTAGTAAAAAACTGATACAGGTATATAATAATAGACCAAAATGGTAAATACATCATGAAGTGGTAGTGTTCGTGTAGTTCTTCCTGGCAATCACATCAGACAACGTCTCCTCTTTTCTTCTTACTCTTATTGCCTACTTACAGGTACCTATCCTTGTAAGACGTCTCACCTTTGTACATGGGCTTTAAGGACTACATGGTGACAGTAGACAGATCTCTTGCACATTGCAGAGTCTGATGGGCCCATTGGAGAACTCTAAATTTACCCCGTCCTCAGTTATAACAACTTTGTGTTGCGCCTCTAGTGCCACCTATTGGAAAGTTACTATCCTATAAGTCTAACAGGCCTTGCAACAAGACTAAGCTAAAAGCCAAACCAGACATCTTGTGTACACCTTATTGTTGAGTTGCAAATGACTTTCCATTTTGAGATACAACTAATTCCATCCTTTGGGCAATGTCTTTCCAAAAATATCCACTGTTTTTGAATGTTGTATACGTGGTGGTTTTACTTTCATGCCATATTTGACCCCCTCTTAACATCTAACTGACTGCATGGCAGAATCTGGTAATAGGCTATTCCCTTGTTTTGCAGAGAGAGGATGCATGCCATGGAGAAACAGATTGCTAGTCTAACTGGCCTGGTTCAGAATGCACTATTAAAAGGGCCCAGCCCAAGCAGCACTAAGGATGCACCTGGGTAAATATGAGAAAGCTTTTCATTTACATCTAGCCAGTACCCAGGGAGGGATTCACCATGTTGGCAGCAGATATGACTCTATTATACGTGGGCATGGTCAGAGATGTTTGGATATGCAAAGAGTTGCTGCAGACTGTAGAACTGTAGAAAGAGTTAAAGGGCTATCAGTAGGTTAAAGGCAGGGGCATCCATAGCAAAATCAAAATGGGGACCACCATTGCTGGGGCTGGTTGACTGCACCTACCAGTGTTTCTTCACCACCTTCACCACTCTTTCCATACCTTTTCTTTGCCCCTCACCGCTGTACCCTAATCCTGGGGGGTTTCTGAAAAGTAGCTGCACTGCGCCAGGTCCAGTTGCCCACAAAGAACCTTAGGCCTTAATATAGATCTGTAATGACTGCCTTAAAGGGGTTGTTCAGCCTTAGGAAAACATGGCTGCCTTCTTCCAAAAACAGTGCCTGCCCATAGGTTGTGTCTAGTATTGCGGCTCAGCTCCACTGAAATGAATAGGAATGAGCTGTAATACCACTTACAACCTGCAGACAGATGTGGCAGCCATGTTTTTATAACTTTTAACAACCCCTTTATATATATTTTTAAAGGGAATGTTCAGCTTTTAACACCTGGTTGTTTTCAGGTCCAGGATTCTCTGCTGGTTATTTCTATAACCTATTTTTATAGTGGTCAGGGCTCCATTTTGTGATACAAAGCTACAAACCCTCTGCTTAGGTGCCCTCTGTCACCACTAGGGGGGAGTTTAGGAGCCAACTGTATAATATTTAATGAATGTTCTTAAAAGGGTTGTCCCGGATTAGAAAACATGGCTGCTTTATTCTTCTCAGGAAGTGACATCATGTTCATTGATGGCATGGGAATGGGGCTGTAGCATTGCCGTGTGATGATGTCACTTCCTGAGAAGAAGAAAGCAGCCATGTTTTCTAATGCTCATTAACCCTTTCAGTGTCAGTGTAGTAGCTTACACTGAAAGGGTTAATGCTCATTAACCCTTTCAGTGTAAGCTACTAAGCTCCCCCTAGTGGTGGCTGTAGGGAGACAGACCTTTATTAACTTTATGGGGGAGATTTATCAAGAGCGGTGGTTTCCACACTGATCTCGATGATCTCTTCTGCACCTTGCCATAAATCCGGATGTCTGTTCAGGGGATTTGGAGCTCTGGATTGGAAAACAGACCTCGATCACTATAAAGATATATTATGAAATGAATCCCTATAGAATTCTTGGTGTATTGTCTGCATGGTTTAGGATGGATGGAAGATGACAGCAATGATGGGCATGTATAGAAATTCTACCAACAGCATTGTGCATGGGATACATTAACACATTAACTCTTCTAACGCTAGCTACTGGTTACATAGAAATTAACCTCTTCTTAGGACACTTCGATACTGCCCATCTAGAGGTCTCTGGCCACCTATGCCTGACCTAAAAATATAGGCCCCTAAATATCCTAATAGATTGAGACATGTATTTGGAGAGTTCATCTTTCCATTCTATGTAATGCCGCACCTAACAATCCCTGGAATAATCCAGGTTTTAGTCTGTCTCCTCTTTTGATAATAACGGATCTTTCTGTTTTCATTATTTCAGTGAAAAAGTCTTAAAGTCTGCAAGCAGCACTCCGCCGGTCACCGACAGCCCAGGTACAGTATGATCCGTGTGTTTTGCTTATGTTTTTTTTGGCAGACCCTGCATTTAAAGGGGCTTACCAAGCTAAAAATGTATTAACTGTTCTCAGCAGGTGATACCCTGAGGATGGAGCATGAAGCAGACAGCGCTGTTCTCTGTGTAGTGGTGGAACTGAGAACTGCAGCTTAGGTCCCATTCAAATGAATGGGAGCAGATCTGCAGTACCTTGGCCTGGCCACTACACAGAGAACGGAGCTGTCTGCTTCCTATTTCAATCTCCGTGTATCAGCTGCTGAGAACAGTTACTTGGTGGGGGTGCCGGGTGTCAGACCTTCACAGATCTGGTATTGATGACTGATTCTTAGGCGAGGTTATCAATATTTTTAGTCCAGAAAACCCCTTTAAATTTTAATTTATCTGACTGAGGATGTGATCTTCATCTGGCTATTTGGGCACTGACTTGATGTCCAAATATCTTTTTCCCCTTGCCTTATATGCTGGGCTTTTTTGGCCAAACAAAAACACTGAGAGTACTTCTTCAGACTTCTTCTTAAACCAGTTGGTGTTTTTGAGACAAGTTTTGGTCGGTACATAGCTCAGTTTTATGGATGCTGAATCATCTTCTCTTCTAACTGTTCGGTGGTTTCCAATCGATAGAATATTCTTCCTTATTATCTACCTAATTGATAGCGATTGTTCATTGTTTGTCTACCAAAAAAGACAAGCTGAGTCTAAACAGCCACAAAAATGTCGTTTCCCATCCAAAATAAATTTCCTCTCAGCAGAAACAGAAGGCACGTATTGTTTGTCGTGCTAAACACAATGAGCTGGAGGACCGTGATTAACCCATTTTGTGGGGGATGTAAGAACAACATGAAGCTAGGCTTCCAGCGAGAAGAAAAACAAACTTCTGACATTATTTCACCGCTGTCATCTCCTGGCTGACACTGAGCCATGTGTTGGTGATTTCGTGGAGAAACAAATACAGGAGTTGGGTTTACTACATCTGTCCATAAATACAGTCTGTGAATAGATGCAGTATCACAGGCAGATTTTCACTGTAGACTGGGTCTAGACTAGGTCTTTATCTTCTAACAAGAGTAGATTTATTCTCTAGCCTAGGTATTTCTTCGTCTTCAAACCTGGATAGATCTTAATCTTCCAACTTGGGTAGGCCTTTGTCTTGTAACCTGGATAGATCTTCATCTTCTAACTTGGGTAGGTCTTCATCTTGTAACCTGGATCCTCATCTTCTAACTTGGGTAGGTCTTCATCTTGTAACCTGGATCCTCATCTTCTAACTTGGGTAGGTCTTCATCTTCTAACCTGGATCCTCATCTTCTAACTTGGGTAGGTCTTCATCTTCTAACCTGGATCATCATCTTCAAACTTGGGTAGGTTTTCACCTTCTAAACTGGGAAACTGTTTATCTTCTTTCCTGAGTATGTTTACATCTTCTAACCTGGGTAGATATTTATCTTCTAGCCTGGGTAGTTGCTTATTTTGTAGCCCAATTTTCTCTGCTACATAGGGTTTTATTTTCTGACCTGGGTAACTATTCATCTTCTATCCTGGGTAGCTCTTAATCTTCTTGCCTGGATAGTTCTAATTCTTCTAGCTCAAGTAGGTTTTTATCTTCTAACCAAGATAACATTTTATATTCTAGCTTTAGAAGATCTTCAGCTGCTACCCTGTGTAGATCTTTATCTTCTATACTGTGTTGAGTTTTTTTATAACCTTCATAGGTTTTCATCTTTTAGCTTGGGTAGGTCTTCATCAACAAACCAAGGATAGGGCTTTGTCTTTTAGCCTTGGCAGGCTCTTTGCCTTATAGCCTGGCTAGGTCTTCCTCTTCTGGCCTGGGTAGGTCTTCCTCTTCTGGCCTGGGTAGGTCTTCCTCTTCTGGCCTGGGTAGGTCTTCCTCTTCTGGCCTTGGTAGGTCTTCCTCTTCTGGCCTGGGTAGGTCTTCCTCTTCTGGCCTTGGTAGGTCTTCCTCTTCTGGCCTGGGTAGGTCTTCCTCTTCTGGCCTGGGTAGGTCTTCCTCTTCTGGCCTGGGTAGGTCTTCCACTTCTGGCCTTGGTAGGTCTTCCTCTTCTGGCCTGGGTAGGTCTTCCTCTTTTCCTAGATGGAAGATGGTTTGGAGTTGGAGTCCCTGTCAAAATGGTGGACTCACAGCTGCTTGTTACACTACATCTGAGCTTTGACGTCTTATGATCTGTGCACCTGGTGGATCCATCACATGACCAGGACACAGAAGCACAAGTCACCAGTACTATAAATGGATCTTCACCTGGCCCAGGAGCATCAAGCTACATCTCTAATAACCATCTATTCTAGACAATACCTTGTAGGTCGCAGCTTCTGCTCTATACCCAGTCTGTATTCATGGAGTAACGTCAGGATCTTTGACATGTATAAACATTTCTGGATATAATAGAATGTGACTGAACTCAGAAATGTTACAGTAAGGTGATCCAAGTCCAACACTGAGGAAGCCCTGCCCTTCCTTGTAGGATTCATCTGTAAAAGCACAAACCCAGGGAGCATTTTCTGTCTTCCCGTTAGTGGCCAACTCTTCCTGTCTTGGCCTGTCTCTTGGTGCACAGGAAGTATGTAAAATATCTGTTACACTCTTGTCTCCATAGAAAGTAGCCACTTTTATATCCTTTGGAATAGGAGCCGTGCTTCAGATAATCCTCTGTTTAATACATGCACAGTCACAGCCCTCACTCGCTCGAGACAAAGTCTTCTTTCATGCTACTAGACCTATATTTGCATGTTCATTTTATATAATCCAAGGGCATACGTTCTGCCAGCACAGAATTTGCATTCTGCAATCTCCGTTGTCAACCAGCCGGTCCCTCAGAATTTTCTGCTTAAACAGAGGAACATACTATACTTTTAGAAATGTCATACTAGCATGCTACTACCCCAGAAGGAGACATATGATGAGTTATTCCAGGCTGTCTGTATCAGTAGTTTGGTGGTTCTACTGTTACCTTACAGCACTAGGGGCCTTGAGTAAGGATGAGCGAACCTCACGAAGTTCAGATTCACAAGGTTTGGGCAAAAAATGTATTTCCTGAACCGGATATGCTGGAAAAGGTTGTTTATTATGCTCTGAGGTCCCTTCCGACCCCACAATATAATAACCAGAGGGCAGGGAAGGTGTTTAAAAATAAAAAACATTCGTCACTTATGCTAGGCTCCGCCATGGCATCCTCCACTGACGTCTGTCACCACCCCAAGTGATCTCTGAGACCCAAACATAGGTCTCAGCGGTGATGTTGGGGGCCAAAGGACATCATTAAGATGGTGGAACGCCGAGGCAGAGCCAAGACAGGTGAGGAATATTATTTTTAAAAATAATTTTAAACATCAGCAAAATAGATTTGTGCGAATTGAACCCAAATATTTGGATTAGTTCTGAATTTTTGGGGAAATTCGTAACAAACTCAGCCTATTATGAACCGGTTCGCTCATATCTAGTCTTGAGTCGAAATCTACAAGGATGTGACTAGATGACCTCTCCATTCTTTTATGGGACTCTTTAGGGTGCTAAAGGTGGTCATGCTGTTCTTGTCAATATGCTGATAAGCTTTTTGAAGCATTGAGGTCATTGCCGCTTACCTCTTTGGAGCAATGGCAACTCCCTCAATGCTCCTAAGAAGAGCTCATTTGCATATTGACAAAAACAGCGATATCTCACCAATGGAGGCAGCGATTCACAAGGGGGAAACCTGAATCAATCTATCTGCTGGTATGCTGGATTCTGCTGACAGACTCCCTTTCAGGGAGGTAAGCTGCTGCCAGAGGATTGTGGCAGTAGCTTACTCCCCTCTACCTATTTAGAACACATGCATGCTCAGCCAAGCAAACCACACACATGTATAAGGGAATTAGGAGGAATATACTAGCTAGATGAGTATTTGGCTAAAGGCTATTTGTAGTGCACGGCCACCTTTAGGGTTTTTTTTGGGTTAATAATTGGCTCTCTTGTGTTTTTAAGTATTTTTCTGAGCTAGGGATGAGAGATTGGGGACTATAGCCTAGTGCAGAAAAGTAAATACCTACAGTTAGTAAAAATGATCAGATATTTTCCAGAACAGCGCCACTCTTGTCTATGGGATGTGTCAGGTATTGCAGTTCTGACTTCAGTTGGATGAAAAAGAGCTGCAATACCAGATGTAGCCATGGTCAGGAGTGGCGCTGTTTCTGGAAAAAAATCAAAACCTATTTCCTAATGGTAGACAAAGCCTATAAAAGACTTCATGGGCACTGTGTATTAAGGATATAGGATATTATAATATAAGTGAATGGTTTCACGGTGAGAGGATAAATCTTTTCTGGGTACTTTAGATGACGTGTTATATTATTTGCACAGGTCACTCTGTGTCCGGCGGGAAGAATTCATTAACAATCATTGAAACTACGGCTGTCATTTCCCAAGCCCCACCTGCCAGCTCTACTGATGTGCAAGTCAGTCTGCATGATATGAGGCGCAATGTGGCAGAACTCCGACTCCAGCTACAGAAGATGAGACAGCTGCAGGTAAGTAGTCATCTCAGCATCTCTTTCCCATGATTTAAAGGGGTTGTCCAGGATTTGGAGCCACCCGTGGGGCAGCGCCATATCACCTGTCCTCGGCTCTCCATTGTCCACCACCAATGCCATTTCCATTGCCTACTGTGGCCAGTTTGCTGAAAGCTTCGAGTCTCACGTAACCACTGAAACCAATCAGTGGCCTTAGTGGTCTCTGGTAAGGAACTGATGACATATGTGAATGATGTCATCAGTCTCTCTCCAGCGACCACTGAGGGATTCAGGCACGAGACAGAAAGGGCTCTGGCGGTGGACAATGGAGCTCTGGGGGACAGTTGAGGAAGCAGCTCCCCGGCCGCCTCATGGGTTGTTCCAAATCCTGGACAACTCCTTTAATAAATATCAATATCTCAGTAACAGAGGTAGCGATTCACAAAGGGAAAACACCATCTGATTCAAGTGACCCCCAACCTGTCTATCTGCGGCTGACATGTTGGGTACTGGTGACAGACTCTCTTTAATACAATCACATAAAAGAACAGGTCACTGCCTCCCACAAGATCAGCACACTCCTCTGCTGCTGCTACAGTCATTCCCATCATCTACAGGGAATATTATCCTTGGCCATTCCAAGGTGATGCACATATATCACAATAACTGATAGCAGAAGGATCAAGGCATTCGTCCAATGCACATTTCACTCCGTCATCTCGAGCACCTGTGTCCTTATATTGCATTTACAGATGTTCATTCCTGGGCCGCCATCTCCTCCCCATTTCATAGGCGTCTTGGTATTATACCGTCCATCTGAGATCTGTTAGAATCTATATTATTCTTTGTTACACTTAATCATAGAGGGAAATGGGCATGGTTTAGCCAGGTTTAGTAATTGTAGACCTGGAATAAGCAGTAATAAGATACTGGCAGCAACTATGGAAAGTAAGGAGAGGTTTAGAAAGAAGACGTAATGGAGAAAGAAGGACTTATAGGAAGTCTTAGTCCAAAAATACTTGTGCAAGGGATGATGTAGTGTTTGGAAAAAAGGAAGGGAAATCCTATAGGAATTAAGTGAATATTAGTAATGGTCGTAGAAAATACGCAGGTACCAGTATATATGCATATATAAAATCGATATATTTCTAAATATGTGTATATACATATATTTTTATATGTTTTTATATATTTTATTTTATATATATATATATATATATATATATTTATTTTATTTTATATACTTATATAGCGCCATCATATTCCGCAGCGCTTTATAGAGATAGTGTCAAGACTGTCCCAAGTAGGGCTCACAATCTTAAATTTATATATATATATATATATATATATATATATATATCTATATATACACTTATGGGTACTATATTACGCTCCATACAGCTTGGATGTCGAGCCCCTAAACTGACAGACAGTAGGAAGTAATTACCAGCTAAATCCTCTATACACAGACACTGGATACGGCACCTTGTAAGAGATGAGAGAATAATTTGTAATAAATAACCCTTACACAACAGGGAGACGATTATAGACGGTGACATTTTCATAGAGTCACAGTTTTGTGATGTTGCCAAATATCATCTGTAGAAATAGAAGCAAATGATGAAGACAAATGGCTGGCGTTGTAGTTGGATGAGCAGAGTCATCTCACGATGAATGAGATTTGCAGCACTTTATCTGAGCTTTGAACAGTGTTCATATACAGTATGTGATCGGGGATAGTTTCACCTAAATACTACATGTAGATAACAATGCACATTGCACCACCTACAGGCGGTTTGTAAGTATTACAGCTAAGAAATATTTACGTGTCTAGTGGGGCATTTTTTTTTCCTTCTCTGTAAGGAAACAGCTGATTTATTACAAAATATTTTAAGTAATACGAAACATTACTGGATAAGGTTTATGTATCTAATATCAGACTGCTTATAGTAAAAGGCAGTTTTCTGCATCACTACAATAATGGGTGTTGGCACAAAGATATATCATATGCATTATGGTGGCTGTGACAGTGATGTCACTACAGCTGCCTACAGGTTTAAGGGAAATCCAATGCTAATCTGATGTGTTTGGGGTCCCCTTCGCTCATTGGATGACAGATGTTGGGATTGGTCATGTTGGATTTCATTATTGCCGATCCTTTGTTTGGACGGAAAATAAACTATATGTGATATACAGTCCATGATCATGTGATAATCACACAGGTGCAGGGCTCGTTACAAGACAGAGCTGTGATTACTGTGCTATAACTGTAACGAGCTGTGCACCTGTATGTCCTTGACCATGTATTGTACATCACATGACCATGGACTGTATATCACATGACCATGGCCTGTATATCAGATGACCATAGACTGATTTTTATCCACTGGTAGTAACAAGAATGAATGACAGCAAGCAGAGATGTAGAAAACCATGAGGAATTGGAAAATTTGTAGAACTTTCAATTAAACAAACAATAACATTCATTTGCTGAAACTGAACAACCCCTTTAATGTGCAGGTCACGACCCTTTTTTGGGACATGACCAGCACATCACATGTCCAAATCACATGTTAAATTACAGAGAGCCAGATATGGTAGATTTACCTGATCTTCCAGGAATCCCATTTTTTCAGTTGCCTTCCAGACAACCTGGGAGAGTTGTCACCGATGATTTTCGTCTGCATTGTGGTTGTGTCTTGGCCCTATTCAAGAAAATTAGTAAAAGATTAATTGATGTACATTAAAAATGTTAAAACTATTTGTTAATATCTTACTTCTAAACTGAGATATGATGGCTAGAATGTACAGGCCCTAAGCCTGAGGCTGCACTACAGAGAGACTCTAATGACTTCATGTTACATAACAAAATGTTTTCTGCAAAGACCTCAACCCTTGGGAATTAAGGATTACAAATTATGTCACAAAATTCTATTAAATAAAGTAAACAATGGAGGAAATTTATGAAAACTGACTTTGTTGCCCATGACAACCAATCACAGCACAACTTTCATTTTTGTAGCATGCTTTCCTGAACATGCTACAAAAGCAAATTTATGCTCCTGAGTAAATTTATTTTGCGCTTTAAGGAAAATCTAACAAAGAAAATGTAAAAACTGAACAACGCTTTGATGGTTAAAATTTGTTGTATATGGCTTATAGTTACAGGCCCAAAGCCTGAGGCTGCACTTGTGAGAGATTCTAAGAGATTTCCTTTACTGTCAGGTTATTTATTGTCATAGAAACCTTGTATGGCTCCATATGCATGAAAGGAGTATTCTGGGATATGAATATATCATACTCACAAACTTTCCCAGAATATCTGGGAGGCTCTCAAAATAAGGGGAGACCTCCCGGACACCCGGAAGAGCTGCCAAATCTCCCAGGGATGGCGGCTATCTATGTCTATGTCATGTGGGAATGGGGTGGGCCAGTGATGTCACAAAAACGGGCATGGCTGTCATTTTTTCATGCTCACATCACAGAATGGGCGTGACATGGACCAAATGGGTGTGGTCTTGTTGGAAGGGAATGTGGCTGTCATTTCTATTGATGGCCTATTCTTAGGATAGGTCTTTATTATCAGATTGGTGGGGGTCCGATGCCCATCTAAAACCCCTATGGTCAACTGATAGAAGGGGGCACGAAGCTTGACCAAATGCTGCGGCCTCCTCATTGTATTCCAGACACAGCAACATGCATAACATAGTGGCCATGCCTGGTATAGCAGCTCAGTCTCAAATTTTGGAATGAGTCTGAACTGCAGAAAGATCATGTGACTGACGGACATGACGTCAGAGACCACTGTGTTAGCCCGCACCACAATCTGCTAATTGTCGGACAGCCCCTGATATGATATTGATGTATTTGATGATTCAGATCCATCCAAGGTCCCCATCACTGAGAAGTGTGAGAAAAGTGACATCCAAACACTAACCATATGACAGACATGTTGATTCCCCCCATATGCAGTCTTTAATTTGGTGTAGGCCCCCTGTAATAAGCGCTGGGAATGTTTTGGACGCCAGCTTGGCTTCTCGCGGTCATACTTGGATGACTCCACATTTAGCTCGCGATGTGGCTGCTGTTTAATGAACATAAAAGCCATGTTTGTTTCCTCAGAGGGACGAGGAGTTTCTGTCGGTGAAATGTAACCACGTGTAATTAAGACATTAAAGAGACGCGTTCCTTTTCATACGTCCCGAACCGCACGTGAATCCATCCTAATTGCTTCTTCACCACCACGTACAGCGCTCTTCTACTCAGACACGCTTTATCTGCAGACACACATACAATCTAGTCACAGTAATTGGCCAGAAATAATGAGACTGTTCTCTATAGGTAATTACTTGTAGTCATCTGTCACATCTGCCCCGTGTATGGATGTACCAGGAATGCAGGAACTTTCTATGGTCTGAATCCCAGCCATGATGTCCTTATTGTGTCCGGGTTATCTTCTCATACATGTAGTGTCCTCCTGATAACCAGCCATGATGTCCTTATTGTGTCCGGGTTATCTTCTCATACATGTAGTGTCCCTGCCTGATAACCAGCCATGATGTCCTTATTGTGTCCGGGTTATCTTCTCATACATGTAGTGTCCCTGCCTGATAACCAGCCATGATGTCCTTATTGTGTCCGGGTTATCTTCTCATACATGTAGTGTCCTCCTGATAACCAGCCATGATGTCCTTATTGTGTCCGGGTTATCTTCTCATACATGTAGTGCTCCTCCTGATAACCAGCCATGATGTCCTTATTGTGTCCGGGTTATCTTCTCATACATGTAGTGTCCTCCTGATAACCAGCCATGATGTCCTTATTGTGTCCAGGTTATCTTCTCATACATGTAGTGCCCCCTCCTGATAACCAGCCATGATGTCCTTATTGTGTCCGGGTTATCTTCTCATACATGTAGTGCCTCCTGATAACCAGCCATGATGTCCTTATTGTGTCCGGGTTATCTTCTCATACATGTAGTGTCCTCCTGATAACCAGCCATGATGTCCTTATTGTGTCCGGGTTATCTTCTCATACATGTAGTGTCCTCCTGATAACCAGCCATGATGTCCTTATTGTGTCCGGGTTATCTTCTCATACCGCCAGATGCCTTATGTGTCCTTCTCCCTGATAACCAGCCATGATCTCCTTATTGTGTCCGGGTTACCTTCTCATACATGTAGTGTCCTCCTGATAACCAGCCATGATGTCCTTATTGTGTCCGGTTATCTTCTGATACATGTAGTGTCCTCCTGATAACCAGCCATGATGTCCTTATTGTGTCCGGGTTATCTTCTCATACATGTAGCGTCCCTGCCTGATAACCAGCCATGATGTCCTTATTGTGTCCGGGTTATCTTCTCATACATGTAGTGTCCTCCTGATAACCAGCCATGATGTCCTTATTGTGTCCGGGATATCTTCTCATACATGTAGTGTCCCTGCCTGATAACCTGTCCACAATAAGGACATCATGGCTGGGTTTCTGACAAGTCCCAGACCATAGAAAGTTCCTGCATTCATGGTCATATCCATTGGCAACCGATCAAGACCAAAGATGTCACCACTAAGATGGTTAGAGGAAAAACACTCTGCAAAATTTTAAATTATTTATATTTGCAAAAGTGTTTCACTTTTAATCATGTATAAATTTATATTTTGTTATATTCATGAGAAAACCCTTTAAGACTGTGCCAAAACTGTTGTCGGATTTTGGTGTGAGAATTTTACTATGTGTCAGAATTTAAAGGGATCCTGTCACATTGAACATGGTGTCTGATCTTCTGGCAGCATGTTATAGAGCAGGAGGAGCTGAGCAGATTGATATATAGGTTTGTGGGAAAAGATCCAGTATTGGGGACTGTAAAAGGGAGGCTGTCAATCACTGATAGCACCGCCCGCTGGACTCCTAAGCCCGGAGGGAGCAGAGATATAATGGATAAATGACAGGTTATGCTAAATCTTTTCCCGCATTACTATATATATCAATCTGCTCATCTCCTCCTGCTCTATAAAATGCCGCTCTCAACATGAACGGTTCCCGTAAAGAGGATTTGCTGTTCCACTAAAACAGAGCTGACTCCTTGTACAAGCACAGGAGCACTTCATGATTTAGGTTTGGGCTACATGGCAACTTTGGCTGAAACTCCCATCGCATGACCAAAGATCGCGGTGTCGTTTTGTGCTTCTTTCACTCATAATAGTGAATGGAATCGCATTGTGACCTTACGGTTGCTGTGACTGCGTCTTCTAGTTGCAAAAAAGTTGAACATTGCTCAACTTTTTTCCAACGATCGTGGCACCATTGGCTCATTAACATGAGTGAAGGAGCATGGCAATCTCTAGTCATGGCCAGAATAGCCCTGGCCTTCTACAGTTGCACTTTAGATTCACCAATTTTATATAAAATTCCTTATATTATGGCCTCATATGTCTTAGCCTAACGTACTGAATATCAGATCTTTCCTCTATACAGCACCCTTCTCTTAACCCTTCCTAATCCCATCCATTACGCCCTTTCGCCCAGCTTCATAGGCTCTTATACAGCACAGTATCAAAGAGTCGCAGCAGTGGTGACAATTACTTGTGAGTGGCCATCATCTCCATACATCTTGTACAGCTGTGGGGCTGCAGTCACACACCAATCTCCAGTTCTATACAGAGGCTTTTATTTAATCATGGCATTCATGTCAGATCCGTCTCCAGCAATGAGGGATGAATTGTGTTCTTAGGAATCTCAGGAGGCAAAAAGAATGAAACTAAGAACTTGATTTCTTTTGTGTAACAGCTGCAGAACCAGGAGATGGTGAGAGCCATGATGAAGAAAGCCGAGCAGGAAATCAGCAGTAAAGTGACAGAAATGGTCAAAAACCTGGAGGACCCGGTGCAGAGACAGCGCGTCCTGGTGGAGCAGGAACGGCAGAAGTACCTCCAGGATGAGGAGCAGATCATCCTAAAGTTAAGGTAAGAAGTGTAAAAAAAAAAAAATTTTTTTTTAATTTACATTTGTTAGAAGTGGTGGCCGTAATCCTCTATAGGGTAGACTATATGCCTTCACTTGCTTGCTTCCTTGATGGACTCACTTAAGTGAATATGAAGAGTACACTACAGGGCCCCACAGACAAGCGTGTTGTCTCTGTGTGCCTACCAGCCGGACCACGGGTCTACTGATCCCCAACTCACATCATCAATGATCCCTATGCTCTAGTTTTGGTCATTATACTCAAGATCAGGATGGGTTTTGTGGCCATAATACAGTCTAAATAATAGGGCTAAGATTAATTGATGACTTTTCGCATTCAAGGTCTGTCCAACCCAAAAGGCCCCCCAAATCAATAATAGTGCCATATAGGGGTCTTTAATAGGAGCAGAAACATAACTTTGTGGCCACTTATCAATGAAGCAATGCAGAGATAGCCATCTTTTTATGGATATGCAAATAAGTCTGCACGTGCAGAGGGGTTGGGGCCTGAGTTGTCAGATTTGCCTACAGTATTTGCAGCACCCAGTGGATTACAATGCGACTACATTCACTATCATTAGGCACAATGTAATAGTGTGCCTTTGCAAGCTTATGTGGAGGAGAATATGTCATAGCGTAGCCGTATACTTACTCAACAAGGGCATTGCTATAGGGGGTGCAGGGGTAGCAACTGCTACCAGGCCCTAGAGCCTCAGGAGTCCAAAGGCCTCTCTATATTATAATAAAAAAACAATATTACAGGTAGCACATGTAAGTGGGGGCCCCATTACAGACTTTGCATTGGGACCCAGGAGCTTCAAGTTACACTTCTGTACATGACTGCCTTATAAGAGAAACCACTTGTTATTTCTTGCCCTGTCCACTCTAGATCTTAAATTTGTTTTTACAATTAGCACAATGACCCTTACATTTCTATGGCCCTATACACACGGCTGTGCATTTTCACGGGCCCGTTAGTCCGGTGCAAAATTTGGGACAAATCCTATTCCTGTTCGTTTTGCGGCCTGTGCTCACTGAGATCAGTGAATGGGCTTGTACGCATGTAGCTTTAAGCTGTGGGCAGAAACAGTTGCTGAAAAGCTGCGTTTTTTGGTACTTATCTTGCTGCCCCGTTTTTTGAGCGAAAGTCGGGATTGGATTTAGGAGAAGGGAGAAGTATAAGGACTTCCTATATATTTCCCATTCCTGTTGAAACCACTCTTGGCCTTGGACTAAAAAAAAGCAAAATCTGCACACGCACAAAAAAGAAACTTTTTTGCCACTGTTTTTGTGACCTCTGCCCTATGCAGCCAAACTCAGGTGTGGATCTTAAAGGGAGAGAAAGTTTAAAGGACAGATAGTACCTTTCCTCTTTTCTGAGTCCATCCCTAGATTGAGCTTCAAAAACTGCATCCAAAGAAACCTAATCAAAATCTGCACATGTGAATATACCCTTTCAGGTTAATGTGTATTCTATCCTTCTATGTTAATATTATACCAACCTTCAGTCAGTGACATGTAGCTCATGTAGACCGACAAGTCCCAGCATTTCATAACCAGCAGGGAGTAGTTTATGAAGTGTTGATACTTGTGGGTAGTCTGTACAGGCGGAGGCGTTCTTTTTGCCTCATGTAATAAATAGGATTTATATAGCCCCTGTTGTCCTCCGCAGTTCATTCCTATGATTCCTTCTCTTCTCCTATCTACTTGTTCTGCTACACTCCACACCTCCTCCCGCAGAAGGTCATTTGTCATGGAGGACACATAATCTGTCCATATTTACTGCCGGATTTCAGTGCCCTTGGTCTACATCTATAATCATCGCCGAGTCTCCGAGACGCTGACATTTTTATAGAAATGTTCCGGTTTAGTTTTTTTTTTTCCTATTTTATTTTATTCTCAGCTATTCAATTTCCAGTGACAGCAGTTTCAGCACCTCTTCCTCTCGGAGACATCGGCAGCTGCTCTGCCTGTGAGCGCTGTCTAATAGAATGTTCCTGCACGCAACAGCTGGGGCCGCTCCAAGGGAAATCAGTCATCCATCTTGTGCCTGCCGCTAAATCCACCGGTGTCCGCCTACACTAATTCATTTACTAAACTGCTGTACTTGAAAAGGGCACTCGTCATGTTGTAGACGCCTCTAAATCTGTGAATCAATGTAGGACATATACACTCTAATACCCCACAATCTACTGTATCTCGCTTATGTAGCACCAGCATAGTCCATAGCGCTGTACACAGGTTGTCACAATTGTTTTCAGCCCTTCAAAAACTGCATAATCTTAAGAAAAATAAAGCAAAAACACGGGAAATCTGCAAACGCGATGAAGATGTTTTGTAGTTTTGACCATCAATGTTGCATGGCCACAGAATACATGACAAGTATACGATCATTGGTATGGGGTGCCATTTATTCACCAGGCGTTTTGTGTCACAAAACGAATTTAGTGATCATAGAATTCATTTTGTTGGCGTGTGTGATGACAGAATCTATTTTGTTGTCACGAAAATATGTTTTGTGGGCACAGAATTAATTTATTTATTACAAAAATAATTTTTGTGTTGGCAAAATCCATTTTTTTCACAGAATACACAAAAATCATCTTGTGATGCTGTTTATTTTGTGAGTACATAAATAATTGTGTCACTAAACCTTTTTTTTAGTACAAAAGGTCAAGTGCAAGTTTGTGTCACAAAAAATACATTTTGTTGCACAGAATTCATTTTGCCAAACAATCGGAATAATCACAAGATACATTTTGTGCTCCCAGAATTCTATTTAGTTTAGCAATTAGTTTAGTTTCAGTTTCAGTTTAGTTTTCAGTTTAGTTTTAGTTTCAGTTTAGCAGAAGCAACTTGTGAACAAGAAACAACTAATCCGTGTGTGACATAGAATGTTATGCTGCAATACATAATGGATTTAGAAAATCATATGTCACAAAATAAAACTGCATCACAAAATAAAATTCTGCGTGACAAAGTAAACACAAAATGTGCTCTTTGATTGTGTAAGCACAAAATAAATTATGTGATCACATACATTGTATATTTTTGTGTATAAAGAATGTATTTTCTGTTAGTATAATACATTTTGTGATTACTACGTATCCATCCTATATTCTGAGTCTACAAAATGCACTGTGAGCAAATGGCACCCCATACATTGGGGGTCCTACTACTGGGACTTCAAGCACAAGAATAGGGATCCCTGAGTCCCCTGTATGAATGGAGTAGTTCACCTGTATGACCACTGCTCCATTGACTTTTATGGCACTGATGAAGATATCAGAGTACATGACTCTGTCAGTCTCATAGAAGATAATGGAGTATTGGTCACACATGTGCACTACTCAATTTAACCAGGGGACTCTGGGACCTTCATTTTTGTATTTAGATGTTTATAACTAGCACGTGCAGTATTGACTCCAAGTCTCAAATTTGCAATAGATCCCTAGTGAACAATGCAGTGTTCATAGTCTTGTTCCTAAACATGACGTCTGTGCACCAGGTGCCCTCTCAGCTTGTCTTCTTGGTGGATATGTCTGACTTGTGGTCTAGGTTAGCTCGCTCAGTGACTGCCTGATCTCTGTGGTCTTTGTGCAAAGAGCTACCCTAGGTCAGGCTGTGCTATATTGGAGTCTGCTGCTAGTGACCAGGAAGTCGCCACCGACTTCTCGTGGCCTCATTCTTCTCCCGTGGCTTCCTGTCACTTGGATTCTGCCGTTTCTCTTTGGGACCCTTCATTCCACTCTATTCTATTCCACTGAACATCCTGACCACAAGCTACTCTCCTCTTTGTGGCACCCTCTTCTTAATTCTGCCACAAAACAGACTTCCTGTCCCACAAGTTCTGTTCAACCTGAAACCAGCTATCTTCCATCTTTGTATCCAACACAAGCTACAGATCCACAGGTTGCTGACCCCTGTTCTTCTAAGCCTGTCCTCCATCTTTGGTCATTGGACCTTGTGGGTGAACATACAATCCCCCGTCTCATGGAACACGTCATTAGACAATCCAGGTGCTCATTTCACAAGAGATGGTATAATTTGCTTTTCCTTGCAGATCTTTCTGTTCATGTCTCTGGCCTGTGCTGATAGTTCCCATCACTAACCTTACGCTCCTCCATTAGTATTAGTACAGAGCGCGGCACTGGGAAAATCTATAAACATATTCATAGACTTTGCCAAAGCTGCAGAGCAAGGAAAACAGAGGTGCTCGATCTGGCTGCCTCCCAAAAAAGTAATGCCAGAAATTCACTATATTAAAGCACATTTCCACCTATTTATGTATAATTTCTTATACGGACGTGGCTCAGGACTCATTATAAAATACTATTACCTATAAACTGCCTGTCCTTGCGTATTATTACTACTGCTTTCTCCCTGGTCGTGACCCGCATTAAAATGAATGAAAAGAGATGACCTTGTTAGCCCCATATGTGGGCCATCATGTGGGCGCTACTATTGTATCCTCATTTATATAGGTACAGAATAAGGCAAGAAGAGCAGTTGGCAGAGTAGGTGACTGCCTAGGGTACAACTAGGGGAAGGCCCACAATATACGCAGAAGAATAAAGCCCCATTATTTCCTTTCTTTTTTTTTTTTGCAACTGTATTTTTATTACATTTTTTTATTTAATAAATGCCAGAACAAGAAGGCAAAAATAAGAACAACACGCGGTAATCACCCCAGGGTTTGAACTGTTAGTGGGATTGTTGGGTAGTGTCAACAGAAAATCAAGCCGCTATGGCAAGGGTGTTGCATACAAGGTGGGAGAAAGGTAAAATTTTAAACCACAGAGACAAAGAAGACAGGACAACACACATTAGGGGGGAAAAAGAGGTGAACGATGGGGAAGTATTAAGTAGGGGGGAGAGGGGACCATAGTCGTGTCCAGGCACAGTCTAGAGCTGATGAGTTACGACATAAGAGTCCCAAAGTGACCACATTGCATGGAAAGTCTGTAAATAGTCTTCAGTGGTGGCTGTAAGGTATCCTATAGTCCGGACATCACAAATTCTGGTATATAGATCAATTTTGGCTCATTGTCGCCAATGGCAAGCTATATAAGGCATTTGGCTGCAGTCAGGAGTTGGAGCAGCAATTTTAGGGCTTTCTTCCCTATCTGTTGGGGTAAGGTTGAGTAAGTAAGTCTTGGGGTCTAAAGGATGGTCTAATTCCATTATCTCCCAAACCAGGGAACGGACCCCTATCCAAAACGGTTGAATTGGAGGGCATGTAGATTCTTCAGTGTTAGAAGAGATGACAATACTGCTTGTCCCAGTACACACAATCTAGGACTGAGGTTTCTTGGACCCACCAGATAAAATGATTCTCAGGGCCATCCTCCAACAACCCCTTGGAAATAGACCCTAGTACCCTTGAGTGTATTTTACTGGACCATTATTGTGTTAGAGCCTGCTGGAGGATCCTCTGGTACTTTGGTGGGCCAATCCAATTCAGAGTTTGCATGCATATTCAGTAGAGTCAAACTAGATATATCAGGATGGGTAGCTTTCGGAGGAATGATTGTCCATCAGGGCAAAAGGTTTGGGGAGCAAGGACTCTAAAACCCCCTGCTTTGGTCACCAAGAGCAATGGTCCCACTCCTGATACAGAAGGCACATACAGTATACACAGTGTTGTACTGGACCAACAGAGGATCCTCCTCTGTTGGCTCTAACGCAATAAAAGTCCAGCAGAAGACACCCAAATTTCAAGGGTACTATGGTCTATTTTGCAAGGTTTGTCAGAGGATGGACCCAAGGAACATGAGTCCGACACTGAGTATACAGTGTAGAGAGAAAGTACAAATGGACGAGGATAGTTAAGGGTTTGTATACACTTTGTGCCGGCGGGTGACCAGGTGATAGCGTGTGCAACTTCTCGCCCCTAGTGACAGTAGGAACAGCAGCTCTGGAGCACAAACTGCTGCTCTGACAGTATATTTTGCAGAGTAAGTACATATTCATGACCACATGTCAAGTTTATAATTTGGGTGTCATTTTTCTTCCAGTCTGCATGTTGGGATTCATTAAATAATTTATACTGGGAAAGCAAAAAGCTGAAATCTTGGATCCAGACTAAGGTCTAATTTATTTAGGAAGTCGTTTCATTAGAAGTAAAGTCTCATATCAGCAAATAGTTCAGATCTGCATTCAATTACACATGATAAATCACCGCCATTGTTTTGACACAGTAACCCATCTGTTCAGGGAGGCTTCCAAGTTAATATGGTTAACTTAAAGGAGAACCAAATCTATAGTCTGCGGCTTATAAAAGTGCAGATCTTAGAAAAAGAGACAGATATTACGGTATCTGGATCTTCTCAAAGCTGGAGATGTGTGATATACTGTAGAGATGGGGGGCAGATATTTTCGTAGTGTTTCAGCCAGTCACACCATAGAAAACACTACAGAGATCTGTTCTGCAATGTGGATGGTCTAGAAATGTGAGGATTGAAAAATTGCTTTAAAGGGATTGTACGGAATAAGAAAAACATGGCTGCTTTTTTTCCCCAAAAACAATGCCACACCTCTCCATGTATTGAAACAGCTCCATTAAACTCAATGGACAGAACTGCAATACCAAACAAACCCACTGACTGGTGTGGCGCTATATCTGGAAGAAAGCAGTCGTGTTTTTGTGTGAAATTTGGTATCAGATCGGATTGAGTTTGTTACATCTTTTGACATTTGGCTACTTGTGTTCTAGTGACTTGGAGAATTTTGTAGAAGATGTGAAGAAGGACTCAAGTACTACCCGAGTAGTGACTCTCAAGGACGTGGAGGATCGAGCATTTGTACTGCGCCAGATTGGAGAAGCGGTGTCTAATCTGAAAGGTAGGAACTGGAATTCTTCACTCATAGTCTAGTGAGCAATAGTGTTGTAGTCAGTAATAGTCTTGCATTACCATATATACACATTTTAATGGATATTAAACATTTCAGAAGATTTGTCATAAACACCAGCAAAAATCAGTGAAACAGCACCACCTAGTGGCCTCCTTACTACAAAAAATATTACTGGGCATTCAAAAATGAATCTATAATTTCTGATATGTTGGTATCACACATATCTGTACAAAACTGTTAATTGTTTATTTTTGTCAATTAAGAAAAACGAAATGCAAATCCCATCAATATTTGATGTGTCCATAATTTGGTATGAACTTTTTGTAGGCTAGAGGGATTTACACATAGTAGGCACTAGGCAGATATCAGGGTGTGTCATCTGGGGAGTAAGCCGCGCTCTCTGACAGTGGCTTATCTCCCCTAAGAACAAAAGGATCCAACAGAGGGAAGTCAGGACATCCTCATACACAATAGACAGTCCACTGGTCCCACTGAAATCCACAGGGCTTAGAAACTTAGGCCGTGGGGCAGCACAGTGGCTCAATGGTTAGCACTGCAGCCTTGCAGCGCTGGAGTCCTGGGTTCGAATCCTGCCAAGGAAACATCTGCAAGGAGTTTGTATGTTCTCCCCGTGTTTGCGTGGGTTTCCTCCGGGTACTCCGATTTCCTCCCACACTCCAAAGACATACTGATAGGGAATATAGATTGTGAGCCCTATATGGGACAGTGACTGACAATGTCTGTAAAGCGCTGCAGAATATGATGGCGCTATATAAGTAACCATAATAAATAAATAAATCTCCATTCAGCTATGATCATAACCTTGATCTGACCTCCATTCACCTTAATGGCATTGAGCTGCAATACCTCACACAACCTGTGGACATAGCAGTTGTCGTGTTCTTGTACAGCCCTATTACCAAAAGAGCAGCTAGTTCAGTCCATCATTTTATCTCCGTCACTCCTCAGCGTTATGCAAAGGATAACACATCAAGGTAATTTTTTGGAAATGGAAGATGGATAAGAGAGTCATTTGGTGAAACAAGGCATATGGGTGGTATGATGTCTGCAATACGGAGTGAGTAACCATCGCCATTAATGCAAAAATTGCCAAATCTTGGTCTGCACCATTACTACTGTGCCTGTAGGCTGAAGCCTATATAACAATATAGTGTTTGCTTTGTATTTCCAGGAGAATTTCCATACCTACAGAATAAAATGAGGGCTGTCTTACGGGTGGAGGTGGAAGCGGTTCGGTTTCTGAAGGAAGAGCCTCATAAACTGGACAGCTTACTGAAGAGGATCCGAAACATGACTGATGCCCTGTCTGCCTTAAGAAGGTGATGTTTACGGAAAGCATTTTATGGAAGTCCTAATAAAACCTGATATCCGAGGGGTTGTAAAGTATTTTTTATAACAAAGTTGTAAAATTGGAAATATTGAGAGTTTAGTTGTTAATATCTCATGGTCAGTGGCATAGCTGCACTGTTGTCTATGGAAGCATCCAACTGTGCTCATGTCAAAGTGGTATAAAGTAGTACTACAAGCGATGTACCTAACTAAAAGCTTACCTACATCTTCAAATAACATTTATTTTATCCCCATAGACATGTTTCTGATGGATCATCGAAGACTGTTGACTACAATCAAAATAACCAATACGCCGTCACCGAAACAGAAATGATCCAAAACAAGGAAGAAAAAAGTCAAGTCTACCATCAGCCAAAACAGACCGAACCAGGAAACGCAACAGAAAGCCCGACAGCCTCTGTGAAGTCAGAGGTGGTACCGCTGTCTGTTGGAGTAAAGGTCCACCATGTACAGAGCTCGCCCGTCCTCATGCAGCAGTCCCAACACTCCTCGGCTCTGGTTAACCATCCCTTTAACTCCAGTAACCAGAGCGGCCACTTGGCAGATTCATCATCACATCACCAGTCAACAAGTACATCGGCCACAGCTACACAGGAGCAAACTCCAACTGCACAACCTACTCAGCTTAATGGGTCCTCTGCACTGTTTATTGAAGAAATTCAACATGTTGGATACAGGAATCGGGCAGTGTCTATAGAGGTACATGAAATATTCCAGTACTTATAAGTTGGCAAAAGTCAACATCTTACCTTTGCTTGTCCATAATGGACATGGCCCAAGAACTCCAAACTAGGGGACACAATAGTGACCAATAAATGGCCTTACATAAGTACCAATAATAAATACCTAACTATAAATGCTGCTTTATATGTTTTACCACCTCAACAGGCCATTTTATGGATTGGATTTCACCCTTGGGTTTAGTTATAATAATAATGTATACATTGTCATTTATGAAGTATTTCTCCCGAAGGTCAGTCATACATCTAGCTGGGCATACAGATAGGTCCTTCCTCTTGGCTCTGCCTATACCAAGTTGCATGATGCGAAATGTCCAGCTTTGAAAAACATTAGTGATATTCTGTCCGGAGATGATCTACTCTAAGTGCGGCCCAATAGTTATGTTGTGACAGTCCGTCACAGTTTTTTCTAGTATGTAAAAATATTGTATTGAACTGATTTAATGAAAAATTGAGTACTTAAAGGGGTTGTCCAGCTCATTTATATTGATGAGCTATCCTGATAAAAGATCGGTGTAGGTCCCGCACCCAGGACCGACGTGAGCACCGTGTCCTGTTCTCTGCTTACATCTCATGCTGTTCATTTCATAGCAGCCATGTAATGTAACTACATCCCCGTTCCAATCACTTCTATAGGAAGATACTGTAGTTACATTGCACTGTCTCTATAAAACAGAAGGAGTGTGACGTAAACAGAAGGGGTCACGGTACTTACACGAGTGCTACCGTCCATCAAACAGCTGATCAGCAGGGGTTCCGGGTGTTGGGCTTCCACTGTTCTTTTATTAATGATAGATTATTAATAAAAATGAGCTGGACAACCCCTTTAATCAAATTCGAGCTAAGGTAAAAGGTGGTCAAATCTGGACAAGATCATATTTCACTACTTAACCCAAGGTTCAAGCTCCAGATTCATTTCCATCTTGACCCATTATGGAGTCATTTGGCCCAGGCACACATGTTGCAGAGATTGGACAGTGTAAATGGGAACTTTTGTGCTCACTATTTAGTATACAAATGTTTTGAAATATGTTTTCTTATTAAATTTCACAATGGCGATGAAAAAATGATCTGTCTTTAATTCTACTTTTAGGAAGCAGAAAGAAAATTTGAAGAAAAGAGGCAGAATCTGGACCATTACAATGGAAAAGAATTTGAGAAGATGCTGGAAGAAGCACAAGCCAATATCATGAAGTCGATTCCCAGTCTAGAAATGCCATCTCAGACTTCAAAGATAGAGATCATAGAGAAACTAGAGGTCAATGGTATGATCCATGACATAAATCAGTCCCTTTTCTTACTAGTATTAGGATTTATGGGCTTAAGTGTAAAACTCCCATCATCTTGAGAAAAATGAAGGAGACATTAAAATTGGGTGTCCAATTGTTTTTGGAAAATTTTGGTACATCACAAGCCGTAAGTGTACCAAGTGTGCCTATGGGCTTTGGAACTCTTTACGGTGGTCATACACTTTCAATAGCTGTTGGCTTGACAATTATTCCTCCTGACCCCCCCCCATTTACTTGCACACTCAGGTCCACTGAGCGGGTAGAGGGAGAAACCCTCTACCAGACACCTCTGGTGGCAACATGTCCCTTGAGAACAAAAGTACTGGGCATGTTGAAATCTGACAACCCTATCCATCTCTTCTGACACCTTCACACAAATTTGGCCAAGGTTAATGTAAAGTCTTTAAAGGCATAAAACCTTATTATATCTATGAAGCAGAGACTGTGGACATGTCACCTATAAATCCAGTTGGCTCGCACGTCTCTGGTCAAGCAGCAGAATGAATTTGTAGAAGGCAGGTGTTGGCTGTGGTTATTGCTTACAGTTTTTATTTTGTTCTAGAAGGAGGTCAAGAAAGTGAGCAGGAGAATGAGAAGTTGACCAAGTCTCCGCCTCCACCCCCTCCTCGTCGTATGTACCCCCTCGGAAGTGGTCTGGGCAGTTCATGGACATCAGACTGGAAAGATAGCAAGGTGAATATAGTTTATGGAGTCACACTGTCCTCCCCCGTCAACTGATGTGGTCAGGTAAACCAAGTAGGATTACACTGGGATTTCAGTAACATCTTAATACAATCTTTATATATCAATACAGGACTCAGAGGATGTCCCTCCACCACCGCCACCAAAAACAACCAAGCCAGAAATAGAGAGTCCCATCAAGACTTCCCATGTGAAGGATGAGGAGGAAGAGGAAGGAGAGAGGATCATGGCAGAACTTCAGGTAACTCTTGAATCTAGTTTTTCGTGTAGAATGGGACTTTTTGCCTTTAGAACACATTTGTTGGGCTGAGCCACGTAGGGGAAGTTGGGTGAAAATCGGAGAGCTAAATATAAGACTGGTTGTGACCCAGCGCTCCCAGAAACGGATGCTCATGTCACCAGTGATGAACCCACTACTCCATCAGAAAGTTTGCCTACACTTAAGACAAAGAGGCGGACATATATAGAGACACCTATTTTTTGAGCGCCTTTTTTGTGGCCAATTGAGTCCAAGCCAAGGAAAAAGCGGGAAGTATTTTCTCCAGATCTTTTTTTTTTTCCCTACTGCCTGGCAGCCTATACATAGTAGATACAGAATAGCCACAGTAGACGTCTTCTCTATACCTCCTCACCTCTTTATCCTCTAGAAGGAAGTTAGTATGAGTAGCCAATTGGCAGCCGTTCACAGGTAACCACCTCTTCCTGTGGCAGGGCACAGACTTGTAGAAAGTGTCAGTCTCTACTGCCTCCTACAGAGGAGCCAGATCTCTGTGTTTGGACAGAACAGTCAGTGTATAGCAGTCCTCCTACACATTTAGCTTGGGTGCCATTGGTTTCAACTAGACGTACAGTACATATGTATATGTAGATTGTGTTCCATGGATATATTTATGATTTCCAGGCTTTTCAGTGTCAGATCATCTCCATTATACATCATCTCCATTGTATGTGCATCTTATAGGCTTTCCAGAAGTGTTCTATAGCGGAAATTAATTCAAAGGTGCAATATGAGCCCCCTAAAACTGAGGTTCAAGACAGAGATTTCAGACCTTCGGGTCTAGCTCTACCCAAGGAAAAGAAGGTAAAGTCATCTGTAAGGCCTGTCAATAACCTTCTTGGCCTACACTTACTAACTAACCCATTAACCCTATAGTCTACTTGCTGATAGATGTCCCTTATGTATCTAACTGACTTACATGACTTCTAACACAACTGCTCACCCCTAGTGGGCACACTTTCCAGCTTGCATGTATACCTATGGTTTCTCATTAGTCTGTAAGTAAATTCACTGACAGCTAAAATCTTGTTTTTGCTTGGAAGCTAAGGTATGGGGTGCTGTTTGTTGGGGTCTCAAGTTGAAGACCTGCTTTAGCCATCTCTAAGCCTGCCTGATATCAAGAAGCCTGCGGTTTTCTTTCCTTGACCACGTCACAAGACCTTAGGAGAGTAAAAACAGCTCTACAGCAAACAACACACCATAGCTCAGCTTCCTGGACCTTGTGAAAGTGAAATTAATTTTTTTTAGGTTTTTAATGGTGCTGTCCTTGCCATTTCCAGGCAGTGGAAATAGCCATTTTGTGTGTATTACTGCCTTTTTGCCCCAGCATTAGCATGCCCATGGAGCCGTACTATTAACCTTTTATTTGCAGGATCATTTATCTGATATACAGCCTGTATTACTGTTCACACGTGGCAGATTTGTTGCAGAATTGTTTTTGACTTTCATACTTCTAGATGAACATGTTCATGGATTTTTCCAAAAAAAAAGATTTGGATGCAACAATTTCTGCAAGAATCTACCACATGTGAATACAACCTAATAGATCTTTCTGTTCCTAAGTAAATGAAGGCTGCTGCCCTGAAATCTCCCAGCATTCCTTGCTTCTTTAGTGTCTGCACAGAGCTTGCTTTGATGATTTGCATTCTGGGAAGTGCAATCTTTACATTAGTGAGTATATATTAGGGCATATAGACGTCATAGACGGGGGTCTCCACTCAGGACCTATTGAGGCACGGCAGCTCCCGCTTCACAGACTTGGCTGCAGTAAGTAAGACAATCCTTACAATAAAGGAAAAAGTATATAATAAAAACTCTCCCAGAATGCAATGCTGCAGAGCATAAGGCACTATAAGCTCAGCTAAGGCGTGATGGATGTACAGTGTATTCACTACAAGTGTTAAAGGTGTTCACTCACGAACAAGACCTATCCCTTATCCGAAAAGGGTCTGATCACTGGAGTCCCTCTGATCACAAGCAGGACGGTCACACATGCTCACTGCCACTCCATTCATTTCTGTGGGACTGCCGAAGGAGAAGTCGAGTACAGCCCGCAGCCATTGCTGGCAGTCCCATAGAGTTGAATGCCCATATGTGCACACAGCTTCATTCTAACGGAAAGGGAACTTTGGACGCCCATTTTTGAGATTAGTGAGACCCCAAGTGATCAGACACTGTGCATGGGGATGAGTCCTATTCATGGGACAACCCCTTTAACTGTGGGCAATACTCCTTGCTATGTTTTTGGTGGACTAACATGATGCACAGTTGTCCTCTGTGCCGTTTCACATAATAAAGACAAGATTTTGGAATTTTTTTTTTAACTCTTAACAACAAAGAGAAGATTTGTGTTAGGCCTCCACGTGATACGATTTTTGGCAGCCATTATTATTGTTTTACATGCTACTATTAATCCTTTTTAGGCTTAACGTAAGTCATTCGTCTGTGAAATAACCAACTTACCTAACTTTGACTTGACGTAGAATAATTTTATTCACCTTGAAAGAGAATTTCCATTTAACAAGTTGATTTCCCCTCTAATATTTCCCCATAGGTGTCTTGCATTATATCAAAAGAAAGTGTAAGTCCCGAAAGCCCAAAACTTTTTGAAGGCACAGAGGACAAGTGGAAAATTCAATCCATACCAAGTTTTGCACCTGATTCTGCTCAGTTTAGGCAGGTGGAGAAGGTTGTAGTAAACGATCAGTCTACCTACAGTCTGTTCCTAGGGAGGGATGAGCCTAGCTCTAAAGTTAGGGAAGAATCTGAAAAGGAAGTAAAAAATGAAGAATCGGTAAACATGTCCGTGTATAGATTCCACAACACAGAAAACTTTAAAAACTTGAGCCCTACCATCTCAGAAGTGGTTAATGGCGGAACAGATCACAAAATCTCAGAGATAAGTTCCACATTGGTCAAGGTTTCTAGTATAGAGAGCCCAGTAGTTAGTTCTCCGACCCAAGAACAGGGAATGCCTTACTTAGATTTAGGCCAGACAGTTGTATTAAGACAAAAACCTTCTCGGAGGACTATCAGCCAGAAATCTGAGGACCTTGAGTCTCCAACTATCTCACCAACTGAGCCAAGGTCTCCAGCAGATAACATTGCATTTATGATCACGAATACTGAGGTGCAGGTCCTATCAACAGGTGAAGTTCAAGACATCGTAAACCGGAAGGGTGGAGAGGTGCAAACAGTTAATGTTGATAAAGAAAATGTGCAAACAATTCCGGCCCATAATACCGACCCACAAGATCCCGTCGTGTGTACAGACAAAAAGCCGGTCATTATCATATTTGATGAACCAATGGATATAAGATCTGCCTATAAAAGGTTGTCAACAATATTTGAAGAATGTGACGACGAGTTGGAAAAAATTATGTCGGAGGCAAAGATTGATGAGGAGGAAGAAGAGGAAGAAGAAGAAAAGGAATCGAATGTCCATCCACCCAAAGAAGAGAAGGTAGAGGAAACAAAGATGGTCAACAATACAAATAATGTTGTGCCCCAAAACAAATACAGATTTAACTATCCATCTCTGGCTGAAATGAAGCAGAACATGTTTCAGGATGGTACAGTCTCCCAGGGGTTCCTGACAGATGAAGATAAGTCAGATGCATCGGACTACCAGTTTGGCCAGAGACAAGACGTAAAGAAAAAGTTCAAGTTCAAATTTCCCAAAAAGCAGCTGGCGGCTCTGACCCAAGCCATCCGTACAGGCACTAAAACCGGGAAGAAGACCTTACAGGTGGTGGTCTACGAGGACGAAGAAGAGCCAGATGGTACCGTAAAGCAACACAAAGAAGCGAAAAGGTTTGAGATCGAAAGTTCGAAGAGCAAAGAAGACAATATGCCACCTGAAGCCCTCAACCTCGAAGAACCAGACTCTGCGACAAGGACGAATGAGATAAGGCAAAATACATACAGAACCTTAGACAGTCTTGAGCAAACCATCAAGCAGCTAGAAAGTACGATAAGTGGAATGACACCAAGGCCGGGATCTGATCACGTAGAATCGAGAGACGATAGCAAAACATTGACAATAACCACTGTGGTTGCCAAAGGATCTATGTTAGCGGATGATACAAAAGCTGTTGTAGAGTCTCCATCATCCATACCTACTACAGCACGTAAGGTACCAGTGCACAAGACTTTCAAAGCCTAATGGTGTGCCAATGACAGATTGGTGCCTAACCCTTGAGTGGTGTTCTGGTGGTTGGCTTTTCCTATAGCTGCTGGTTTAATAAGCTTGATAACTTGGTGATGGGCAAATCCAAGAACAAAAAAGAACCTGCTTGAATGACATGACTTGTATTTTTTTAATTTCTCCTGTGATTTTTATAACCTCTGATGTTTCATCTGCATGACTAGAGATTGAGATTGATATGATGTTAGTCAAGCATGGAAATGTGAACACTGGATAAAATCACTTCTCTTGTTTGATTTTTTTTTATTTTTCTGTCTCTCTCTTCCCGTTGGCTGTTCCTATAGGGATCAAACGGAGCGCCACAAACCAGCAGAATGCCAATACCAATGTCTTCTAAAACTAGACAAGGAAGCATGGAAAAAACTAGCAAACAGCCAAAGCTACAGGAGCCACAGCGTCAATTCAGACAGGTAGTTTTACCTTAGAACAGCAATTTTGGAAGGACAAAAAGTTTTAAAAAAAAACAAAACTTCAAGCCAAGTTACTGAATCAATGTAACCAAAACAAGGATGGCGAATGCTTTCACTCTTGTTTTTGTTAAATATCTGGATCTGGTGGCATGAGAAATCCTGTAGTACTATGTCTCACTCTTGCCATATCTCTGCATGCCTGCAATAAAACACCCACTGCTTTGTTCCACCTCAAGATGTACAGCTGAGATGAATGAAACCTTGGCTTACTGCGGTAACACGCAACCTGCCCTCGCGGGGGTACAAAATCAGAGCGCACCATGTGTGCAGTGGTGTCTATGTTGTCCGGTACTAACATGTCTGTGCCACCGCATTCCATTAACCGCTTGCCATCTTGTCACCATTCTTCTCACACAGCATGCAGAGCACCGCACTATCGCCCCAGGGGGCGCCACCTCCTCCACGTCTCCAATTCTCTAAACTTTTCTGTGCTTTATGGTTTCTGCCAGGTCCAGTGAGAAAAATCGGCAAATAAATATGTTTCTATTTGGGGGCTTTGTTCCTGCGCCCGTGTTGGTGTCTTAATGTTAATCGTTTTGACAAACTGTCTCCCGCCATCTTTATTTGCAGGCTAACGGAGGTACTAAGAAAGCTGGTGGGGATATTAAGGCTGCTTCCCCTACTTTATCTGCTTCTAAGATTCCAGCTCTTTCTCCTAACACTGGAAAAAGCAGCTCTGTTTCTGCTCAGTGTAATGATACCTCTAACTCCCATAACCCCCCTGTGAAGTCCCACGTCCCCGTAACCAATTCTAACTCTCAGCCCGGTCGTACCGTTAACGCCTCCTCCCTTATCCGTCCTGTTCATAACGGCACGTCAAAGCTTCAGAGCCCATCCTATTCAGGTAAAGGTCACCATCTCTCATTTTCACTGCAGAATGCAAATGGCAGACCATCTCCTACTTCTTCCTCCTCCTCCTCTGCTACTTCCCCTTCTACTTCTGTCTCTCCCACCTCACTGACTCAAGGTATGAAGAGCATCCGTACCATCCACACACCTAGCTTCACCAGCTACAAGTCACAGAACGGAAGCGCAACCAAGGCCGCCGCTCCCAAGGACTCCTCCTAACCTGTGCACTCATCAGGTGTCTTCAGTGCAATTCCACCCACAGCGCCCTCTGCTGGCATGTTGTCATCTATGTACATAACACACCGCTATATCCTTGTCCAGATAGTTGCTGTTGTAATTATAGGCCTCTCCTTTTTCTCGGTCTCTGTTTCTATGTAAATTAGTGTGTGTGTGACTGTATATATTACTATACTGTATGTTTGCATGTGTGTGTATATCTTCGGAAAGGTTGATAAAAACTTACAATGGTGTCCATTACGTGAGGATGCGGATTATTTTGTATAGACTATTTTTCATTATGGGACTCGCAGGAGATGAATTCTAGCGTGGAGTTTTCGCTTTTATTTTACGATCATGCTGGCTTTGACTACAGATTTCTATTTTTGTCAACTATACATCACTGTTGCTTTTATTTTTTTGCCAAGATATTTTCATACGGGGACACAGAGTATGTTTATACACTTGGGGGTCAACCAAGTGAAATATTCTTAAAGGGATTCTTTCATCAAAAATTATGGAAAAAGAGAAAAAAAAAAAAAAAGTCTAAAGTCTGGGAATAGACAATATTTTCTTACGAGAATATTTAGGCAATATTCAGTATATAATACATGTTAATGGGAATGTCCCATTGACATGTCTGTAAATATTTGTATAAATTTCACATTCTGGTGGCAGAACCTGACAACTATGCCAAGATAAGCGGCAAGGCATAGGCACCGCTTATCTCGGCCTGCTTTAGAGGCCAGTCACTGGCCGCTTGTACATGAAGTTCCTTCCCCTGTTACACTTACTGACATGTAGCCGTCCCCCATTGTCTGAATAAAGAGGTTCTTCAGCAGCTGCAGTATGTGTTATAGAGTTCTATGCAGCAAAATCTCACAATACCGCACATCAGATGCTGTAGATGACATTTCATGTTATTCAATGATAGATAGTAATCTTTCCTTAAAGGGGTTGTGCCATTATAGGGATTTATCAGGTGATGGGGGCCCAAAATTCCCTCTTGTGAATGAAGCGCCCGTGACTGGTGCTCCATTTGCTTCTATGGGGTTGTCGGAGTTTGCGGAACCCATCAGTCCTATAGAAGAGAATGGAGTGCCGATCAGGCAAGTCCATGGGCACTTCATACGCAAGAAGGCAGGGGGACTTCCAGGCCCTGATCGCTGTGGGACCCAACAGTCAGACCCCCACTGATGTGGCAATACTGTGAATAGGGAACGAGTGTCTCTAATGGTACAACCCCCCCCCCTCCCAAATGGGATGTGCAGGATTTAAAAAAAAAAAATGCCCGTTTTGTTCCAGAAAAACAGTGCCACACCTGTCCATAGTTCATGTGTGGTACTGCAGCTTAATCTCATTCACTTTAATGGAGCTTAGCTGCAGTACCACACACAACCTAAGGACAGGTGTGGCGCTCTAGCTGGAAGAAAGCTGCTATATAATTCTAATCTTGGACAACCCCTTTAAAACCTCGATTAGGCGGCCATAATTGGGCCGAAAAACCTTGCCCGACTGTACATAGGATATGGATCTATGAGGCTGTTAGTTCAAGTCATAAGTGCCATGGTCAGGCCAGGAATTGCAGCCTCATTATTTATGAATATCTGACGGATGCCTTCCATTTCACAAAGAGGTGCTGCAGCAGCTAAGGCTTATTCTAAAGAATTATGTACCCCTACTATAAATTATAAGAGTATTAGAAGTCATCTCTGTGACTTCTATAAGGTCCTGTAACTCCTATGTAAAGTCTTTGCACGTTATGTTACCTATAACTTACATTTGGTATTTAAAATTGGGGCAGATTCTTCGTTGTCCATAGCAACCAATCACAACGCAACTTTCATCTTGTATTTTGCCTTTGAAAAATGAAAGCTGCACTGTGATTGGTTGCTATGGGCAACGAAGAGAGTTATAAATGTGGCCTATTGTGCTTGATGTTCCTGTCAGTTCTGATTTGTATAAATAAATTGCCATAAAGTGAATAACCTGAAAGTGCTGCAAAGTAAAACGCCAAACAATACTTTAATATAAAAGAAGTTACAAAAATTTACATTATTATAATGTAGCTTTATCCAGGGTCCTTTATTTTTTTCGAAAACCCACAAGGCCTCTGGTTAATATTTTTGATGATTGACCCCCTTTAAGCAGTTCTAGTATATGTATAAGCGTGAAGAATGACATATTTATCGGTTTCGATTTCCCAGAATGCTACTGCCGACCATAGCCCTTAATCCATGTTAGTTATAATATGGTCCTGTTCTTACAGGTGTGTACATAGACATACTTTTTACTTCTACATAGAGATGCCCTCATGACTTGTACAGTTAGGTAACGTGTGCCAGAGGCAGTGAAGCTACAACTCCCATCATCCTGGCTAGCCCAGCAGATGATGGTGGTTGTAGTCCGAGGCACGCGCTGCCTAACTCTCATTGTTTATGCATGCTTTGTGACAGCGCCAACTTGGAGAGAAAAAGTTTGCACAGATTTTGTAAATTTATGAATTTGTATAACTACTGTAACAAATATCTGTAAAAAGCAGATCACTTTTCTGAAATAAAATAAAGTGATGCATGCGGTTCTGTATATGAGCAGTGGTCGTCTGTGTCCTGTGAATACCAAAATTATTATGGGGGTAGGGAATGGTTAGTTTTCATTATAAGGTGTCATTTAGAAAGTTATAGGGCAGGGACTAAATTCAACCCAACTGAAACAAACTTGGCTCACCATAAAATTGACCACTTGGAAGGGAAGTGAGTTGCATTGTGACCCCCAAGGGATGCGGTGACCACAACTTCTAGTTGCAAAAAAAAGAAAAAAAAAAAGAAAAATTTTTGAGCACATGGTTGCAACAAACTTGGGTGCATAGCGCAATTCCATTTACTTTTATTAGTAAAGGAGTTGGAAGGCAAGTTTGATGGAGTAGGGTCAGCGAAGGTCACCCCTCTCCCTCCTATAACACAAGGCCGAGCTCCATATTACTCTTGATCTACTACTCAGTATAGGAGGGGAAGAATGTTGCATGGGGTCGGGTGGATGGAGAGCCACGTATGGACTGACCACATTTAGTTGGGGGATGGAAAAGGTAAAGGGGACATAAATAAAGATCAATTAGAAACCAATTGATTTTTGAAAAATGACCAAATATGATCAAGTTAACAAGAACCAACAGTAATCCACAGCTGCACTCATGCTGCATTTGATGTTTTCATTACTTTTTCTCCTAAAAATTTTGGCTGAAGACATCACAAAGTCCTTCACATTTGCCTGTTTGGTTAGTGTTTTGCATCATTACTTGTAAACCAAATCCAGGAGAAGAAGCGGTGACCCAGCCACACTCTGCAGAGTATTTGCTGATGGTGACAACTTTGCTCCTTACTTTTCTTGCATGGAAAATTAGAATGTGCACAGTCAGTGCTTTGTGTGATACTTTGGTGCCATCTAGTGGTCAATATAATATTTACTTCCATTGGCTGTTCCATAAAAAAAAAAAAAAAAATCCCTAAAATATAAGAACTTATCCTATGCTGTGCAGTAAGAGCACAGAGGGATGTTTCCGAAATATAACAAAACTATACTTTTGACAGCATGGTTTGTATTAGAGGTGAGCAAACCAGTTTGTAAGGAGCTGGGTTTACTGCAAATTTTCCAAAAAATTAGTTTTGTCTTAATCCAGAATTTTTGGGGTTTGCCACTCATGAATCATACTCTGAGCAGTCTTCAGACCCACGAGTATAATAATCGGAGGAGCAGGGGAGGTGCGTAAAAATAATAAACAGTCACACTCCGCTTTCCCCACCTCTTCGGGGCTCCACTGTGACACTGCCTCTTCTGTGATGTCAGTAGCCCCGGGTCACCGCTGAGACCTGTGATTGGGCCTCAGCAGTCACATGACAGAAGAGACCAGAAGCCATTAGGGACACTTGGGAAAGTAGATCGCACGCTGCACTGGAGTACCGGAGAGGTGAGTGGAGTGTTTTTTATTCCTTATTTTTTTATGCTTTTGCACCTCTCCTGGGCCTCCGATTATTAAACTCTGGGTCTGTAGAGTCTCCGAGTATTATAATAGCACGTCCGGTTCAGGCAAACCTTGAAAATATTCACAAAACAAATCTCACAAGGTTCGGCATTCACTAGCTGGCATGGCGTACACTGAGCCCTTGAAAATGTAATATAAAAAAAAAAAATAGCACAAACACTTTTTTTTTTTTTTTTGGAAAGGTGGGTATGCAAATTATTAGAATAAATGAAACGTATAGATATTTAAAGGAAACCTGAAATGCAGCGCAATCTGCAGTACGAATGGATATTTACTAGAAGATGACAAGGTTAGTACGTGAGCCCCATATTATCCCACAGCTGCTTTTGGTCTTTATAAAACATTCACTGCTGTGCACATTTGCAGGTAAGTGGGATTATCTCCTTTTTATGGTGTTTACAGCCCACCCATTCCAGTATGAACTAAGCATCTACATTGCTTTGACAAAAATTATGTGCATTGCCTTAAAAAAATAAATAAAAAAAATATTTGTGAGAATATTACTCTTCTTGCATTTCACCTTAGGAGGCTGCAGTCTGTTCTTTAGAGCTGCACTTCCTATAATAACTGGTGATAAACTGTTGCCATAATATGTAGTTTGGATAGCTGGCTTAAAGGGGTAGGCCAGGATTTTTTAGATCTATTTATGGCCTAGACTTAGGATAAATATATGCTGGGTGGAGGGGGCACAGCCAGCCCCTGTATGGATCAGCTGTTTGGGGTCATTTCTGATGCCCGTACTGTATACAGTTGGCTCTGGGCGCTGTATAGTGACAAGGCACCTGTGCTGCCACTCAGCTCCCATTCTAGGCCAACCCTTTTAAGCTAAATCCCCAAAATTGTGGAAAATACTTTGTTTTTTGTTGCAGATTGTCTCAGTTTTTTGAGCCAAAGGCAGGAGTGGATGTAACAGAGGGGAAACATACGAGCTTCCTTTATATTTTCCATTCCTTTTCAAGCCACTCCTGATTTTGGCTTTAAAAAAAAAAAAAAAAAAAAAAAACAGCAAAATGTGCAACAAAAAAATGCTGCTTTTCCGCAACGTAGGCCCTTAGCCAGAAGCAGTGTCATGTTGTATACAGTAGATGTACAATATATAGGCAGCCTGTAAAATGTACTTCTCAGAACAATATATAAAAACAGTGAACACCCAAAACACACCCGGCGGACCCAATTATAGTCTATGGGGTCCACAGGTAGCCGTTGTTTTAGCAGTCCGGCTCTCAGTCATTCAGGTCCCACGGAGGACACAAACAACGAAGAGCCCAGCGCAGGCTGGTGTCACAGATACAGTTATTGATGCAGCCAAGTGGATAAGAAGAAATTTGTTCCTTTATAGTTTTTCCAATTTTTGGAACAAATTCTGACTTTAGTTTAAAAATAAAAGCTCCTGTGTGAGATTCCAGTCTGAGGGCCAGTTCATGTGACTGTGTTTGGGCCACAAAGCCTAGTCCACGTGACTTCCACATTCACAGTGGATGATACTGCGAGTTGCAGAATGATGGCTGCTCTACTGTCCTGACACTAATCTTTGGTAACAGATTGTCTAAAAAGACACGACAAAAAAAAATCAAAAATGGTCTACAAGATTCCTTTTTGATAACTGGTATTTATACACATGGTGGTATTCGAGGCAGCAAGTGGTCTAAAAATGATCCTTTTAGGCAGCAGATGCCTGCCAGTGTTTATACACGCGGTATCAGAAATAGCAATGGCTTTGTAACAAGGAGTCAAAACTATCCCATTTTGGGAATAATTTCAGGTTTGTTACATTTACCCTGTGTAGGATTCCCGGCAGCGGTGCGGTATGGAACACGATGGACAAGGCAATAGATGTTTTTGTTGGAGTATTCAGACAGGCAGACATGGGCACTGGCATTATTGGGCTACCGATTAATAGACAGCGTCCAATTGTTCAGGTCAACAATGGTAGATCTATTCATTGACATGAGGCAGAAGTGTAAGATCACAGATCCATGCCCAACCCTTGTGCGTGATAGAATCAATGACTACTGCAAAGTGCTGGTTAGGAAGGTCAGGCTTATGCAAGGAGAAATTCAGCGAGTTGGCACAGCACAGATCAATATGGTCATGGTCGGCACCACCAAATTTATGATGTGTACAATCCAGGAATTACATTGTATTCTCCAAATGCAGTTCAGTCACAATGTTTCTGCATTTGTCCCTGACCATGTTTTTCAGTTGTAGTTGGCAGGAAGACGTCCAGCAGGAAATCTACTGCTCAATGCAGAATAGCAACAAACCTGTCGTGTGGCTTCTCTGGTCTAGGCACATCAAGTATAAGACAACATGGCAGTGCCTCAGCTCACACCAGAGAGGAGAGGAAGCAAGAGTCTGCTCCATAACTAACACTGGAACATACAGACAAGCTGCAGTAGCATCACATAGAACATTGCAGAGAAGTACTGACCTGTGTTGATGTGAGTAAAGCATTTAGGGGGAGATAGAAACTTCCAATTTTACAGGTATTGCCGTGATCAGACCAACATGCAGAATTACAGGTAACATGTCATCATTATTACATAGTGATAGTAAAAAATGAAACCCATAAGAAATGGGGCAAATGCATTTTTGTTCGAATTCCTCATTCTGAATTTTTTTCCAGCACATTGGTGGGACAAATTGTACTTTGTGTACAATCATTAATGGACTCAAGCAAAAAAAATAAATAATAATAATAATGGCTCTTGGAAGGCGGGGGGTAGGAAAAACAGATACACAAATGAAAATTGGCTGTTAAGTGGTTAAAGATATTTAAAAATGGGAAAAGTCAAATTACCCTCCTGTACCTTTACTATAATACACCAACAAAAACCACCGCATTAGGCTGCCCTGCGCCACAAAATGGCCAGACTCGAAATATAGAAACGGATTTATCCCATGTGGTGACCGCTGTACTAGGAGGGAAGGGGTGGGGGACCAAAAATACTGCAATGAGAAAAAGGCTGGAGCAGGAAGGGCTCAGAGCAGCAAACTACAAGGTGCAGCATTACCCCACAGCACCATTTAAAGGGAACCCATATGGTTGATTTTGGGACAATAAACCACCCACAGGCCCTTCTAGACTGGAGCTTTTTTTTTCACCGTTTTAAATCTGCCTGCAAAATTATATTATATAAATAAAAATAAAAAAACACCTTCAAATTTGCCTAGAGATGAGTGTCACCTGACTCCTCTCTGTTGCTCCTGGCGCCTGCGCAGACCTTCAGTGAAGCTGAGGACGTACACCCCAGCTTCACTACTCAAGTGTCTGAGGGATGGGGCAGCACAAGGAGTACAGAGGCAGAGTATAAAGCTTTTTTTTTTTTTATTTTTATAACAGGGCGATTCAGGATGCTAAACCCTCAGTCCATAAGGACTTGTGAGTGGTTTAGTGTCCCAAATCGCTCTGACAGATTCCCTTTAAGTCCAGCTATGATCGATCGTTTCTTCACTGTGGTCAACATCTGGGCAGGACAGGGAAGCCTGCAAACAGGTCCAGCTCCTCCTGGTGACAGTTTACTGAATTGTACAAAGTTTTTTTTTTTTTTTTGTTTTTTTTTAAATAGCCCATAAATTAGAGGAAAAAAAGTAAAAAACTGGAAGGTAGTTGCCTATAAAGCAATGCCTGACTTTCAAAGAAGCCTTGTGACATGGCAAGAGGTATAAGCCAAACCAGAAAATCATCTCTTTTTGGAATTTACAAGAAAAAAAAAAAAAAATTATTTAGATATTTAAATATATAAATATAAAATACTCACTGGCTTCCTTTGAAATTAGAATTAGCTACTGGGGGCAATGGTTACACAAGGGGACACACTGAACAGGCTCAGGAAGACCCAGACATACCACCATTTGATCCACAGACAAGCATGAGCAGCTCAGTTTCCTTGTCCTTCAGCCAGATACAGGTGACACCTTCATTACACAGACGTCTCTGCAAGGACCATTTCAGGTGCTTAACAGAAGGAAACTTTGTGTCACCGCACCCATTGTGTGTCCTACCATTGACAGCCAGCATCACCGAAATTTGTAGTGGTGTCAAGAATAATAAACCCAGACTACTACAGACTTGAACGTATAGTCATTGCCAATGAATCCAGGATCTGTTTGGGATCTGAGGATGGTTGGATTCAAGAACAGAGGCCTTGTGGTAAGCACTTCAATCCTGCCTTTGCTGTGGGGTGACATACCGCCCCCTGGTGGTGTGATGATCTGGGGAGCTATCGTATAGGACAGTCGGTCAGCCCTAGTAGTGACACGAGGGACACTAACAGCTCAGTGATATATGGAGGACACCCAGCGTCACATGTGTTGCCTCTCATTGGTAGGGCCTCTAACTGGCATTTTTCAGCAGGATAATCCTCACCCATACACAGCAAGGGTTCCCCAGAATACCTCCACCAGCTACTTAACACTTCCTTGGCCTGCCCGGTTGCCAGATTTATCACCAATTGTAGGTTGCCAAAGCTGGGGCACCTGCCTTGCCACCCTACAAGTGTGCAGGATCTACAGGCTGAGCTGCAACATTTTGCAAAAGTTTGTAACAATAGCTGTTAAATTTATGCAAAGTAGCATTCTTAAAGGGGTTGTCCATCAAATGGACAAACTCAGAGTAGGTGTACAAAATAATTAAATTTACTCACCTGTGCCCAGCACTCCAATGCCCGCCGCTGTAGTCTGTTGGGCCACGCCTTGGTCTCCAGAAGCCCTGAGCACCACGAGACAGACCAGTTATTTATGTGAGTGACATCACTGGTCCCGTTCATGCGAGGCTGCTGATTGGCCTCAGAAGTCAACGTGGGGCGAAGGGTTTCTGGGGACGAGACACGGCACGCATCTGAACGAACTGCCGCAGCAGACACCAGGGCACTGGGTAGAGATGGGCAAATCGACTCTCACTGAGCAAGTTTCGACCTTGAATATTCCAAATTGTTCGGCTTTTAACGAAACCGAACAATTTGGAATTAGTCTTGGACAAACAGTCGGTAAATAATTATACTCTGGGGTCTCTTCAGACAAGTTCGCGCCAAACAAGCGGGGGTTCAGGGACTTGCCCATCTTCAGCAATGTGGACAGGTGAATTTTTTTTTTTTGTTACATCTGCTTCGGGCCCTCCAGAGTTTGTTCAATTCCTGGACTACCCCTTTAAATATATACTATTAAGATAGAAAAATCTCCACTAACACCTTAAATGAAGACCTTCCCAAACACCTTAAAGGGATTGTCTCACAAATAAATGATAAGTTAGCTTTGTTAGGTCTCACAACATACAAAGTTTGCGACTGGAACCAATGGGGCACCATAATATCAGGGAGGTAACACCAATATCTAGACATGAGAATTTAAAAAAAAATAAAAAATTTTAAATTAAAAAAATTGTCTGATCGTTAATATTTAATTGTGAGAATTTTTTTTTTTTTGAGGGGGGAGAGCTAACTTTTGCATTCAATAAATTTTTTAGAACTTTAAAAAAAAAAAAAAAAAAAAAAAAAATCACCAAAACAATTTTATTTCCAGTGTTTAAGTGGGTATGCACACAGGCATGTACAAGATGGTATCAGATCGTCATGCAGAATTATACTCTTTTCAATGAAAGAAACCAGTTTCACCCAGCAGTTACTATCTACATGCCTATCTTACAACATTTATATCAAATCCGGTATCTGAAGAAAAGATACACAATGTAATATATATATTTATATATATATTTCTATACACATTAAGTTATTACTGTATCTTACAGAAAGATTAAAAATTCAAGTCACATAAAACTGTATTAAAAGTTGGTATATAAAAACTTGATTCTACCGGAATGCACAACGAATGGAAGCGCTGAGTCCACCTGTTAAAAATCGGTAAAATTTAATGAAATCTGGAATCTGATAAAATGCTCTGTTCACAACAGGTCTCTCCAATTAGCATGTAACAATATGGCACCCTAGCACACCAGATGAATTCAGAATGAGGCACTTTTCTTAGTGACTAAATAAAAAAAAACAAAAAGAAAAAACAGAAAAAGGGACATTGTTACATATGTTACATAATGAATGTCTGCTAACAAGAAAACCCTGGGTTACAGAAGCCATGATGCACAATCGAGAAGCGAAGACGATTTGATCAAATTTTTGTAAGTACTTCCATTGAGAAGGTGGTTGGGTTGTTGCGGCCGCTCTGAAGACTTTCCACAGGGCCTATGAATGAATTCAGCCCTCATACAGGCTGCGGACAAGTAAAAATAAAAAAAATAATTCAGGCACAGAACAATATAGATTGGAATTTTTACTCAAGATATAGGCAAGCTTTAAGCTCACCGACTCATACTACAATACAAGCTCCATCGGGCAACTTGGAGATAAGACTCAAGCCACCCAAGATGGAACTCCTCAAGAAAATTGGTTTGAAGTTCTTTATAGGTACTGGTAGAAGGTAGATCTCGCCACCTGAGTACCAGAAAGCTTATGGGGGTGAGCATCAACCGCAGGACTAAAGTTACTTTTGTTCTTGCTCTGGTAGCTCTCCCCATTTAATTGATCACTTGACTGTGGAGACGTCAAGTCGGAGATATTTTCACTTCCATCGTTGGAGGTGGCAGAGATGACTTGGGATGAAGATGGTGTTGGATTTGGCGCTGATGACTCAGTTAATTTAGTGTTCTGTAAAGGCGACTCCTCTAGATTTACTGTACTGAGTTCAGATGAGCTAGTGCGTAAGCGCTCTCGAGCGAGCCACTCGGAGATGGAGAGGTCTTGTGATGGACACTTTGGTTTCAATCGATCCACGGCGGAAAGTTCATTCTCTGTACCACGAGATGGTTCATGGATTTTCCAAGAATTTAAAACACTTATTTCAGCAAAGTCTCTCTGCCCTCCCAGTGTGTGCCTCCTCCTAATATTCTTTTTCTTTCTATTTTCGTTGGCATGTGCTTTTTGACTTCCTATTCCAAACATATCGTCGGCAGAAGCTTTAAGGCGCAGTTTAAGTCTGTCCGTTATTTTAAGCCTCCACCCAAGTTCATGCTTTTCTGGGTCACTTTTTATTGACATGTCTGTTTTGCCAGAAAGCATTCCTATGTTGACTACCTCCGCAACATTAGAAGTTGCCGGGGTTTCGTCATTTTTGCCCTCAGTTGAACATTCACTGTCCGTCTTTTGCCGTGTAGATTTTTTTTCTCGATAAAGTATCACATTCAATGAGTTTATGAGAACTGAAACGTCGGCTGTCCATCCGTGGGGTTGAGCTACCCTCGGTGCAGCTGGCACTTCCTTCAGAGTTCCTTCGGCTACCACGAGAGAGCTCTTCCACCTTTCCCCGACTTTGCCTTTCGGTTACATTACTCGAAGCATAAATTGGAAAGTCTGTTTCACTGTCCGATTCCACTGGCCTGCCCTCACTTATTAATTCACTCCTTTCATCATCGGCATCATCACCTTTGCTTTCCGCTACAGATTGAACCTCATGGTTCATCAGGTTTGGTTCCAGCCCAACCGTGTATAAAGTTGATGATGTTGTTGAGTAGTCCGAGGTGATGGAGCTTACCTCGGCCGTCAGAAAGTCATTGCTTCTTGTGTCGGGGCTAATGATGATCTTAGGTTTTGGTCGATGTGTGGAGGCTTGGGATGAAGTGCTAAGGACAGTTCCTGAATCAGACATGCTCTCCTGGGAAGGGAATATTTTTTTGTTGTCAGACTGTTCAGCCAGTCTTTGTCTCATGTCTGGAGAACTAGTGGGCTTTAGAGGAGTAGTTGGCTCATCAGAAGGTGTACTGTCCTTCCTAAGTTTTACATCCACACATGCATTCGGATCATTTTTGCTTAGATTTTCTGTATTTATATTCAGTGTCAGTGCTTTGGGTTTTAGAGGCACATTGTTATTTTTTGGAGTTTCACTTTTGCTACTCTCTGACTTTCGTGTTTCGCGAGGAGAGTGATCCCTTCTGTAAAATACGTTGTCTAGCTCATCCTCAGAACTGCTTGGTTGAGCCTTGTCTTTTTGCTTCTTGCGCTTTCGACTGGCAGCAGCAAAAATAGAGGACACTAGCAGCTCTCTGCTATACTGATCTTTTCCAGATCCCCAAGAACCCTGCAAAAATTGAGAAAAGCGATGTTTACATGTAATCTAACAGATGTTACACACAAAGGAAAAACATCTTTATTGGCTACACGTGTGGAAGACCAAAAATGATACCACTATACATGCACATTGCCCGCATACCTGCAACACAGAAATTTGCGTAAAAGCAAGACTGCAATGAGCCACAATATTTGTCATATATCCTTAGTCTCAAAAAGGGTTGCCCAGCTTCTTGAAATTTTTTATTTTTAAAAGCTCAGAATGTTATAAAATAAACTGCTTTAGGTCTCACACACATGACCGAGTGTTCAGGCTGAGGTTCTTCTGATGTGGGGGGGCATCCAATGCTCCATTCCATTCTGATGGCTATAGAGCAGGTCCTATACTGCTTCATGACATCGGAACGGACTGGAACCCCCATTTACAATGGTGGACGGAGGCCACTGATGTCATCCCAGTGCATTCTGCTATGAAATGTGCATGTAGTCTCAGCGATTCCCCTTCTTACTACTTAGTTTCCCACCAGCATCTGTGACCTGACCTCATCAATGACATGTTGTCATGGACATGTGACTGCTGCAGTGAACACTACTGAGGTGGCCCATTGTAGAGGTTGTGGTGGTCACAACTTGTTGAGGTTGTTGGTGTCAAACCATTGTAGCTGGAGATCTGGATACTAAAACCAGTGGGGGACCTGGGATACAGTGCCATGAGGGTGATGGAGGGACTGGAAATAATTCACGGGGTTGGACACTGATGACATAACATTAAAATAGGACACAATGATTTGTGAGAATCGGGGTTTGGGAACACTTTCGGACCTGCAAATTAGTGGACAGACAAGTGCCTGTGGGAGCATCATGGCCCTACATAGATGGGTCTGCAGAACTTCACCAAGTTTCCGATCTGCTTAGAACCCTAGACAATTACATTGATGTTCTCTCTTAACCATAGGTCATCATCAATGTGCATTCTCCAAAAACTCTGTTACAGATAAAGCTTTCAACAGAAGGACTATTGTAGTGAGGACTAGTAAGTGTGGCTCCTCCAGGAACTGTGGAGTGCGCCAGACAAAGAACATGGAATAGCCAATATGTGTTGACGTGGCCACGAGAAGAACAAGTATATATAAGGGAATAAAGCGGGACATACCTTAGATTTTGCTGAGTCACTAGTAGCGGAATCTGTTAGAAATCAAAAGAAAGATGGAAGTGTCAGTGTCATTCGGCGAGGTACACAATGGCGACAAATAATGCTAGGCTTCATGGAAAGGACAAGCACAGAACAAAATGTGTCAAAGCAAAAGAAAACAAAGGGGATAGTCATAGCTCACAGAAGATGCAAGCTTCACCACAGAAAGCCACCGCCATGAAAGGATGCTGTGAATTGTAGGCAGAACCAGCTCAATGAGAGGAATGGCAAGGAACCCTGTTCTTCAAAATAACAAAAATAAAAAAAAACACTGATGTTTAAAAAGACCCGTCTAAGAACGCTCAACCATAGCGGGAGGCCCCCAAACTTATCACCCAACAGACAAGCTACTCTACGTCTGGATCCCTTAAAGTGGAATAGACAAGGGAGCTAAAATTTGCAAATTTGGATATTTTTTTTTTTTTTTTTTTTTTTTTGGGTTAAAGTTTTTGATTGCAGAGCCAATGAGCAATCGGTAGAAATTCGGGATCTGGTATAATACAGGGGGACGTAACTAGACTGGGCTAGCGCTGTTATGGAATGAGGAATGAACACCAAATAATCGATTATAGGGAAAGAAAACTGAGGCTAGACAAGAATAAAGAGAGTAGAAGGGGGCTAGCCGCAGGTTCTACAACGTCAATTGGAATGGTAATTTTTCTATGTAGGTAAATAATGCGAGAGCTAAGCCCCATGCCACACCCCTTATAGACACATGGCTAATGCTTGTGACTAGAAAGACTAGTAGACCATACCATGCTATCTCTCCTCAGGGTCTGCTTCAGAAATAACAAGAAACGGCAGAAAGACTTTAAGAAAGTAGCATTGTTCTGTTTAAAATACGCTCAGCAGGAAAAAAAAAAAATTGTACAGTGCAGGTTTTCTTTAAATTAATACCAAATTCCATAAAAAACTAAATAAATAAAGGTTGGAAAAGATAATAGTCCATTCACAAAAAACGGGGATTTCTGCAGACAAGGCAGCTACAATGTGGGCAGCAATCCTCCTTCTTCCTACAGTTCCAGCTGTCCATAAGTGACATCATAGAGTCCACTAGTGACATCACTGTGTGATAGACTCCTCCCATTTCGCCTGTTTACACATCAGTATAGATTTGTTGGTACAGTAAAAGGTAGAAAAAACTAAACAAAAGCAAAAAGCCCTTGGAACCAAGATTTATGTAGAGATATATGGGTTAGCGCACACTCTACTGTAAAGATTGTGTATACTGTTAGTCATCGTGGACTCCCGCAAGCGAATAAAAGCAAGACGTGGTGTGCCGCATGCTTTTATACGGGTCACGGAGATCCCAGGTGACGTCTGAGAAATTTTACAATAGGGAGTGCAGTAGTCCTTATGATACACAAGTTTTCAAGATGTGACGTGATGACATCACAACTCTGTTCTAAGCTATGACATCACAACTCATCTGCTGATAAGCTATGACAACCCACTGTCTATATATAGATATGACTTACAGGAGATTACGGGCAACATTACATCACTTGTGTATTATAAAGGGATATTATTATGCAGTATAACATGCTTGGTTAGTGCAATAGCAGGTAGGGAAAATTTGCTGAGAGCGCCTGTGATACTAGTACTTAGCCAAGGAACAGGTTGCAAGTGGAAAGACAGAAGGGAGAGTAACTTTAGTACACATGTCATAGCTGTATATTACACTTCTCACAGGAGGCCGCCATTTTGTGGGCGGAAACAATACTCAGGAAACGGTAGCTTATGAATGTCGTCTTGTCGCAGTGATGTCACCAGGTAGGAAGGCATTCATAAGCCAGAATGTTGCGTGCGCCTATAAAATGGCCGGCTATGCTTAGGAGAGGCATTCACATTGAAAGAAAATATCAGGATTTAAAGCAGTGAAGCACGCTTGTACATGTTCCAATTTAGAATAAAAGGGGTTGTCCAGGAGTAGAGAGGATCCAAAAACAGCACCATGTTTGTCCATGGGTCATGTCTTGTAACGCAGCTCATTCACTTTCAAGGAAATGGGGCTAAGGTACAAAACCAGTCAAGGTCCATGGACGCAAGCAGCGCCATTTTTAAGAAAAATTTCTGGTACTGGCACAAAAAAATTACCTTTTCAAATGTTCAAAAACTCTAGTGTATGACCCGACTCAACTCAATTCTTATCTTCCTATCTTAACAGGTGGGAACACGACTGAAATCTCAAAATCTACCGGCCCAATCTTGTTACTCAACCTAGATATAAACTACTTTAGCAACCAGACAAGCCAACAGGTCAATCATTAGTTGACTACTTTGATTCATTATAAAGTTGTGTGCTCCCCTCAGGAGCACTGACGCTCTCTGTGATACAATGGTTCTTGCATGAAGAGGTGGTCAAACTCTATGCAAGTCTACTTGACCTGACTCCCCTAAATCTGCATTGTGAGTTTGACCTGCTCTTCATACAGGAAACAGTGCGCATCAGAGAAACGAAGAGAAGGTCAGTGCTCTGGAGGGGAGCACATAACTTCACAATAAAGCTAACAGTAAGTAATAGTAATTAACAACATAATACACACAAAACTTTTACAGGAGTGCTTCTTTAAACCTCTCAAGCCCCTAGCCTTACATTGAGTAGCAGTAAGTACGTCGGGGAACCCTCTATACCTCACACTGTCAACTGATCCACTATATAATAAAAAAAAAAAAAAAAATTCCAATATTTTGTAGGTGACCTAGTCCAGATGAGAGCAATGAAATAGACAGCGTCTAGAAGTCCACTAGCAGGTCTCCCTATTACCCCATGAGTCCTTTTTGGGACGTATTCGTTTTTCTTTACCAGCCATGCAGCACTGCTTTAAGACCTGGATCAGTTTCCGTAAGCATGCAATACATTACACCTCGGAGCATTTATACATAAGGTAACTTGCAGAAATATATTCATAGGATTATCAGTAATAGAAAAACAACTGTGCTCTATATCATATACCAAACATTCTGTGCAGAAAACCTAGAGCAGGATTCAACTAAAACAGTCTTAACCAACTGTGGCTAATACAAGGATAATTCCACCCAAAACTGCACTTATTTATCGTCCATGTTCTATGACGTAAAGAGTACCCACCGCCTCTCCTGACAGGTCTATTCTAGGAAGCGCTTATATATCCCATGAAAACAGAATACATTTTTTTTTACTCAGAAATCTGCATTGTGCTGTCCCTCTGTTATCCCTCCTAGAAATTTACAAAATTAGCTGACAAATGGGTTGGAGGTGTGCCCATACAAAGTCTCAGGATCCAATCAGTACCAGACTAGGTAGGACCACACCCCTTTGAAAAGGGAAATAGTAACAACCAGTTTTCAATTTACTTATAAAGCTTCCAGTAAGGGTAACAGAGCAACACAAATTTCACAGAAAAAGGGGCTGCAGAATTTTTATTTCATGGGAAATAAAGGTATTTACTACAACAGTCATGTAAGAAGTGGTGACAGATCCTCAGTAAAGGAGTTGTCTAGGGTCTGCGTTTTTCCAGAAACAGCACCACACTTGTCCACTGGCTGTATCTGGTATTGCAGCTGCAAGAAAATAGGGCTAAGCTGGTTGTAGACAAATGTGGCACTATGTTTGAGAAAAAACAGACTTTTTCTAGCTCTGGAGAATCCCCTTGAAGTGAGGGGCGGAGCTGTCAACATCTGCTGACAACCAGGCTCCTCCCCTTTTTCAACCGCCACAAAGAGCCAACAAGAACAATCTAAGCACCACCCAAAGAATACCAATGATATGCCGAAATTATGACTGTCCAAATTGCAGGTCCAAATTGACCGGGTCAAATTGATGGCCATTTTTTTTTTTTTTTAGCATTGGTTGGAATTATCCTTCACTTTTTACAAATAAGTTTTGGAGGACTGAAGGGATATAAAAGCAGGAATATAAGATTGAAGAGGCATTCACAAGAACCTAGGAACCTATGGATAAGAGAAGAGGCTGAGTGTGTTTGGCTAGCCTGCGGATTAACGCTTTCTGCGCAGGCAAGAGTTACCTGATACGTCTCCAGGGGACAAGCCGGTCCTTCCAATGTTGCTGAGTAAATGATCTATGTTTGGCACTGGCTGAGACTCTACTGTGCTTTCCTCCTGTACAGCTGTCTACAGTTAATAAACAGAGATCTCTTCAACATCATCACACATATAAGCTCTACGAGTCCAGAAATCTACAACACAGCAGTCAAAAGGCATGGCGCCGCACCCCAGGCCAATGCTATCTGGGGGCGCCCCCTTATTTCAGCAAGTAACCCCTTCAGCTCTCCTTACATGTCTTTTTAGTAGCTACTTACATTATAAAAAAAAATTATATATTGTGGAGCAGTGTCCCTCTGTTATTCCTCCTGGAAATATATCATTTAATTACCCTTATCAATAGGGTGTGTCACTACACACACACACACACTCTGTCAGTACCATTTGGACAGTATAGGGTATGTAGGGATAAACCAAAATTGATAAGAGTAAGGATAGCACCTAGTAGTTACTTTATTCATGCACTGCCAGGAAGAGTAATAGAGGAGGCTCAATGCAAACTTCTAGGAATGGTTAATTGGAATGCAAATATTTACTAAATTGGACATGTCAGGAGACATGAAAGTCCTAGGGAAAAAAAAAAAAAAATGTAAAAATCCGTCATGCATTCAAAGGACAGTATATAGAGCATAACCCACACTATGGTGCAATGATGACTTGCATGGATAAGCAGCCAAATGTGTGTATTCCATGTCACTCGACCAAAAATGGAGTCATATTGCGGTCCTAAGGGTGCAGCTACTTCTAGTCGTAAAAAAAAAAAAAAAAGTCGCAGTACCGTCAGGTTCACAATACAACTCCATTTACGTACAAAGGAGTCGCAGGATAACACAGAGATCTTTGGTCACTCCTTTGATGGGAGTTGCAGCCAAAGTTACCGTGTATCCATAGCCTTAAAGGGAACATCTCAAGGACGCTTCCAATTATATGCTGCCTTCTTCTGCAATTGCCGATTGACAGTCTTATCAGCAACTGTAGGGTGGGGGTGGGCTGCATAAAACAGGGCCCATAATGAAATCTAAGAGCACAAAAACACAGGTAAAGTAACAGACCTCTAGAATCACCATGTCTGCCGCCACTATGTGTTGCCCCAGATAGAGGGCAGCACAACGGACCTGACATGTTCCCTTTAAAGATAGATGTAAATTGGTTGGTCCATGAATAAGCCTATAAAGCACGGTTTCTACTCAAATGCTTTTTTTGGTAAAATGAATAGTATTCCAAAAATAAGGCAAATGATGTGAGCATTGAGGGTAGGAGAAGGGATGGAGGATCTACAGAGGGATAACCATGGATCACACGTCACAGCTGTGTCTTGTATGTACTATACAGGCAATAAACAGAGATGCAGCAGAGTCTACTCCGTCATGGTGACATCACCCTCTGTGGAGCTTTGGTTTAACACATAGGGAACCTGCCAGTTTTTCTGACACGTCTATTTTAGAAAATACTTGTATTCTTCATAAAATATCAATGTTGTAGCATCTTTTCTTAAATCTCTATCTTGTCCCTCTTATTCCTCTGTCTTTCTTAAAACTGTCTTAGTAGTATAATGTTGTACCGTGTTAGCCATTGAAAGTAGTGGAAGAGTGAAGAAATCATCTTAAAACTGTCTTGTCCCTCAAAAAAAAAAAAAAAAAAAAAATTAAATTGACAACTTGGTGTTACCACTTGGGGGCATGTTCCTACACTGTCCAATCAGTTGTAACATTATCAAGCTGTGTAAAGATACACTTGGATATGGAGAGTGGTAGTGCTCATTAATCATTTCCAGGAGGGATAACAGAGGAACAGCACAACAGAGTTCTAAGAAAAGATGCTACAAAATTCTTACTTTTTGAGGAATTCGGGTTATTTACATAGACATGTCAGGAGAGGTGACATATTTTAAGACATTTGTATGTGTGTTCTGTCTCTGATTTATTTGGATTTTGGTTATGGAAAAGTCAAATATACACACTATATTATAATGTTATATATATATATATATATATATATATATATATATATATATATATATATACACACACACACACATACATACACTATATATATATATATATATATATATATATATATATACACACACACACACACATATACATACATATATATACATACACACACACACACACACATATACACTTTTTTTTTTTTTATAGTTTAGTATTCCTAAATCAAGATGGAGATCAAAAGAACTGCAAGACAAAGTCAGCTCTGCTACATCTATATTTCCAAAAGACATACCAGACACAGCAAAGTGGTGAACTGTCTTTGGTAGTATTGTGGATTCTGCGAGGGATTTCCTTTCCGCTCATTATTAACCCCCAGGAGATTAACATTTCGTGCACATCTTCAGTACCAGATCTATAACTACTATTCAGTCTTCCAGTTACGTCCTTAAGAAAATAAACATGAACTGGAGACAATACTTACAATTGGCTCGTCTGCACTTTCGTCACCGAAAAACCAATCATGCTAAAAGAAATATATAAGGAACATAATAAAAGTCAGACTTAATGTAACATACAAAAACCATGTATAACATAACAAAACACACAAAAATGTATGAATTCACTTACACATTGAATGAGGGTTTCCACTATCTTGTACTGGTCAGGCATGTGCGTGACCATGTGTGTCATGTTGTCTTCTGATGTTCTGACCAAAGTTGGACCAAACACAATGGCCAGGTTTCTGGGCTCCATCTGGTAAAGAAAAGTCTAAATGTATCAATCCAAATATACACCAAAATGATTATGGCCAACTACTGGATAAAGGAGGGATTACAGCTTATAGGGGATGTGTCACCAAAAATTGATTTTTTATTTTTTTTTTAAATGTTGTGATGACTATATTTTTAACTTTCCATGTCACTGTCAAAGGTAAGGTACTATATCCTACAATTTTCACTCTGACCACAAATCCTAACAAAAGACTGACACTTGCCAATTCTGTAGGGGGACTCTCTGCAGCAGTCACCTCATTAAAGGGGTTTTCCCAGAATATATGATAGAATTCTGTTGTAGATGTGCAGTTAGAACTGCCGCAGGTCCGCGCAAGAATTGCCCCATTCTACAAGCCTAATCTGCACGCTTCTGTGTATGGATTGTTTCTCCATGCAGACATTTTCTGTAGCATGGACACTGGGTTGCAAAAAATCCTATTCACACGCACATGGTCGTTGAACGTTGGGGCAGAATCTGCACCAAAATCTGTCAAAGTGACCACTCACTTGTAGGTCTGCATGCAATGTGATCAGATTGGCTAGTCACCTTATTTTTCTCTGAATTTTCCGCCACGGTTTTCAGATGTGTGCAAAGGAATTTGAGCGTTTCATAGTGATGCTCTGGGAGATCGAGGATCTGAAAGTAACCATAGAAAAGTGATGTGTAATGAAAGCAGCAGACAGAAATATAGGACAAATGTTCAAGGTGTACTGACACTGGTCACATACACAACCGGAGACAGCAGCCTGGCAGCGAGACTGGCATGAGAAACCTGGCCAAGCACCTAGGTTAGATCCTTGATGGACCAAAGGCTGAATATCTCATTTTTCAAGCCTTGGTCAGACTCCTATGGCTGCAAATTAATTCCCCAAGTACCAAAAGATCAAACTACCTTATCTAAATCTCCTATGATGGCTGTATTTAGGAGTTATCCACTTCCTTTTGGTCCTCAGCTGTGTCATGTGACCAGCAAGAAGTCTCTCCGACTGATACAGCATCAGGTGTGTGAACAGGAAGTCAGTTTCTCATTCAATTCCTATGAGTGTATCAATAGTTTATAGGAATGAAAAAAATAATTCCTGTCCACAAATAAGATGCTGTGTTAGTTGGAGAGCCTTATTGCTGGTCACATGACATAGCCGAGGACCAGAAGGGAGCAGATACCTCAAATACAACCACTGGTAATAACCAATACAATTTACATCAGGGTAAGAACATGTTATGGCTATGCTACATTAGGCTCTAAATGCTAATGATACACAAATTAACCCTTTTACTGGTCATCTATATTTTATGACCTGTGTAACACACAAAAAGACCTGAAGGTGGCGCATTAGACAGAAAAAAAAAAAAAAAAATAAAAAATAAAAAAATAGATGAGTATTCTACAAAATGCCAGACTAAAGAAAAAACTTTCTTGCAGATAAATGAACCTACAATATTGTTTCCTTATATAACGTACTAGAATCTGTATGGACAGAACCTTACCAGTCTTTTTAGCACTATGAGCCTTTCCTTGGGGTCTTCCTTGCGGTTTGCTTCAATGAAGTCATTGTATTTTTCTGAAAGCAAAATGTATACGTTAATAGGTGCAACCTTCTTGTGTCCTCATAGCAGATGGCTCTCTAGGAGTCTGATACAAATCCTAAAAACCCTTTAGGCCAGCTATGCAGAATTCAACTTTTTGGAAAAATCCAAGACAAAATGCCAAAGCAAAGAGACAAGTTTAAAAGGAGTTCTCCATGGAGGGTTCTACTGCAGATGAGCCATGGTTTTAGGGGCTGGTTCCGACCCTAGGTCATGTGATCAGAACCAGAACCAGAACCTGACCGCAATTGCTCTGCCTCCTCCCTTCCTCTCCCGTGTTCACTGCTAGTTACCTGTACTATGGGGGCTGGCTGAAAAGCCCTTTAAGGGACCTGAGATAGTGCTTGAAGCCTTTCAGCATTGTCCTTGGTATGTGTGTACGTGCTTGAGAGCGCTGGATTAAGAAAGTATTGAATCTTTTTTGGAACACCGGCTCATTTTACCTAAGCTTGAATAGCGTGACAATCTAGCTACAGTCAACAAAACCCAACAAACTGCACTTAAGTGTTAGCAATATTTGCTGCACACAGAGGTCAAGCACCGAATTCTCCCAACAATCCTTTGGATGTCTTCCAGAAGCAAACACCCTGAACTCTTATACTTTTGGCTCTTTTCACCAGTTCCAAAGACAGTTAAAGGAGCGGCAGGGCACATGCACCACCAGCGCTCCATTCAAGCTCTTGTTCTTACTCCAGAAGAGACCAGGATGCCCCCTTCTGACATTTGGTGAGGGCACCAGCAGTTGGATTCTGCATTGGCCAAGCATATATCACAATACAGTGGATAGGTGACAAATTCTACCAATTGGAATATCCCTTTAAATTACGCATCCCTATTTCTGACCATTTTGCAACCGCACCTCATTCTGTGCAACCCCTATTTCATATCAGCCTCAAGATAGAGCATATCATATACACAATATTAATACCCGGCAGCTGTTCTCTGCAACTGATACACAAAATGGAGCAGGAAGCAGATAGCTCCGTTCTATGTAGTGGTGAGACCAGGTACTGCAGATGAGCTATCGACCTGAGCAGGAGCTAAGCTGCAGTGACTTAGTTCAGCCACTACACAGAAAATGGCACTGTCTGCTTCCTGCTCTATTCTATGTATCACCTGCTGAGAACAGCTGATCGATGGGGTGCCAGGTGTCAGGCCCACACAGATCTGATATTGATGACTTATCCTTAGGATAGGCCATTAGCATTTTTAGCCAAGAAAACCCCTTTAATCATGGCGATCAATTGTTACATCTGGCCACAGATTTCCCTTACAGCGGCCACTACAGGAGAAACGTAGTATTACATGCAACCATTCACATGAATGGCTGCTCATGTAATACACAAACAGCTTGAGTCCTCCAGAGTAAGAAAGGCACTACAGGTCGGACCTTACCTTACAACCTTATAAAGGTATAAGGAAAGAAGCGGTCTCCAACAGTATAAAAATTCACAAATGATGTAAAGGTTCTTACCATTAGTAAACAGAGGTTCTGGAAGTTTACGGAAAAAAGACTTCAGTAGACTGCTTATGACATTCAGATCCCGCCATTTCTATGGTACAAGGAGGAAGGAAAGTTAAAAATAAGCACTGGGTGTCTGACATTATGTGAGCTACAGAATATGCTTTGACAGACATACATCATCTTCCAGATCGATTTCTGTGAATCCTTTGTTGAGCTCTTCCTGCATGCTGGCAATGGCCGCATTATTACCGGGGACTCTGTATATCCCGGTGTTCTCCAGCCCTCGCTCCTCTACCAATTTACAGCAGATATCCACAATCAACGGCACGTACTGAAAAAGCAAAAACTGCCATAAGCTGAGCCATCACCATAGAGGAAGACTGTACGCAGGGGATAGGGAATGGCATTTACTTTATTGGACTGAGCAGGGGGGCAGTCATCTAGACGAACGCCAAAGGTACCACCGCCAGCTGGCTTCCTCTTCCTCATGATGTTGTTAATACCTCGCCTCCACGTTCCTTTGTCTTTAGGTGGACTGGTCTCGTCTTGAAGGAGGAAGAAAGATAAAAAAAAAAAAAAAAAAAGTTAAAGTGTTCATGAACTTATCCACCTTATGAGCAGACTTGTCTACGAATGAGTCAAAAGATTAGGCAAAGTATTAGTCAGCAGCATGCACGGTCATGGGAGAGCGAGAACGACATCCCGTACATATGAATTATTTTACATCATAGTCTACATTAAGACCAGGGCTACAAGGATAGGGAATAAATGATAGATTTTTGGGGTCCCAACTGCTGAGACCTCCCCCACTGATCACAAGAATGGAGACAGTCAGGCAGGCTGCTATTATATCTAGGAGTCCCACATAGATAAAAGGAGTGGCAGCATGTCACAAGGGACCCTAGTTCTATTTGTCAGTGGGGGTCCCAGCAGTCTGAACCCCACCGATCTACCAGTTATCTTACCCAGTGATCAGTGCGGTCACAGGGACGCAGCAATGCCACCCTGCAATCTTAGGTCTCATTACAAAGCCCCATTCACAAACAACATATTAGGGAATTAATAAAGGTGCATTAATAAAGTGGAGTACCTCCATGAGATCGCTAAGGATTTACTTCAACTCTCCCTCCTATCCATAGATTGTGAAGGGTATTGCAGTTCAGCAAACAAGTGGTCAGCTGCATTGCCAGCCAAAACTCTTCATTCTAATCCCATACAATCCTTAAAGGGTTTGTGTCGCTATCCCTCACAGGATAGGGTATACGTGTCAAATAGCTAGACATCTATTTACTGCTATGGGGCAGCCAGAGATTGCAGACCCAGCAGCCCCATAGCAGTAAATGGAGTGCTGGTCACACAAGCAAACTGGTGCTCTATTCATAAGGCATGGGGAACTTTTATTCCCCCATATGCATTGCTGAGGAACCCGGCAGCTGGACGCCCAGTGATCTGACACTTATTCCTTATTCTGTGTCTAGGGACTAAGTGTCCTTAAAGGCACAACCCCTTTAAGTCCAGGGCTACATTGCCATTTCATAAGAGTGCAAGGCCGTGGTACTAAATCAAACCTAATGGATGTGGTCACCTTGTGACCTAGAAGTTGCCAGAAATCCAAACCTGCTGAATTTCTGCATGACCAAGTTCACTGTCATTGGCTACGACCAGTAGTGTGAAATATGCAATGTGACTGTAGTGCCCTGTAGCCCTAGCCATAAAACATGATAGGTAAGCAGCAAGATTAAATAAATATAAATATATATATATATATATATATATATATATATATAAATACAGATCACGCAAAAAAAAAAAAAATCAATAAATGTAAGATATAAGGTATTGAGCTAGTATGGATAGGAACCTTTGATCAGCTTCCGCTCTGAATCCTGCTTCGGGGAGTGCGGACTCTGCAGCGTTGAACCTGATCTAGTATTGCGGATATTTGGTATAGTGAGGGGTGGGCGGGCAGGTTTAGGAGATGGTTCAAGTTTGTTGTTGGAGGATCTGAAATAGAAGGAAAGAAAAAGGACAATGTTATTCTTACTTTTTATTTTAAAGGGGAAAATTTAAGATTCTCTCTAAGTGTATAAAGTTCTTTAGAGGTCTTTACTTGGCTGCTGCGTTGTAGTCCTTGCGCTTCCGCTGTTCTTCTATGAGGTCCCTGCTTGCCTGGTTTGTTTCCTAAACAGAGGGGGGAAAAATAAAGATGTATTCACAAGTCTTTACACATGATTACAAATAATACAAAGCAAAACCACGTCATTTACGCTTAAATGGGATGTCCTAGGATTACAACTTATGTGACCAGTGGGGATACTATGAAAGGGGGATCCTGGGTCCCCCATTTCATTACAGAAGTGGTACACCATGTGCATTACTGCTGGGGGACTGCCAGTGGTAAAGCCCTATACTTGGCTTCTTATTAGTCAGTCCCATAGAGATGAATTAAGACATAGCATGCATGCTCAACAACCCTATCCTCATTGGGTAGGAATAAATGCAAGGTGACCATTTTTGTGCTTGGTAGGGGCCCCGGTGGGTGGACCCCCACTGATCGCACATTTATCACATGTATCCATAGGATAGGTTATAAGGATTCTTCCAATATTACAACTTAACATTAGAGAAAGATCCAAGTGGCTTGGTCATCTCATCCTGAGGCTCAGACTCTGTAATCATCATAGGAGACCTGTCTATTCTCTGGAGATCTACACACCTCTTCTAGCGCATAGTAAAGTAGTGATATGAGGAACATCCTATACCTCATCATTCTGGTTGCCATTTTCCCGGATAACATTGATCCATGCCAACATTTCATCCCTGTCTTCGGCTTGGAAGAGATACTCCCGGTTGGAAGTTGTAACACGGAACACGTGCTTCCTCTTTGTTTCGCTGTACGATATGTCCGCTAAACACCCGGTAATGTTTATTGGCTGCTCCTCTTCAGACTGGGAGGATAAATGTCCAGTCTGATCCTTCTTGTCCTTGTGCAGATAGAGGGAATTGTTGCGCAGGATGACATATACTTGTTTCCAAGGCCTCATACTGCCACCAACTCTCTAGAAAATAGAAAGACAATAGTGAGATTCATAAAATATTACAGATCTTATCCAGAACTATTTGACCGACTATGTAAGATGTCCACATCAAGACACAGCCACTACGTACCTTTCCTTTATCAGTGATCAGCTGCCGGAAGTACAGATAACCTTCCTTGTTTGAGTCAATGAAGACGTCTGAGGAAGAATCTTTTCTGGACTCCGAGTCCTCGGAAGACTGCATGCTCTGTGGAGCCTGAAAGAAAGGACATGTTCAGTACAACCCCAGAAGGAATTGTCTAGGTTTAGATAAAAGTCTGCTTTTTAATGGAAGGGAGGATGAGTTGCAATACCAAACACAGACAAGAGAGGTGCTGTATTTGGAAATTTAAAAAAAAAAAATTAAAAATTTTTGCATCCTCTTCTGAATAACGCTTCCAGCACCACATACCTATGTAGTAAGTTTGGCTTGGTTATAACCATGAGGACCAGGGAGCCAATCTGTTTTTTTTTCGGGGGGGTTGAGGAGTATGGGTGCTGCCATCTTACCAAGTTGACCTATTCTTTACAGCAGCCACATGGACCATAGAAACATGTAGGCTGGGTTTGTTCCTGTTGTGGGCATGATCTGTGGCCTGTGCAGAGAGAGGGGGAAGGAGGGATGCTGTGACCATCACCTATGGTGAATGGTGGAACCTGTATGATCTGTACATAGGCGTTATAAGTCATTGTAATCCCACCTGTAATGATAATGAAAGGACTGCTTTATAGTGATCTCTACAGAGCAGGAAGTGTGAACCTATTAGGATCCACAGTCAGTGTGAAAATAATTTAGAATTTTATTGATGCAAAAAGGGACAGGAAAAGTTTAAAAGATCACCAAATTTTGTTTAAAAATAAGCTTAAATGGGTTTTCGGGCTTATCAATTGATGACATATATATATATATATATAAAAATCTATGGGACACAAAGGATTCCCACTGATCGGGGGAGTGCTGCGACCTCTTCAGACAAATCCAAGCACAGTGCCACAAACTGTATAGTGGCTGTGCTTGGTATTGCAGCTCAATCCCATTCAATGGAAGAGGACTGACTTGTGAACAGGCCGTGTGGCCAATTAAAGTGACATCACATGGCCAGTGAAGTAGAAGCGACACTTAGGGAGCGCCACTATAGCTACGACTAGCTGCCCTCCAGGGTGTTGGGTGTCAGCCCATGTAATATTTTCCGATGACATATTCCCTTTAAAACGACAAATTTTCTAGGCATTCTGGTCCCATACGGAGGATACTTTTTATAGAAAAATCCAAAGCAATACTCCTGTCCATGCCTTCCTATAGGACACTGTGTGTGGGATGATTTAATGGGGCAGACAGATTAACTGGGAGGGGTAAACATTACATACAGGCTTATGTGTGTACAGTATGAGATATTATATATATATATATATATATATAGATATAGATATATATGTGGTAGTAAAGACTCAAAGCTCCATAATGGACACTATAAACATCAGTCTCCTGAGGTGGGGCTCTACCACATAACATGTATAAACCAATATTACATATATATTGCACAATACTTCCACTGCAATTCTAAGAAATTCTACACAGACAATAGCACTTCCATATCTTATCTGCCCCGAGGACATCTCACTACTTTTACAAGACCCGTTTTACACTTCCTGCTCCATTTTTACTGTCCATAGTATGATGTCAATATTTCTAGAGATCTAAAGCTCAGGCACATCCTAAGATACGTCCGGAGACAAGCCGCGCGTTAAGACGTCTACATGCAGCACATCGGGAAGGGCCATGAATATGTATGTAATTTGTATAGAACAAGTCGAGCGAAACAAACCTTTATGCCTTTCAGGCTGGATACATGCTTCAGAGCTCTGCTGAGAGGAGGAAAACGGGAAGAAAAATTAGAAGATGATCTGTTACGGGAGGAAATCTGATAAGGAATGAGGGTTTAGTGTAACTTACGCTTTGCCTTCCTCCTTATAGTCATCGAGTCCTTCATCGCAGGATTTAGACCTTTCGGTCTTTGAAGCGGAATGAACTTCAAGAACAGCTCGAATTGGCTCTGTAATGAGAGTAATATGGTTAGGATACGGAGTGTAGACCCCTCGCTTGATATACAGAATATGCAGATGTAGCAGAGCCAACTGTGTTATTTCAGGATTACCCATCAATGGGGGGCTGAAACAGTGATGGCCTATATCAAGAACAGATTCTCATTGGGTGCCCACTGGAAACACCCTTTAGGCCCATACACATGGGGGAATTTCGGCCAGAAAATGTGGCCTGTACATTGGCTTGGCCCAGTTAGGAGACGGGGGGGACGACTTGCATCAACGTGACCTATGATACTAGGAGTCCCTGCCTGTCCACGACTTTACTGTCTCATATTGTATATAATATGGACAGAAGAGCAGTGAAGACAAGGCAGCGACCCCTAACATCACAGATCACTATCTCCTAACTGGGTTTGGCCCAAGAAAATTACAGCCCCAAATCGAGTTTTCATACTGATGACTTATCCATAGGATAGGTCATCAGTATGATCTATCGGGGTCCAACACCCGGACCCCACACAGATCAGCTGTTCTAGCAGCCTTTGGGTGCAAGAAGCTGCTAGTGGACGGGCATGAATAGGGGGCTGATCTGCAATACCTGATGTGACCACTAAAACAACAGCGCTGTACGTTTCCTGCTACATTCTCTATATATCAGCTGATCATTGGGGCTGCCGGGTGTAGGACTCCCACTGACCTGATTTTGAGGACCTATTCTTAGGATAGGTCATCAATATTTTTAGCTTGGAAAACCCCTTTAAGTCAAATGTGTAGCCTTGTACAATTGTTTTTCCAACTAAGGAATGTGAATATACAGAGCTCATGTCATATAGTAATCATATATAGCAAGGCAAGGACACGGCGGGTCATAAATAACCACAAATGTCAGATGAAAGGCGGATGAACTCAAAGCATGTGGCACAATCAATTCCACAAATACACTGCAAGCAAATCCAGTGCAGTGACCGGGATACAGTTACATGGGGATTCGGCTTGTCAGTAATATCTGGCCCAGGCTAGGCATGAGTATCAGCACATACGGTGATCACCTACTGTGGCATATGTAGATATACCGCTATCTTGTGTTTGCATTGCAAGTCAATGTATTTATAATTGGTTGGTCCTACATGAGTTTATATCAACTATCCTATTGATCCCTACAAGAGGTTATACGTGGAAAACCACCAGCCCCATCCAGCTCATATTAATATATCAAACCTGCAGAGAGCACCCCCTAACAGCAAGAATTTTAGAGGGGTTGCCTGCAGGAATACAATATATGACCGCTGCTCTTCATACATGTCAGCATGGTGGAAAATGATCAAGAGGGTGAAAGGGATCAAAAAAAAAAAAAAAAAAGGAACATGCTGGGAGCAGTAGTGCGCTGGCACATATAGAAGGGGGAAGTAGCTCTCAGTGACATCACACCTTTCTGAAATGTCGCTAAACTTCCAGGTTCACGTGACTTGGGATCCATTTGGATGATCCAAGCTTCCTGGCTAATGCAAACCAATCAGCAAGTGCTTGGTCAGTGGAGGTCGTGAAGAGTCCTCCAACACAACCACTAGGGGGCTTGGACTGGAGCTGATCCTTACACATATTAAAAAGTCAACCAGCATGCAATGTTGTGCCCACTAAGTATGCAAGGTTTCTTATTTTACATGTGTTTTCTGCTAGGAAAACTAGTTTTGAACTCCTTCCCTTTCTCAAGGAATTTGGTTAGTACAGACTTGTCGCTTTATAAACTGATGTATACGGTGGCCAGAGGGAACCCAATCATTTTCTACAGGTAAAGGAATTTTGGATTTGCGCCCATACTACTACTATTGCTGTCCCTGACTTGTAGTGTGATTTTTTTTTTTTTTATTTATTTTTTTAATTTCAGACTTTTTTTTAAATTTTTTTATTTTATTTTTTAATTTCTGTACATTGTGGAGTGTATATTACTACTCCTGGTGTCTACAGTAATATATAGCAAACTGTACAGCTAGGGCTGGGTATGCCTGTTAGCATTCAGTCGTCACACTTAGCATTCATTTCTTGGTGTAGTGTTCCTTTAAGCAACAGGAAGCCAATACTGTAAGACCTCGTCCACGAATGTGAGAAAACGAAAAACGGAAATAATCATCAACTACTCTTGCTTACCAGGAAGACTGTGCCGCCACAAAATTGGGCTATTCATTGGTCTATCCACATTCCATGCCTATACAGGCACTTGTGAATTATTAACAGACAAGTATGCAAATATTACAAGCAAATTCTTCAGAAATCCTACTTACCTTGCTCAAGTACATAGAATACAACTCCTGTCCAAGAGCACTGAGGTGAGCACAGCTACTTTACACACCAATAACTACATTACATTACTCGGAACAGCCAATATTAATAAGATTTTTTGCTGTAGTTTGGCCACTAGGTGGCGATGTTGTATTCATTAAAATGTCTATTTGGTATGATAACCGAAAACATGCAATTGGGAAAATGATTGTGTGTTCATTTCAGTTTATAACCAGTGCAATGGAACTTTAGTGCAGGACAAACATAAAAAAAAGGGCAATAATAGGAGGCGGCCATATATTCTTTCAAGATCAATGCTAAACGCAACAAAAAAAAAAAAAAAAAGTGTAAAATTACCGTGATCATGAGAGTGGAGACGGCGTAATGAAGGTGCAGAAGAAGTGGGGCTGGGAGGAACAGTAGTGATGGTGGGAGGCGGCGGTGGCGGCTGCTGCACAGATGTGGAGATCACAGCCGAGGCTGGAATGTTTGCTATCTCGTGGTCTATACTCGGACTGCTCGGCTCATCTGCAAGGGGGAGAAAAGAAAACATTCCAGAGAATTACTATTAACATATTCTGCCGTCTTTACATCCAACCTCATTACAATGCAACGCTCTCCATATAAAATAGAAAATGCTAATTTATAAAAGTAAAACACAAAAAGGGAAATAAAAGCAAAAATAACAGTATAAAAGCACAATGAAGCTAAGACAGAGCAACAGCCTGTAGGGTGGCGACTCCACTGCCGAAAAATAATCCCACCATGCCCTTGTCATACTAATCCAATATAGCTAAAGGAAAAAAAAGCATTTGTGGAGGCAAGTACTTAAAAAAAAAAAAAAAAAAAAAAACACTCCTTGTCCTTTTGTCTGCTCAGACAACCCCTTTAAGTCCTCACTTCCTGGCCTTCTGTATAAGGTACAGACAGATGCTGTAAAATCAGGAGCTGCTCTTTGTAGTTCTGCTCAATTGTGGGATGTCCAGAATAGGGGGTGATACCCATACCATTTTTTAAAGGGATCTAACCAGACAACTCCTTTAAAAAGGTATAGGCATAGCTGCTTTAGTCCCAAGAAATCACCTGTCCGCAGGATGTAAATGGTGTTACAGCTCAGCTCTAGTCACTTAAAGGGGTACTCCAGGGAGTCTTTTTGCTTCCAACAAAGGTTTTTAGATGCTGTAGTTAGGGGTTTCGGTCTGGTTCCGACCCCAGGTCACGTGATCAGAATCCTCACCTGGCCCATGGTGGCTCCACGTCTTCACCGCTGTTACCTGTGCTATTGGAGCTGGCTTTACTATAGTCTGCCCCATAGCACACGTAACTTACCTGTGAAAACGGGAGAGGAGGAAAGAGGTGAAGCAACCCAGCGGCTGGCTCCGATGACATGACCTGTGGCCAGAACTAACCTGGAACCTTTGAATACAGATCTTAAAGACCCCTGCGATTGGGAGATATTAAAAGAGCTCCCTGGAGAACCCATTTAAATTGAGCTGAGTTGCAATACAACATACAACCTGTGGACAAGTGTGGCACTGTTTCTGAAAGAAAGCAGGATTTTCTAAACCTGTATTAGATACCACTCCGTGGCCTGGGGTCCCATGGGAAGCCCTCGCAATGAATTTATAGGCACATCATTCAATGGGACAGCGCTAGCTTTCCAAGACTTCTTACCGGTTGGTACGGCCCCACCCTCCTTTATCTCAACAGACCCTATAACAATTACAGCCTATATATAATATATCACCCCTACGTATAATATAACAAAGCTATAAACCCCTCAGGTCCAAGGACAGTCCCCATAGGGTAACATACCAAGGCTATCTTCTATTAATACTTCGTAGAAGTCCCGACAGTCCAAGCAAGTCCAGCAAACGCCGGTTTCGACGGCCAAAAGTGCCATGGTGTCAAAGCCTTATTCTTCACACCACAGACAGAACATTCTCCATAGTGTACAGAGCAATACCAAACGCTATAGCCAGGGGTAGAGCCGCCTCATAACAGGCCACACCAATACAGCAACATAAAAAGTACAAAAAGATGTAATAAAGGACGAGGAGCTCAATGCAAGTCTCCAGCGCATCCAAGGTGATTTCATCTAGATGTGCGAGGCATCACATCCAGCCCCGGGAATATTAACAAGTACACTTTTGTTCTGGCCTCTGCTAGAGATGCATTGTGCTCTTTCAGATCACAAGTTGCTCTGCAATATAAAGGGTGCACTGCACAAAGCCGGCACTGCAGGCTGCAGCACAAGTTGGTACCAGAGCGGGAGGCGAGGGATGAATTACATACATTTCCAAAAAACTTCCTGCCAACAAAATATTTCTCGATATCCGCACTGTTGCTCAAGTCCATGAATCAGTAGGTTAGAAACCTGCTTGGCTGGTCCACAAATGTATGACATGCAAATATGACACTTATCAAGATGGTAAGGGCTCTGGGAAGGAAGTTTCTAAATATTGGCCCTAAAGGGGTTGTATGAGGACTGTTCTCTCTTCCAGAAATAGTGCCACTCCTGTTCATGGTATTGCAACATATCCTTGCTCAATAGAATGGAACGGAGCTGCAATATTTGACATAACCCATAGGTGGCACTGGCTAAGAGTAGCCCTACTGAAAAATGAGAGACATTTAATGGACAACCCCTTTAACCCTATCTGAGAAAGAGGTAACCCTCTATATATCACGGAGCTCAGCTTCTCTCCGCTATCATATAACCTATATATCACAGAGCACAGCTTCTCTCCTCTATCATATAACCTATATATCACAGAGCTCAGCTTCTCTCTTCTATCATATAACCTATATATCACAGAGCTCAGCTTCTCTCCTTCTATCATATAACCCTATATATCACAGAGCTCAGCTTCTCTCCCTCTATCATATAACCCTATATATCACAGAGCTCAGCCCCCCTCCCCCACTCATTAACCTATATAGCACGAGCTCAGCCTCTCTCCTCTATCATATAACCCTATATATCACGGAGCTCAGCTTCTCTCCTCTATCATATAACCCTATATATCACAGAGCTCAGCTTCTCTCCTCTATCATATAACCCTATATATCACAGAGCTCAGCCTCTCTCCTCTATCATATAACCCTATATATCACAGAGCTCAGCTTCTCTCCTCTATCATATAACCCTATATATCACAGAGCTCAGCTTCTCTCCTCTATCATATAACCCTATATATCACAGAGCTCAGCTTCTCTCCTCTATCATATAACCCTATATATCACAGAGCTCAGCTTCTCTCCTCTATCATATAACCCTATATATCACAGAGCTCAGCTTCTCTCCTCTATCTTATATAACCCTATATATCACAGAGCACAGCTTCTCTCCTCTATCATATAACCTATTCCACGGAGCTCAGCTTCTCTCCTCTATCATATAACCCTATATATCACAGAGCTCAGCTTCTCTCCCTCTATCATATAACCCTATATATCACAGAGCTCAGCTTCTCTCCCTCTATCATATAACCCTATATATCACAGAGCACAGCTTCTCTCCTCTATCATATAATCCTATATATCACGGAGCTCAGCTTCTCTCCCTCTATCATATAACCTATATATCACAGAGCTCAGCTTCTCTCCTCTATCATATAACCTATATATCACAGAGCTCAGCCTCTCTCCTCTATCATATAACCCTATATATCACAGAGCTCAGCTTCTCTCCTCTATCATATAACCCTATATATCACAGAGCTCAGCTTCTCTCCTCTATCATATAACCCTATATATCACAGAGCTCAGCTTCTCTCCTCTATCATATAACCCTATATATCACAGAGCTCAGCTTCTCTCCTCTATCATATAACCCTATATATCACAGAGCTCAGCTTCTCTCCTCTATCTTATATAACCCTATATATCACGGAGCTCAGCTTCTCTCCTCTATCATATAACCTATATATCACAGAGCACAGCTTCTCTCCTCTATCATATAATCCTATATATCACAGAGCTCAGCTTCTCTCCTCTATCATATAACCCTATATATCACAGAGCTCAGCTTCTCTCCTCTATCATATAACCTATATATCACAGAGCTCAGCTTCTCTCCTCTATCATATAACCTATATATCACAGAGCTCAGCTTCTCTCCTCTATCATATAATCCTATATATCACAGAGCTCAGCTTCTCTCCTCTATCATATAACCTATATATCACAGAGCTCAGCTTCTCTCCTCTATCATATAACCTATATATCACAGAGCTCAGCTTCTCTCCTCTATCATATAACCCTATATATCACAGAGCTCAGCTTCTCTCCTCTATCATATAACCCTATATATCACAGAGCTCAGCTTCTCTCCTCTATCATATAATCCTATATATCACAGAGCTCAGCTTCTCTTCCTCTATCATATAACCCTATATATTACAGACTCACTTCTCTCCTCTATCATATACCTATATATCACAGAGCTCAGCTTCTCTCCTCTATCATATAACCCTATATATCACAGAGCTCAGCTTCTCTCCTCTATCATATAACCTATATATCACAGAGCTCAGCTTCTCTCCTCTATCATATAACCCTATATATCACAGAGCTCAGCTTCTCTTCCTCTATCATATAACCCTATATATCACAGAGCTCAGCTTCTCTCCTCTATCATATAACCCTATATATCACAGAGCTCAGCTTCTCTCCTCTATCATATAACCCTATATATCACAGAGCTCAGCTTCTCTCCTCTATCATATAACCCTATATATCACAGAGCTCAGCTTCTCTCCCTCTATCATATAACCCTATATATCACAGAGCACAGCTTCTCTCCTCTATCATATAACCCTATATATCACATAGCTCAGGTTCTCTCCTCTATCCTATAACCCTATATATCACAGAGCTCAGCTTCTCCCCTCTATCATATAACCCTATATATCACAGAGCTCAGCTTCTCTCCTCTATCATATAACCCTATATATCACAGAGCACAGCTTCTCTCCTCTATCATATAACCTATATATCACAGAGCTCAGCTTCTCTCCTCTATCATATAACCCTATATATCACAGAGCTCAGCTTCTCCCCTCTATCATATAACCCTATATATCACAGAGCTCAGCTTCTCTCCTCTATCATATAACCCTATATACCACAGAGCACAGCCTCTCTCCCATCATATAACCTCTCACAGGCCAGCCTCTCCCTCTATCATATAACCCTATATATCACAGAGCACAGCTTCTCTCCTCTATCATATAACCCTATTATATATCACAGAGCTCAGCTTCTCTCCTCTATCATATAACCCTATTTATATATATCACAGAGCTCAGCTTCTCTCCTCTATCATAGCATGTTCTTCCAGGGCAGTCTGTTTAAAGGGCAGAACTTACTACAATATTTATTTATTTAGTGTTAAAAGTTTATGAAGTGTGACTATGGCCCTTAATATACATTCATCCATGACCATACAGGAGAAGCATACAAGCTCAGTCTTTTCTGTGTTTTTGGGACACTGTAATGCACATAGATTTAGGGTTATGATTAACCGAGCGCTGCCATCACTGTCTGCCCAGTGACGTTCACACCTGGCTTCAGGAAAGTGACTCAATGTGCGACAGACATAAGGTGTGGAGGGAGGTGAACCTTGTCACACACTGCCAGGCACAGAGCTCTGATTCATCTCAGTGTCAGGTTTATGGGGTGCAGACTAAACACAACGTCTAACAAATAGGAAAAATATTCACCTTTGGTAGCTAGTATATTGTCAGGGAATAAGTGCCTCATCGCTGGGGTCCTCCTCGATCACGAGAACAGGGGTCTCATGCCCCCCATGGGTGTAGCATTGCAGCTGAGTGGCTATAGCAGGGTTGTAATACCAGATACAGCCTATAGACTAGAGTGGAGCCATTTCTGGATAGAAAAAGACCTTCCATCTAATCTCCAACAATGCTAAAATTGACCACACACAACATAGCTGTCTTGTGCCATCGGGTTCCATCATGCTTTCTGAAAATTTGATAGGAAGATTAAAAATGAATGCAAATCTATTATTTCCATCTAATCTGCCGAGAAAGTCTGACTACAATGTGAACAGAGTTGTAGACAGCTGCTGGGCGGACACTTCTGGCTTCCTTATCTCTTCAGACCTCGAAATGCAACGCCCAATCCTTCTCTCCGCCATCATCAGCCATCGGGCGAGAGTCTCTGGTTGGGCCGACATAGTGAACTTCTAATGGTTACGGCCATCTTACCCTATGATATAATCCCCACTATGCATGTATGTACGGATGTCTGATTTTCACTGCAGATTGGAGCCAGTGGGCGGTTTCTATCCTCGTACACCATATATGATGTCTCTTTAGAAGAGCAGATGGCTTTGCTCCATAGCACATACCTAATATACCTAGACATACACACTATATACAGATATGCATATCTTGACTCCCAAGGATATAGTTAAACACAGCAGATTTGTTGCCGAAATTTCTCTAATGAAAAGTTCGTCACCTGTACGGGGCTTGCAGAAGGTGCTTGCCGCCAAAACACTCATATCCAGATGTATGGAACCAACTTCAGTTGCAAAAATGTCTACAAGTCTGTGGCTGGTCACCCTACCCCTAGGTAAAGGTGGCCGCCCATGGCTCCATTGTGACCCAATCTGAAGGCCGACTGTGACAACTAGGTAAAGATGGGGCTACGTCCTGATTCTCGCAATAGTCAGAAGTGCCTACTATCGCATGGAGACATAGCTGAAAGATCACTACATGATGGTCATGCTTATGGGTTCAGGAAGCAGCAATTTTCACTCCGACCACTAAACCAAACAGACTGGCACTTGCCAATTCTGTAGGGGTTTTCTTTGCAACATTCACCTCATTTACATCCCAAACAGGATTACAATAAAGGATAAGTCTATAGATAACACCACTGAACCATCATTGCTCCCACTACTGCCAATAGATGTCACAGCTTATCTATTCCTCTGCACAGATTTGGTCTAGAAAGCTCTCCCACATACAGTCAGCTCCAGACTATTGCTGTCTATGGCCATAACTATGCTGTAAAGCATATCACTAAATGTTAATAGAGGAGAAGTTCAGGTAGGATGGCCCTTTAACAGTATGGTGGTCAGTGTCTATAGAAATGACCAGGTATATACCCTCCGCCCAAATATCTCATACACCGAGCTGCATTCTCTCTATATAAAGTCTTCTAAGCCAAACACAATGGAGCCTGCACTGTCTGCGCTCAGTAAACATCACCGCTCTTAGATGTGGAAGGGAGGTGTAATATTTATTCTAAAGGGAGACGGCAAAATCATTTAAAGTGTCCTACTTCTATGGAGTAACAGGAACAATACAGAAAGTTAAGACCCTGAGCGAGTCTGCTGGATACACAATGTACCGTGCCTAGTACTGTGAATGCTTTACAGAGATCCTCTCTGCAGGGTAACCATCAAAGTAGTGCAGGTGGTAGTGTAGTCAGGGGACCGCAGCGACTGCACAAAGGGAGTGCACGCTCGGCTGTCAGCTACTAACCTAAGTCACTTCATAGGATCCGCATGCACAGAGACATGGGCCATGAAAAGCAAGCCATGGTGGTCACTCGGTGCGGGTCACAGGTGCCATAGGTACAAAGATTCTCATTTAAGCGCAATAATTTGCAATAAGCAAAAAATTTTTTGTCTGTCGTATTCCATACAGTAGAGGCCATATGTATGACCATAGTGGCAATATCACAGCTCTGCTATGTTCTAGTACGCACAGCTATTCCTTCAGAGTCTCCCATATATATGAAAATAGTTTGGCCAAGCATGCTTTTCCAAGGGGGACAGGAAAGCAAGTGACAGATACCTCTGGTGGCAACTTATTTACAGAGGGAAAAATAGCAAGCTTGATAAAAATTGGGCATGCTCAATCCTTTAAGACTCCCAATAGCATAGTTGGGGCCTCCATACACAATGCCCCACCAAAATTAAAAGGGAATCTGTCAGGGCAATTTGGGACACTAAACCACACACACATCCATATGGACCTGGGGTTTAGTGTCCCAAATCACCCTGTTATAACCCAATCCATGGCCGCATTAAAAATAAAAAAGCTTTATACTCACCCGGCCGCTGTCCTCCCCGCACCTGCGCAGTTCTTCAGTGAAGCCAGAGGAGTACAGCTCAGCTTCTGTGCGCATGCCCCCGCAATTACGGCGCAGGCGCCGGGAGGCGTGCCTCATGAATAAGCCGGATCGTTCTCACCATAAAGCGTCGATCGGACCCTTATCTAGGTAAGTATAAAAGGTTTTTTTATTTTTAATGCGCCTGCGGACTGCATTACAACAGGGCGATCTGGGACACTAAACCTCTGGTCTATAAGGTCCTGTGGGTGGTTTAGTGTCCCAGATTGACCTGACAGATTCCCTTTAACATTTTCGGACAACTCTTCGGTGTATGAGGAACTTAAAAGGAGATTTATAGGCTTAATAATTGATGAAATGAATATCGGCAGGAGTTGGGCACCCTGGATCCCGCCGGTTAGCATTTGGGTGAACACTGTGGTCTCTTCACTACTTACTAAGCTGATCTGTGGGAGTCCCAACTGTCAGACCCCTGCTGATCTTCAATTAATAAGCCTGGAAGACCCCTTTAACAGTGGCCATATTAGTTATTACCCAGATTATTTAGAAACCAGCGACCACCAAGACGACCATGAATAGAATTTCTGACTTCTAGACATTGTTGATTCAAGGACTTGGTTTTGTATTGGGATTTATTTTAGGGGGAAAGGCTCTATAATGTTTCACAGCCTTGAAAAAAATAAATGGTCTCAAAAAGAGCAGAATATACAGTATATATGTACGTAGACATCTGTCACTGAGGAGACTGAGAACGTGAAGGTCATATGAGGGAGTTTCTTGTGGCCAAGAAACAAGCAAGTGTCCTACAGTAGGCTGCAGATGTTCACAAGAAGGTCTAAGTGTCAAGATGGATCACTCTAGGTCGTGAGAAGGTCTGGCCGGGCAGTTTCTCCCGCCTGACACATCCGAATTAAAAAAAAAAAAATAAATTATAATATAGGTGAACACTTTATAAGTTTAAAGAGGTATTCCCATGAACATAACCATTTTTATATTTGTAGATAATTAAAAGGTAAACATTTTTGCAAATATAAGTAATTTAACATTTTGCAGATTTTCTCTAAATATCTTGTGGTCACAAGTTGTTGTCTTTATCAGTTGCCAATGGATACGACCATCAATGCAGGATCTTTCTAAGGTCAGAAATTCAGCCATGATGTCCTTATTGTGGCCGGGATATCTTCTGATACATGTAGTGTCCCTGCCTGATAACCTGGCTACAATAAGAAAGTCATAGCTGGGTTCCTGACAAGGCCCAAACCATAGAAAGTTTCTGCATTTGTGGTCGTATCCATTGGCAACTGATCAAGACAACAGATGTCACCACTAAGATGGTTAGAGAAAATCTTTAAAACGCTGAAGAATTTTTAACTACTTATATTTGCAAACATGTTTAACTTTTAATTATCTACAAATATAGATATGATTAACTTCATGGGAATATCCCTTTAAGTATAGTTTTTGCAGTTTGATTTTTTTTTTCCCCGCGGAATTTTAATCTTTCGGACAATTTGGAAATTGTTTCAATAAACTCCCATTTTTCCACTGGTTTTCTTGCTTCATGTATACTGGTTTTCTTCTGAACAGATTGTCTTTGACGCTTTCATTCAAGTTCAGTTTTATGTGCTTTAAGTTGGAGCTCCCAAGAGGTACCCGGGAGGCACGCCGGCTGGTATAGGGCAATCCTCCCTCTTGAAAAGTTATGCAACATGGCTCTCCTCCAGAATCCTTATTGTAGCAACATCAATAGAAATGGTTGTCTCATGAGGACAATCCATTCCCATACACCTTGCTATAGATGTCATATGGGGAAGGAGTGGTGGTAATCTGTCAATAGTAGGAGCCAGAATGGAGATTCTCTCCATGCATTACGTGGGAAGCCATTCAATTTAAAGGTGTGGGCGATAGGGGCTTCCAAAAAGTTCACCGGGGGTTACTTGGAGGACAAGAATTTTCTGTAGGTAAACCATATCCAAGCTTCAGTAGCCAGATCACTACCATCACACACACTTTTAGTACATAAGGATTTTCCGGAGTGCATGGATTGTGAATCTAAAAAGTCAGATCGATGGAAATCCGACCACTGGGGCATCTACTTATGTAGACCCTGGGAGCCCCTGGTCTTCATTGCTTGCAGAGAAGTTGCCGTTCATGTACCTATGGATCTATAGAAGATAAAGAAACCACTATGGGAGTTCTCAGGATCATTGGGGGTCTCAGCAGTCAGACCACCATTGATCAGCAACTTACTATCTATGCTATGGATAGAGGATAAATATTTTTTGTGGCATAACCTTTAATAAAAAATAAGCTAACAATGTGCTTGTTGATAGGAAGGTAGGAAAAGAACGCAAAACATACTAAAAATAAGCAAAAACAGGATAAATGCAAAGAAAAGGTACGGCAGGTTTTACGTGAGCCATCTATATTAGCCAATGGTTATTAACAGAGTTGATATTGGAGCACAGAAGGGTGAACCTGCGGCACAGCATATATTGGGTTAGCCAGTCGTGCACCTTGCAGTTTGTACTAGAGAGCCGCATCGCAGCAGTGAGTGTGAATTCACCTTTATCTTGCATGGCCCGGTGCCAAGCCAGCAGAGCGCTGATCTTGTGCGTAGCAGCCCTGGCCCGCAGCCCTGCCTGTCACACGTATGAAATATTCCTCTTTACACAAAGCCAAGCCTCTTTTTTTTACGCAACTTTTTATCTATCTGTGTGTAACCTCACAAGCCTGCTGTGGCATGTCAAGTGGTGCAATATGGAAGAACGCAAGGCGAAACGGTCACAGATGTGCGCCGTGCCCATGTGATCGCCAGCACGAGTCTTACAGGGAAGACTTTGATCTGGAAACAGCCCTGTCCTTTATGCACAGGTGGCAGACTCCATCTGGTCCGACATGCCTGAGACATTAAAGAAACAGGAGCCAAAACCTGCCAAATGAAAGGGGTCCTATGGGACTATCCTTAGGACAGGTCATCAATATGATATGGGGGGTCTGATACTTGGGACCTCCTCCAATCCACTGTTTGAAGTTTCTTCACTGCTTACCAAGCACAGCGCCGTACAAAGTATAGTGGCTGTTCTTGGTATAACAGCTTGGTCCTGCTCACCTGAATGAGAGTGAGCTGCCAATGCGACATGTGACATCACATGGCCTTCAAAAAAGCTGATCTATGGGGAACCCCGTCTAGCTAATACAGATGACCCACCCCCAAAGATAGGTTATTAATATTTGCCCTGGAAACCCCTTTAATGGTTGTTGACCCAGTTAGGTCAAGGCATCTGGGTTAGAAAATGATTTTTGTGTAGGTTATTAAGATATGTAGTTAGTATGGAGGGTTATCCATTTAAAGGGGCAGTCCGATTCAGAATTTCTGGCGTAAATGATAAATCGGGCCCCTTTCCATGGAGGTGGGGAAGGTGGCGCAGAAACGAAAGAGTCAATTTTTTTAATGGAACTTTTTATGTTGCAAAAACTGGCGTAGGAGACATAATAGATATGCCCCATTGATTTGAATGGACAACGTGTAATAGTTCATTTTTCCTGCGGTGGCGCTGTAGGAAAACTAAATACCTACTGTTAGGTTAAGTCGCAGTTTAATCTGATCCCAACAGGGGGACACACTGATCTGTTTACTGTTAAGGGACCCTTCTAACCTTGGGAAAAAAGAATTCAAAGCAGAGAATCCCTGCCCCTTTCTTAAAAAGTGGCAAGTGGGGAGCAAAAACATAAAAGTGTTAAATTTGGATTATTTGCAAAAAATGCGCCACCTCTACCCCAGTTTTCTGGCATAAAGAGGTTAGTAAAATCCCCCCAGTGTGCGACACCGATGCATTAAGAAAACATGGCTGCTTTTATTACAGTGCCACACCGGTCCACAGGCTGTATATGGTACTGCAATCTCAACATCACTAACTTCTGAGCTTATGGATTCTAAATATGGCCATAGGGTTTGTCATTTAGAACAACCGTTTCCAACCCTAAAGTGTTAAACAGCAAATTCACCTCTGCTACATTCCAACCCAGAATCATTTACAGCTGCCACATGTAAAAAGCGTGTAGTCATTACCCATGAACAATGTGCACTTATCTAAAGCACACGTTAGAGTTAAAGGTAATGTGTAGGATGAACAATTGAGGCTGACGTAGTAAAATATACTCACCACGGCTATACCCTTGTAATAAGCAGTGCTCACGACTTGTAAAACACACGTAAATAATGCACAGCGTGGGCTGAAATACCGCACGGTAGCACAACACCGTCATAAACATACTCACTTAAAGGAACATGTCATAAAATAACCAACACAGCCAAAACACTGACAGTTAATGTCCGTTGCTGACTTCCCATGATGGAAGACAGCAACAGACATTAGCAATGGTAGTGTGAACTGTCTCCAAGAATGTCACAGCAGAGGAGTATTGCTTTACGCATTGTATTAAAATGGAAGGCTTGATCTTATCACTTCCATTTAAGTTTGGGCAATTGAGCTAGTCAGGACAACAGAACCCACAAGAGTGCCCTTCATAAAACCAAAAGGGGTCCCTTGCACTTGTAATGGCTCAAGCATGGATCTTGGGGTTTACAAGAACAAAAGGGTGGACACTAAGATTGGTTAATTGTGGAATATGATGAGATGGATTGGCTATGGGATAGAAGCACAGTCGGATGGAGTCTACAAACAAAGCCAATGATGTAGGTTATGGTGGGTAAGACACGCTAACCATGGACCCATGACCCCTCTGCATATGTACACAGCCCAAGTTGTGGAATACATGGCTCACATTGATCCATGACCCACGTTGATCCAGGACTCCTAGCACATGGCTTAAGATGATCCATGATTGTCAGCACCCAGGCTAATATGATCCAAGACCACCCAATGCACAGCCAAGATGATCCAAGACCCTCATTACACAGCCCATGATAAAAAAACACTTCAACCACTACACATCCCAAGATTTTCTACCACCCACTCTATATATGGACCAACATGATCTACTACCCCCAATAGGTGGCCCAAGAGGATCTACCACCACTCGAGAGCCCATGATCATCCACACCGACCATACCTGGCCCAGATCTACCCACACACACAGCGCTTACATCTACAAATCTAGCCCACAATGAATTAAACCTCGTACTTAGCAGGATTCTCACCTTGACTAAAGTAAGACTGTGTATGGTCACCTTAAGTCACTGCTGAGGAAACACCAATGACAAAGAGGTTACTGAACCATATGTGTGTGCGGAGACACAAAATGCCGGTGACAGCTGGCACAGTATAACCCTGTGTGTAGGTATTTCTACGTTCAGTAGCAATGTGTGACCCCTGCTCAATAGTTTACCATGTGAGTCCTATACAGGTGTATATACATCACAAATAGCAGATAAGCCTCTCTATAGAAGGGGAAAAAAAAGAGGGTTATGTAAATGAAGCTGCTTACGTAACAGCCTGCCGTGCAAGCTCTTTGTATACATCTAGGCGCACATACACACAAGTGTTTGCTTCATCTGGAAGATTACCACAGCATACAGTATTTGTGACAAAGAGCAGGTATACATTGCAACTGGACAAGCAAGCCCTTATCTGCAATCTTAAAGGCGGCAGACACTGCTTTAGTCATTTTAGGGGAAGAGGATAAGATAGATAAGATCTCATACACATGAGCGACTGCCATGAAGCAGTATGACAAGGGACATCCACAAACGGCTGATGTAATGAGACCTTCTAGAGGAGATCCACCTTATACAATTAAGTTTAAGACTTACATAGTTACTACATTCACTGTATTATCAGCACAAGCAATGAATTCTCAGCAGGTCACCATCATGGGGCAGCACGGTTAGCACTGGGGTCTGCAGTTGATCCAAACTAAGTGCAACATCTAAATGGAGTTTGTAGGTTACCCCCATTTTTGTGTGGGTCTCCCCCCAAGGTCTTCGGGTTCCTCCCGCAATACAAAAACATGCTCTGTTGAATAGGAATATGGAGGACTGAGTTTCTGCAGTGTTGTACAGGGAGCATCACCACATCGGCCCCTGTCCACATTAGGGCTCATAATCTAAACTTCAAATTAACCCGTCATGTTTTTGGTGTCAGGGTCGGAGAACCAAGAGGAAACCCACACAAACATGGAGAGAACATACCATCACCATGTACTTGGTCAAATTCAACCCAGTGCTAACCACTGAGCCACCAAGATACTATGCTGACCTTAAAGGGGATGGCCAAGATCCAGCAAAGTTGGATACTGATGGCCTATTCTGTGGATAGGCCATCAGTATCAGATCGGTGGAATATACAAGTTCTGCTCCGATTCAAGTGAATGAACCAAGCTGCAGTTTCAGGCACCACTGCTACAGTGCACGGACAGGAAGCTGTATACAGTATACGGAGCTGCATGCGCTGTAGCGGTGGTGCTGGGGAACTGCACTTGAATAGGAGCAGAGCCTTGTATACAGCTTCTGGGTGTCAGATCCCAACTGATCTGGTACTCCTGTGGATACGTCATCAGTGTCCAACTTTGCTGGGTCTTGGGCAACCCCTTTAAGAAAATGCCATTTAGTTCCAAGGTATTAGAAAATATCCCATCCAAACCTAAGAAACTGATTCTAATCTATTAAAAGAACATTGTCATGCAATTCTCTAATAGAAGAATAAAAAATGAGAAGTATCAAAAATATGCTCAAAAAATTCTAAGCAAGCAGTAAAAATATATAACAAAAAGTGCACAAAGTCCAAGCTCAAGAGGAAACAAACTAAACTTACCTATGAAGGGTATGGATGCCAATGAGTCTCCGGGTGAGGAGGAACCAGATGCCTTCTTCTGTTCTATACTTTTTATCTTAACTTCTCTCCGGGCGTCGTTGGGTAACCAGCAGGTCGTATCCGTCCCGGTATCCTGCTCATTGACTGCAAAAATGTAGGACTGCTGTCGTATCGGCTGTGAAGTCTGGCCGCCAGACGGAGATTTATCCCTTAAGACCACGGGATCCAGAGAACTAAACTCTATAGCAGAACTATGGGGTTTTGTCGTAGGGCTTTGCCCGTTCTGAACGTCCATGTTTTCAGAGGTAGCTGAGCTATTTGTCACCTGTTTCACAGGTCTGGTGGGAATCGGTGAAGAAGCAGCGATGGGAGATTTGATGACTGCATCCAGATGTAAGTTCTGAGCGGCCTCTGGCGGGGAGGTTTTCTGCATGTTTAATGGCCCACTTCTGCTTATGTGGTTCACGGCTTTTTGGTCTTTGACGATTGCATCATCTAAATTTATATTAAGAGTAAAGGGTTTAGGTCCATAGGAAGAAGTAGTACTTTTTACAGAATTTGCTTTCGAAAGTGGAAAGTTGGTTCTATCGGCTACAGGTGGTCGAGAATGTGAGTATCTGCAAGAGGAACTCTGAAAGTTCCTCGATATCGGGGAGCTTTTAACGTCGGCCGGAACCTTCTGCAAAGGATGTGCCGAGCCTAAAACTCTACGTCTATGATCCGAACTATATACAACCGGTCCCACTGGGAAGTTTGGGGCTCTGAGGGACATGTGAAACGAATGCTGTCGAGAGCGATCATAAATACCCCGTCGGTCATCTTGTTCAGTAAATCCAGTCCATTTATAGTTGTGCTTTATTTCACCATTTGCATCGCGAGGATCACCGATATAGTGATCTGGTTTTATAGTAAGGTAATCACATGACCCCGATCTATTGCTCCTGGGAACGACAGCTGGTGATGTAAGAGTGTCTTGGGAAGCACTACGGGGCCACTCTTTCCACCCTTTAACAAGGACTGGGTCTTCAAGCCTTTCCTGAGAAACGCTCCGTTGCCTGATTTGGGCAGACTGGGGAACCCTGTCATGAGATGTACTTGGCGACGGACCTCGCCAGATGAGCGGATGGGTGAAATCTGGCTGTAGTCCGTCGTGCTTTGAGATGCTGCTCTAAGGCTGTCCAGTCGCTCTTGTATGGTCCTATGGCCATACATCTGCATACGTCTGTTGTCTATGTACTCTCTGTAGGTTTTATAATTTCTCCAGTCTATGTGCTGGTGAGAAGACGAAGAATAATGATTAGTAGGAGATGGAGACTCCTCATCTGGGACCATTGCCCTAGGGCTACAAAGAGAGTCAACATGTCCTCCATAGCTTGGAGGTTTGCTTTTAAGTCCACCATCAACTTGTCTAGTTACCATCGACATGACAGGGGGAGCTGCAGAGGGTGGAGATGTGGTCCTTGGTTTTATGAGTGCACAAGGATCGACCCGATGAGATGGGCCAGCGCTATTAGGTCTACTTGATGAAAGCTCTACCACCTTCCCAGAAGGCACGATAACAGTTCTTACAGCTTCATTGCAGACACACACAGCAGTGTTCGTTTTCACAATATCTGTTGGCGATGGAGGCACTTGGATTTCCACCCGGTGGTTTCTGTCTGGTTGTGCTGACGTTCTTACCGGCCGAACAGGTTGCTTAGCCAAAGACGTGCCTTGAGGTGAAACTTCAGCCGGCTGGGCCATCACCGAAGGTGCAGACTTTACACGAGGGTAACATATAGGTGGGGGTTTGGGTATATTATGTGCATTGCCACTGTAGGCGTCATTTCCTTTCAGGTAAGCATCTTGGGAATATGCCTAGATGGAGACAGGGTACAATTAAGAAATGAAGATAAAAAGAAAAAAAAAAAAAAAAAAAGTTTACATTAAAAAGGCTCCACCTAAAAATATAAATGTGTTATATCAAGCAGATGTCCATACTGGTTTAGTTACTATCAACATGACAGGGAGTAAATAAGTATTAAAATATATATATATAAAAAATATATATGTATATATAAAAGCATACTAGTAACACAAACAAAAATACTTACCAGTAATACAAAAATATATAAAAAAAAAAAAAAAATACAAAATACAAAAATATATATAAAAAAATACAAAAATACACTAATACAAAAATATAAAAATACAAAAACTTACCAGTAATATAAAAACATACCAGTACTACAAAAATATAAAAAAAAATACAAAAAACATACAAGTTATACAAAAATTACAATCAGCCAAGCTACATGCAAAAAAAAAAAAAATTAGCATTTTATCCGGTAAATTGTTAAGAACGACCATGACAACATACTGTATACACAGCGAGTCCAGTTATAAAACGACAAATAGCCACAAACTCTCCTATCGTCATTACGGTGACCTTACCTTACGCCGCCTTAAGGACTGACTTCTCCGAAAAATTGTTAAACTAAATTTGGCACGTTTTGCCCATTTGCCTTGCGTATCAAAATGCACTTCCGCTATCATGGCAAAAAAACACAAGTCCGAAATTCAAGGGGATTTGCTGGTTAGCGGGGGATCTGCAAGCGCTGGAAGGTACAGTAGGTGCATCTCATAAAACCACACTACAGAGGTTTTAAAAGGTTCCTGTACGGAGCGATTAAGCAAAAAAAAAAAAATAAAAAAAGGTGACTGCAGTGCCTGCCGATGCAGCGAGAGGGGGAAAAAAAATGGAATTGGCGTCCTTAGGTATTTATATAGTACAGGTGTGGTATCGTATTACAGCAGTTCCTGCTCAGCCCATGACATGCTTACTGCAGGCAAGCCCAGCCTGCTTGCTTCTTTCCTTGCAGGTTATAAAGCGAACGTGTGCAACCATAAACACGGCAGAAACTAGTGAACGGAGGGCGAGGCTGTTCACCTCCTCCTGCAGCATATACAATGTTGCACAAAAAATATATAGAACATAAAATGCAATAAATAGATACAAGACAGCACATGCACATCTACAAGGCACAGACATGAAGCACTGCTATGTAACCGGTTCCGGTGTTAACCAGCAAGGATGTCAGACATATTAAACATTCCATAGAGAGACATGGCTTCTGTGCATCTTACCAGAGCTGTGATATCCTTTGGAAACTGCAGCTGGGCAGGAAATAAAGCATAGTAAGAAGGGGGGAAAAAAAAAAAAAAAAAAAAAAGCTGCTTATTGGTGTAAAAGACTGAATTATGTTGTCATATTGATGCCGGCTAGAGCGAGCTAAAAATACATCTACACTGAAATCTGTGGAAGGTACCAAAAGAATGGAGAGGGCGGTGGAGCAGATTATTCATTCCTATTTCCTGCAGGGTCTCACACACGCATATGTCGCTGCATGGACTGCTCTCGTCTGCTGGAGGAGGAGGATGGCAGAGCCTGGGCTTATGGACATGTCTCCTGCAACATGTAGGTAGCCGGGCTGGCAGGATACAGAGCCTTCCTTCCCTTGCACTATTAAAGTGCTTTCTCTCCTCTCTCTCCCTCTCCAGAGCATTCGGCGGCGCAGCTTATAGATGACGAAACCAAGGCTCTATTATGCATCCCAAATAGTGTGGCTTCCCATACAATCATGAGCAGGCGCTCAGCTGACTGCAAGCTGCCCCTTTTTCACATTCCTGCTAAAATTAGAAAGACGCCGTAGAGATTTCTTCAATGCACACATCCACAGGGAAGCATTTATGGGGCTGGATGGCACATACATACCAAGCCAGCTTTGTAATGCTGCAGCAGGCTACCTGTGGCTCTGGGTTAGGACTACAAGTCCCATCAGTGAGAGTCACATAGCTTACACTAAAAGCTTAGAGAAGGATTTATTACAGGTTATTCATACATAGCACTGACATGTTCTGCAGCACTGTACAGAGCAGGCTTGGTCTACGCTCCTTTCTCAAGTATATAACACATTATTGATATTCTATAGATCAGGCTCGGTCTCCGCTCTAGTTTTCCTTTCGCAAGTATATAACACATTATTGATCAGAGGGTGTCCTACTGCTGGGATACCCAATCAGCTAAAGAGTCTGGCAAGAAGTGCTCAAATCTCCTGCAGCACTCCCGCAGGTGAAATGGAACATTACATTAATATCTATTTAATAAAACAGGCTGTCAGTGTAATGCATGGTTCTGCCAGAACTAAAGAGGCCCTACAGTCACTCTCTAATATAGGGGTGTACATCTGCCCAGGGGTGCACTGTATGGATTCTATAGGTTTGTGCTTTTCTGCTTATATACATGGCTTACTCATAAAATGATGCACTATCAATGACGTGCTGGATCGCTGCTGAGATTGGACTGTACCTCTATTGCAGGGGTAGGCAACCTTCGGCCCTTTAGCTGTTGCAGAACTACAACTCCCACCATGTACACTTGCTCTGATCTTCTGGGAACTGCCATAGATGTGAATGGAGCAGGCTGGGAGTTGTAGTTTCACTGCAGCTGGAATGTCCAAAGTTGCTGAACCCAGCTTTCATCCATATGTCCATGAAAGGCACATCAACAAGGGTCACACTGATTAGGAAAGGCTTGTCCATAGATGACAAGCCTTCAATCCATGGAACTTCTACACCAAGATGTATACACTTTCTAGGAGGTGCCGTGCCTTTAACAGATGCACTACAGTTATAGTTTACGATCATAGGCTTGGGGGGTTATGGACACTGGCCTAAAGCTTCTTTACAATTGTTCTAGAACCTAAAATTCTACATGGAAGAGGACTTAATTTATTCAATAATATAATGTAATACTGCTACCAAAAACACACTAGTAGTTGAATTTGTGATTTGTCGCTGAAGCAACTTTACAAAAAGTTTGGATTAATATATATCCATATGCCTTGTGTATCCATCTCTTGTACAGATCTATGCATCTCCATGTTAGCAGACTAATCCTGTGCACACCCTGCAGTCAGGCGCCCTTTCATTTGCCTGACAATGGGGGAATTTACTAATATGGGCAGGCCAATTATCTGCTGCAATAGGGGCACATTTTTGGCACGTGGCTAAAAATGACCACTTATCCCATTTTCCAACCAAGTCCTGAAGTCTTGGCCTGACATTTAATACAACTTATGTCAGACAACTGGCACGAGTTATACCTGAAATCTACACCAGTCCCTGCCTGATATTGATGATCATTTTGGCACGTGGGACCTTCTTTGGTGCGCAATTGAGGCCAAAAGTCTATTAATTCAGTCCCATCTGCCGCCAGTGCTCACATCATCATGACAGGAACATCATGTCGTCCCATTGTGTAGGAAAGCAAGTCATATATGGTATTACCAAGAAGCATGAGACACATCGTGTGACTGCAATACACTTTGTAGTCTGTTACCATGGAGACACATCGCTTTAGACCCAATAGTACAAAATGTTTAATCAAAACTATTTGCAAAGCGGCTACATTTCTCATTTTGATGCACTGGAGATTAGAAATAAAATATTTTGTTAAGGTGGAGCTCCCCTTTAATATACCAAATCAAATATAGCAGATGACATATTAAATAGGAAATATTAAAGGGAATTAATATTTTACCCATACAAAGAAAAGTAGAGATTTGTTATTCCAGAGTAAGCGACATAGCGGCGGCGACGAACGCATCCATTAAATCAGCGGATGAGTAGGATTAAATGGACTTTAATCTCACCATAAATTGTGTGCTGATCACATGAATACTCATACAGTAAAACTACTCATCTAAAGAGAGTCACAAAGAGACACAAACATATGTCTACAAAGGGCCCTGACACACTGGCTTAGACTCATCACTGAAAAACCTCGATTAAAGAGATTGCTTTACCATTCAATGTCGCCTGTACGTCACAAATACATCACGACTATACAGCGGTATCAGAGCGCCGCACCAACGCTCGGATGGAGCGACCGCCTGCTGTATAAAGTTGCACTCAAACAGGTCTTTCCTGAATGAGGTTACCGAACACAAAACAAAGCCATCTAAGTCAATGAGGAACGGTCTGTTTTTAGTAAATACTTCCCGTGAAATAATTCAGTAGCTGATCCTCTCTAATTATTCCTGGAAAAGCATAAGTTCATTTTGCTTACACTAGGTTCACACTAGCGGCAAATATTGAAGGATGTAAAGAGCTGGAGTTGGTGCAGGTGGTGAAAGGTCCTCTTTAAAGGATTTGTCATACAAAAAAAAAACTCCTCTCCTAGTCACAGCATAGGGGATAAGAGTCAGATCACTGGAGGATCCACTGCCGGGACTTCTACCAAACCCAAGGGTCCTGTGAGCCACCTGGTAGTCTCACAAGCCCACTGCATTGACCCCCTTGGTACTCTGCGACCTTTGAATGGATTGGCAGTCATACATGTCCTCCATTCCGAACATGAGACCCCAAATCTCACTGATGGGGTCCGTTTTCTTTCGTCATGTGGCCTGTGCACAGCTCATCCCCATTCAGTTGAGCTTCAATACCAAGGGCAGCCACTATACGATGTATGGCACTGTGCTTGGTGTACAGTAAAGAAGCAGCAGAGCTCCCCCGAGCGCTGCAGTCTCTTCATACACCTGGTCTATGAGATTCCAGGTGTTGGACCCTCAGCAATCTAATGTTAATGACTTATCCTATGGCTAGGTCCTCAATTTCTTACGCTAGATTCACACTAGTGCTTTCTATCCGTTGTTTAGGTCTGTCAGGGGAACCGAACAATGGAGAAGTGGACAGGTAAAACACCGGTTACACACGGAGCCCGACGGACCACATTGACTATAATGGGGTTTGCCTGTCAACCAGCAGATGAAAAAGCCCTCTGTGCAGGACTTTGTCGCAATGTTCTCCGAAAATTGTCGAACTATGGAGAACTCCAGTGCAAATGTGAATGTAGCCTTAGTTTGATAGAGCCTTAAAGGGGTATTCTGAGACTAACATCACAGCATCCATTTTTAAAAGGGATCATGACAGATCTATTAAGATCCATTTGCTAGACCAGGTACGATCCCCTAGTCACCGACCACCCCACTGACTTATTCCAGAACGGGTCTGGTATTGGTTAGACAACAAGAACAATAGAGCAGGTATACTAGTAATGGGAAAAAAAAACTTTTTACATCAATGTCTATCTGTGATATGGACAGTATGCGAAAAACAAGAGCATGTGAGGTTACAGAAAGCGTGAAAAATCAGCAGTTAACCTAATAGATAGTCAGACATCAGCCATAGTTATTGTAGGGTTATAATGGGAATATTGTTAGTGATGTCGCCTGTAGCATCACATGAGGATTACTTATGCCTTATACAGGCAGAAACTCTGGACCCGCACAAAATAAGCCAAGTAATGTGTGCGCCAAGATACAACTATACTGTATAAATGGAGATTGTGATCAAACACAGATCTACACAAATGTAATAAAGGAATCCCGCTCAGATAGCTGATCAGCAGGGGAGCTTTCTTGCACCAAATGTGCACCACAAGCCCCGATCCGTGCCTTGCACATGGACAGAACAGGGCAGGGACACCTCAGCCTGACATTCATTATATCTCGTGCCAGTTTTGGTGTGAGTTATCAATTCCTAACTGGCTGAGATTTCCATTCTGGTGCTGGAACGTGCGGCTGATTTATGGAGAGGCTGCACAAATCTCTTGTTCCCCGTGCCAGTCTGGCCCTTTAAGACTGGGGTACGATAGGTCTTCATAAATCTGCCCCAAACGGTGTAAAATAAGCAGCAGCTGCAGGTCTTAAAGTCCGCCATCATTCTGTACATACCACTGGCCAGAATTAAATCCCCAATTTACTTGCACTGGATGCACAATGTCAGCGAATTAGAGCAGAACCTGCACTTCAATGTGTGAACATGGCCTTAAAGTTGCAGGCAAATTGCATTCTCCGCCATGACAAGCACTGGCGCAGATCTCAGCTTCACAGACTTAAGGCTGCATTCACACGGTGCAGTTAAAATTGTATCAAAATGACATGTGAAAAAATGTGTAGTTTCTTAATTTTAGAGGTGAAACATGTTAAATGTATTTAGCCAGTAATTTAAGAAACTACATCAAAAACCGATTCAAAATTGCATTCAGTTTTTTCCCATGCAGTCTTAACTGTAGCCAACTACACGGTGTGAATACACCCTTAGGAGAAGATGAAATACCGGGGCCACCTGCGGTCACGCCTGGATTTTAGTGTATCATTAGTTCAGTAGCTTTCAGCCCTGCCTTTATAATATTGGGCTACCTGCGACTAAGTGAGTCTCTGTAGGACGCCGCTGTATGCACCCGGCACTTAGTAACTCGCATGTAGCAATCCGCAGGCCACTTGCACAACGTGTGGGTCAAGTCGGTGCCAGGCAGTGAATTACTTACTGAAAGGAAATGATTATTAGACGTTATCTAATTACCATGCTATACTAATACCAGCCATGGCTTAGAAGCGTCTCATCCAGAGGTAAGCGGCTGACCATTCGCAGCACGCCTCTGCAGCTCCTGTTTTCAGATCCCACCATTGGGGGAGGGGGCATGCTGGTACTTGTAGTTAAAAACACAAGGCCAAATGAAGTCAGACTTGCACGTAGACCCAAAACAAGAACTTAAGGAAATCGGGACCTCAAATATTTACTTCCAGTTCCTTGTATATTGCATAATACAGATCATAAACTGTGAGCAGAAGACTCAGATTTTTCTGCAGAAATCCTAAGAAGTTCTGTAAGAACATGACACATCCTACCAGTGAATACCCAATTATATGAAGGCATTACAGCCTGAGCAAGTGATATACCAGTGCTAGGACTGCTGATCGGTGAGGTCTGAGCGATAAGACCCCCGCAGATCGCTATATTGAATGATACAGTCACTCTGGATACAGCGGCAGTGACCGCGACGCCCCTGTATCCAGAGTATTTGTTGCCTGGAAGGACAGCAGCAGCGCAAAGCACAAGAGGTGGATGTACTAACAGGGTATGCCATAAACACCAGGGGGCGCTATAACTAAAAATTTTGGAACGTTCTTGGCAGCCTGTTCTGCTTTCCTAATCGTACAGGTTAACTCCTTTAAACCTACATCTATACAGAGGCATCTGGGACCAGAGAAACAGAACACTGACCGCTAGGACTAGACGTAGCCAAATACACCGACTATCGAGGCACCATGGGGTACCAGCAATGCTGAGATGAGACATACAATACCTGTACTTATTACTACAACATAGTCCGATACTCGTTTTCTATAAAGTCCCAAGTGCACAAAGAACATATGGGGTTAAAGTACCCCGAAGGCAAACTAAAAACATGCCAGGAGACCCCTTTAAAGGTTCCACTACAGATTAAAACCAAGAAGTTCCCTCCATAACAGCCATTATACAACATCCATCAGACCAGGGTCAAAATGTAAATTTTCCACCATGTTACTCCAGGCTGTGGCTTGCTAAATACGCCCCATTGTGCTAAACATAAGGCTACTGTTCTCATCCCCCCATACAGTAATGGCCAGGGCTGTCTGTACAACTATCAGACTGTAAGAGCAGCCGAGAGGGCAGAAGATGGAGATTCAGTTCTCAAGAACTATAAGAAAAACAGGATTGGTGTCCAAGGCCAGTCACAAAAGGGATATCGGGCGAAAAATATAGAAGTGATGATGTCGGATTCCTCAATTTAGTAACAAGTCAGACCCATTTAATTCCTCAGTTACTTATTACCTATAATCTTACTCAATGTCTTAGCCCCATAGTCATAATTCCTCAGAGGCTTCTCTATCAGGAACCTCCTGCCATCATGGCTTAGTGCTAGGTTAATACATGAGAGCGCCTGTAAGAGACTCAACCAAAGACCAGGAGGAAACACTATCTGTGCCATCAGTTACTGGGAGGAACAGTAGACTGTACTATCTGTATTCGCCTCTACATTTTTTTTTTTTTAAGAAGAATCAGAGAAGATCGCACAACCTGTACATACATCAGGGAAGCAGTAGTATCTGTGCCACATTCTTTACAAGAAGAGACAGGGATGAAATACTATCTGTACCTACATCCTTTACATTAAGGGTCAAGGAAGCAGTACCATATCTGTGCCAACATTATTTATAGGTAGGGACACTAAGGCAGTACCTGGGAAGCAAGCACTACCCATGCCTATATCCTGTAGAGGGAGACATTGAGGCAGTACTACATTATCTGTACCTACATAATTTATAGGAAGAGTCAAGGAGGCAGCACTATTTCCACCTTCATTACTTAAAGGGAAAGACCGAACTGTGCCTACAACCTTTATAATGTGAGACAGGAAGGCAGTATTACACTATTTTTTTACAGAAAGACTACGGTTACATGGGTATTATGGTATCTATACCTACATAATTTACAAGAAGAGTCAAGGAGGAAGCACTCTCTGTGCCAACATTATTTCTAGGGAAAGACCAAATGGTGGATACATCTTTTAAAGGGAGAGACAGGGAGGCAGCTCTATCTGTGCCTACATCATTTGCAGTAAGAAACAGAATGAGCTGTACCTACAATCACTTAAAGCTTGGAAGTGACTTCTTCAAAGAAAGCATCGTCTTGCTATGACACCACATTTCATCACGGTCCCTTTAATATGGACTTAGACGACCATTGGGCCCTGCGGTGAAATTAACTTTTCCTCAGAAAAGCCACCAGTGGTCCACGTATTACACTGGTAGTACAGTCAGCTTAGCACAATACTACATCTGTCTATGAAAGCTCCGGGGGTTTAAGAACCTGTCAACAAAGGCCAATATTGACTCATCTCATAAGTAGGAAAATCTTGAACGTAGATAAAATACGGGAATTCCCAAAAATAGGATTACATGTGGGTCACTATGCAAATGAGTGTGAAGAAAGAGACCTGGAAATTACAGAGAAGATTAAGAGACCTGAAAAGAAACAAAAGTCACTTAGGATAAAGCCATGACTGAGTAATGTCGTTCCTCCACATTGTTCAGAAGCATTCACTTGGCTGCTAATTTCATTATACAGAATATTCCATTAAGGGTGGGCTCACACCTGTGTTTGAGTCCGTCCGTTGCCAATCCAGTGAAAATCTCGGCGAACTGGATTGGCATCGGGTACAGACCGGTCAGCGACGCATTGGTTAAAAACCCATTCATTTGAATGGGTTTTTAAAGCAATGCGCGGGTGTGCGCTTACACCCTCTGCGCTGCGAAGCCGTTTTTTTTTCATCGGACACGAAGTCCTGTCTGTCCCACTTTGTTTCTGACGGAAAAAAAGGATTTGCAGCGCAGAGGTGCAATCGGACACCCGCGCATTGCTTTAAAAACCCATTCAAATGAATGGGTTTTTAACCAATGCGTCGCTGACCGGTCTGTATCCGATGCCAATCCAGTTCGCCGAGATTTTCACTGGATTGGATTTTCACCCTAACCTGACTTTTCGTATATCAGCCTGGTGTCTATACATACAGTACACACAGACGACTTCCTGCGTTTCAGGAAATGACATTTTAACGTATTTGTTTCTAACAATAAATCAAACAGCAGCAAGAAAGTAACAGAATGTAAAGCCGCCAGCCGATACTGCCTGACAAACTTTAAAGGTCCTGTGTCATGAGAACCTGACCCCTCTTTATATCAAGTTTGCATATTAAACAGATTTTTTTTTTTTTTTTTAACTATTTTTGAAACATTTTCTATGCCAATATCTATATTTAAAAAAACAACAACCTGGAAACCTGCAGTTTTCACTCTGACCCCTGAGATTAAGAACAAGCTGACAACTCCTGTCCTGTGGAGATCACTTCTCAGCAGTTATCTTATGATCAGCGCAAGGAGAATTACAATGACTGGTATTACCTACGGCTTAGATAAGACTGGAAATCGTGTAGAACCCCTGTGTTTGGCTCATTCTCCCACCCACTAAGACAGACATTTCAGCCACAGGAATACCCCTTTAAGCTGGCCATATACTTCAGATAGGTGTCGGCTGACCACTTTTCCTTTCGACCCTCCCCCTTCCCCATACATCCTCGGCTCAGCCTCCACCTCTGGAAGTGGATTATCTCCCTTTATAACAAAAAAGATCAGGCATGTTGAAATCCAACATGTCCAACCCATCTTAAACCTAAGGACGAAACGAAGTTTAGGGCAATGCAGGAATTTATTGCTTATGCTTGGTTCACACTAGTGCCAGGTGCCCATTCTCCTAGTCCATAAGAGGATCATAAGATGGGCCAATAAAATGGTGGGCACCAAGAGCGCCCAAGGGACACCATTGACTATAAGGGGGTTCGTAGGGTGGCAGTCCTATTAAACTGAAATCGCCAGACCAAAAAGTTGTGCTTGGAGGACTTTTTCGTTCCAGCGATTTTAGATGGATCTGTGCTGGACGGACACCTGAAGTAGATGCGACCCCAGCCTTACCGATGTAATATAAAAAGCTACAATAATTCTAATTATAGAAAAAAATTACAGTCTAATGAGTGTCCTAAACGGAGGATATACAACAGCGTGCTACAACGAGAATAAGGTGCTACATACCAAACCCGCAAGCGGATTAATAATAGATCAGACGACAAGTTTCTTTGCAGTTTCCTTAGAAAACAATTTGCAGAGCATTAAGTACCTGGACTTGTATCTGAGGCGGAAGGAATGTAAGAAATGGGCTCATTCCTTATTAATGCAGATGTTAGCGACGTCTGCGCTTATGAGGAGCCATTTGGTTAGGAGACTACTTTAGACGCATTTTCAGCAGTTAAGACAGTGAAGACTTTGCAGCAATAGAATACTATTAGATCACATACACTGCAGTGAAGACTACAACTCTCATACTTGTCAAAGACAATGGGGGTGATCCTCTGGGAATAAATAGCATAACACATGCAAATCTAAACTGCACCCACATAAAATAAACCACGTGGTGGTTCATGTATAAGGACTCATGCCTTGGTGGCCAGTCTCGAGAGACTGCATTACCCAACACTGTGAACATCCATTGGTGGACAGTACCAATGCTACTGTCCATGGCTATGATGTCCACCATCCCCTCTAAAGAGTGTTATTACAAAAACTTCTGACAAGTCAGTCTCAGCAACAGGACCGCAGTACTCCTAAAGCAGAAGTGCCCAGCCATGTGATGTGCCCCTCTCGGCTTCGATGACTGGTTCATTGACTTCTACGATGTCAGAATTTTTTGTTTAAAAAAAAAAAAAAAAAAAAGGGTCATCGGCTCAAAGCCAGCCTGAAGCTGACTGTCGAAGTTCAGTGCAGCTGAGCTGTATTTGAGCTGGTTCCCGGACTGTTTTTGCAGCAGCAAACCTGGCATCACCATGGGTCTTGCAAACCTTCCGCAATATGTAGTTGTATCTGACACATAGTGAAACTTCACCTACTATACTGGCACTGTATATTGCAGTGGGTTAGCCACCAGCCAGTAGACAGCAAATAACCTCTGTGAGCACACCTAGTGAGTCCCTGGTTTTAAAGGGGTTTACTTTTCTAATTGACAACCTATTCTAAGGATAGGTAATGAACCTAAGATCAGTGGGGGGTCTGACACCCATGACCTGCACGGTTTGTGGCCCTTCACAGGCCATGTGATGTCATGTTCATCGGTCACTGCTCAGGTGTACAATTCTGAGCTGTAAAACCAAGCACTGCTATTCAGTGCTTGGTTTTCAGTGAAGAGACCGCAGCACCCAGCCAAATATTGCAGCCTCCTGCAGCTGATCAGCAGGGGTCCGGGTATAGGATAGTGTCAAGTATGGAAAACCCCTTTATAGGCTGTCAAACAATAATTTTAAAAAAATAAACACTAAATGAAGGGGTGCAGGATGTTGACCAGAATGCATGCCTTCCATCTGGTTACTGATTTGTATCAGTGTGTGAATGTGTGCAAGGTATGCAGGGTGTGTGTGTAATAAAATGAGAGTGAATGTCAGGCCTGCCACGCCACATAGGTCAAGGCTGGTAAGTTTTAATCAGTCCTGACATTCACCTCATAATAGAATGATGCCAGCGAGACCACAACGTCCATGGCATGGGCAATGAGTAGTAGTCTGAAACTATCCCCTTGACACTTAGTCTTGCTTATGGAGTTCTGGATGAACCCTGCTCAAGGTTTGAGCAAAGTACATTACAATTCACCCCAAGCAGGATACATCAAGGGAGACTGAAGAGATGGCAGTCACTTTAAACAGCTCTAACTACATAGCCATGGACCAAGATCATGTTTATAGGCCATAGAGATTTCAAGAGATCACTGGTTAAAGCGAAGCTGCCTATACTTACAGCTTCACTTCAACCACTGTGCAGGAGAACAGTACAGCTGTCCCTGTGACTTCAGATAACCCCAGGGAAGGGGGCAACATGGACTTTAGTTTAGTAAAGCTGTCCACTGCCACATTGAAGAAAAGAAGGTGCCTGTACAGTTCTTTAGAATAGCCAGGGATGTTCACTGAACATGAGGCAGATGTCTGGCGCATGCGCAATGAAGTTGAGATTTTTTTCTTTTAAAGTCTTGCCAATTGCCCTGACAAGGTTTCCTTTAAAGTAAATGTATTTTGGCTACTACACTATATGTGGAATGTACAGAGGCACAAGTTGAAGCTCCTGAGCCCCAATGCAAGATCTGTGATGGGACCCCCACTTACCATGTACCATCTATAATACTGGTGTATTCTTATGTTGCAGGGAGGCCTTTGGGCCCCCTGCAGCTTCCGGGCCTGGTTGTTACTTTTGCACTCCCTGTAGCTTCTCCTAAGGATATGTAACTTGTGCAAAACCCCTTTAAGGAAGTATTATATGGATAGTACATATATTATACCTTTCATTCGTAGTGAAAGGTCAACATGACTCAAAAATGACAAGTGAAGGAAGCAAGAACCTAAAAAAAAAAAACATGGAAACTGAAATTTCCCAATCAGAAAATGAGCGCCATAACAAAAACAACCATATTCGCGTCCGGTGTAATGCTATAAAAAGGGTAGAGGTTAATATGGAGGAGTGGTGACAGCTCAGCTGGAGAACTAGCAGTTAATGCCAGAAACAGAGGAGAGCACCGGGATTCATGTTGTATAGGTTGATGTACAAAACATATAGCGCAAGCCTGTAATTAAGCAACGAGAAGATGAGGCTGCGGGTAACCATGGCAACGACGAGTCTGATTGACGGAACACTCCAAGGATCACTCTCAGCCGTGCAGGCAGCGCTTACCAGAGCGTTAGCTGCTCTCACATGCAAGAAAACACATCATTGAGAGCGACTTCACCTACCACTAGGAGATTATCCGGCTCCATAGTAATACAGGATCAATCATGGATCGCTGACGATTCAGCTAAGTGGAGTATATATAGAATGGGGGACAGGGGTAGGTAGATTTCTAGGGAGACCAAATTTCAGCCCGTCAACAGATCAGGAGACGTCGCTGCATAACAGCTGTGCTTGGTGTTGCAGTTCAGCCCCTAAACTTGAATAGGAATGATCTGCTTATGTACCATGCGACTGATAAATGTGATGTCATCGGTACAAGGAAGAGGCACATCGCTCATGAATGCTGCAGCCTCTACCATCAGTTGATCTGTGGGGGTCATAGGTGCCGGACGCCGACACTCTCATATTGAAGACCTATCCCAAAGATAGCGTATCAATACATAAGTCCCAGAAAACCCCGTTACCATAACACAGCTACTAGAAAGTGTTTTACAAATGCTTAATATCTTAAAGGGATTGTCCATTTCGTGTTTTTGTTTGAAAGATTGAAATGGCATTTAAAAATAAATAAATAAAACAGCAATAGTCACCCGGACAATCCCCTTCTGCTCCCATTCAGAAGCTTCGGGTGTTCCCACTGGTCTCTACTTCATGCATCCTCTCAATACATAGGAAATGATCGCTCAGCCAATCACCCCAATGACTGCAGTGGTGACCCATAGAGGCAGAAATTGGCTAAGAGGTCATTTCCTGTGTGTTGAGAGGGTCCAGGAAGTAGAGACCAACAGGGACCCCAGAAGCTTCCAAACTGGAGAGGTGTGAAAGGAGTTGCTCCATTTCCTCTGATATCACGTTTATCCGTCACATGATCGTAATGCAGCTCATTCCTATTTAATTAAATGGGGCTGAGCTGCAGTACCAAATACAGCCACTATACACTGTATGGCGCTGTGCTTGGTAAGTAGTGAAGACGTCGCAGGAATCAATATCATAGTTATAGACAACTCCTTTAAATAATACCCAGCCTAGGAAAATATGGAGGGGAGTCTGGCTACGTGGTTGTATGCCATCACTTTAGAACAGTGATTTACTATAGCATTCTGCCAACACCACACGTCACTGACTCACATCACAAGTTGCGCAACACAATGAGGAGACACAATGGAAATTTTGAGAAAAGAAACAACAATTAAACCTATTTCAACATGTTCACCTCACGGCTTAATTTATTGGCGTACATGTTCCTCCTGCAAGCTCCAGGCTGGGTTTACATATAAGATCTGACTTGTGATCCAATTACTAGGCCGTCTGTGAACACCTATGCAAAAAGTCTTTGGGTTCGTTCTTTTCTCCATAGGGTGAGGCACATTTTTACTGACCGCAGTCTTCAAAGCAATATAGATTAAAGGGATTGTACAAGATTATAAAAACATGGCTGCTTTTTTGAGAAGAAGTGCCACAGCTGACCGTGTATTGTACCGATCACTTGAACAATCGTTTGAAACCTTCTAGGATAATCCCAATACGTAAAACAAACTCGTGACCGCTGACTTACTACTTTGCCAGTCGGTACTCGAGAAATATATGTGCACGTGTACATGGACTCTAAAGCTCCGCTGCAGTGAATGGGATACAATACCCCACACAACCTGTGGTTCTACTATCAAGCATCATTACATAGGTTTTAGGTCACATCATATCCTTGTAATAGGCCATCATTTTGTCATTTTTGGGGTTCTCAGATGTCAGGACTATACCACCCCCTTCAGTTCTATGTCCATTATAGCACTGAAGTTCCAGTGACTGCTGCAGTACCTTTTTTTCTGCAGGTCTTGGGGTCAAGCTGAGGATGCATGTCTATGGATGGTACAAGTCCAGAGCAATAGCTGCCAGCTGACAAGTGTAGCGTTACCTTTAGAAGGGGTAAATGCCCTTTACAAATGTCAATGCGAGACTACGGACCATACAAAGTCTGAGCAACCATGAGGGCGCCTTTCACCAGGTTACTTACCAGCTGAAGGATATCTTCATCTTTTGGCATCACGCTAAGTTCTAAGGTAGAATCACTGAAAAAAAAAAAAAAAAAAAAAAAACAACGACATTTTAAGGTGTTCGTTTGATCTTTATTGATCGGCATTTGTACAGGTCTATCTCATGTTACTGAATATTTTGCAGGTGCCTTTTCTGACAACATTTTGCACATTCTGTTGACTTAACCATCGGCGATCGGCCCTATATGACATTTCTTCCACAGTGGAAACGTCCTCGGTATGTCATAGTAAATAACAGCGACACTAAAACAGGAGCCGCCATGTATATATAGCAGCAGACTATACAGATAGCAGAAGCTTTCACTAAAAATCTGCCAAAAAATCTTGAGAAAACATTGTAAAGTTTGACATTCAAATGATACCAGCATGGAGATCGTTTATAAGCTATTTTCTCTGTTATCAGCCACATCAGACCTATATTGCCCTTTCACAGGGCTTTCTGCCAAGTGTGATCCAATACTGACTGTATACGACAGACTTTCTATGGGATTAACCATTTAGGATTCACTGCACTACACATTGGGTGTTATCTATTAACCCCTCTATGCAAGTTTTCAGTTTTTCGCTGAAGCAATTTAATTCAGGCAGTCGTGGCCATTCTTAAGACTGGCAAAGGAAAAGGCAGTATTAAAATTCCCTCAATATGCCATTTTTAGCCATTTACAACAACATCGATTTTATAAACTGGTTCAGGGCAAATTTTACATGTTAGACATATATAGGATATGTTCACACACTGCAGATTTTGCTGCAGAAATTTCTGTAACTTCAAATTTGTCCATTCATCTTAAAGGAGCTTGCAGAAAGCCATGTGCTGGCCTCCAAAACAACCCATGGAACAGATTTTCAGTCGCACAAATTTCTGCAACATCATCTGCTGCATGTGAACCTACCCTTAAGCAGGTGGTATACACTAATATACACACACCTTCATATATATACACCACTAGAGGAGCTCTGCTGACGTGTCCTTGCATTGTGCATAAAACATCCTGGACACTTGTTCATGTAACTCTATGTTGTGTGGTTCCCCTGTTATTCCTCCTGGAAACAGAACAACTTGACCAGTGTTGCCATTAACACAAAGACCACTTATTGACATTGAGGAATGACAACACCCAATTGTCACTTTTTCATACATTTCCAGGAGGAATAACAGATGGGTGATGCAATGCACAAGTTTTAGAAACTAAGAGGGAGATGTATTAAGTCTTGTAAACTAGTTTTCTGGTATACAAGGCATGGAAAAGCACGTTTTTTGCACAAGTCAGGTTTTCAGCATAAAAAAAAAAAAATTAGCGTTTATCTTTTGTACGCTGCCCTCGCCATATTCCTGCAGTGGAGCATGACAAGGGCAGGGTCACCAGCCCTGTAGATTTATGATCACTTACACCAGTTATCTGACGTAAATGATGCCAGAAACCTGAGCCAGCTATGAGCTGGCGTAGATTTTGGTGCACTTGATTTATGGGGAGATGTGTGCCTGGTCATGAATGAGGCGCACCCTTCGCTAGCACAGGAGATAAGGGACTGGCAGTGAAGATAAATTCACTGACCACAAAAGATATAATCTGTCTCCTCATACATAGACCAATTCACAGAAACAGAGACAACTCATCCATAAAACTTCCAAAAATAATATTAATAAAAGTGAAGTTTTATGGATTAGTAATCTGTGAATTGGCAGTGAAGATACCAGTCTACATAAATCTCTCCCTACAAGGGTAATATAACATACAGGAGGACTATAGAAGACAATGACCTACCTGTTCTGTATTAAAGCAATGACTTGAGAATAAGTCTTCCCAATAACACTCTCCCCGTTCACCTTGATGATTCTGTCCCCTAGGATCACAAAAAGCACAATATTATACCCAGCTCTGCCCAATAAGAAGGTGACAAGAATCACAACAGCATAGGAAGATGGGAAATTCAATTATACAGATAATACAGGGCACAAAACTCACCTGTGCACAACCCGGCTTCATACGCTGGACCGCCTTCCTTTACTTGTTTCACAAATATGGTGTCCATTGGCTCCAACCGGTTTCTTGGTCTTCCTATGGAGAAAAAGTAAGAGACTCAGATACAATTTGTGCACATACAGAAGGTACCTTTAACTCACCGCTGGAACATGCTCTAAAGTTGGTCATGATTTCGACATGATCGATCAACTGTTTCCATGGTAACAGACTACAAATCAACCCAGTGTAGTCTGGTTCTGCAGTCTTACTGACATCTAACTGCTACTTCTTGCTAGCTTTCCAATAAGTTCTGTAAGGGGAACATAAGGAAGGGAGTATAACTGTTACCATGGAGACCCATAGCTCTGCTCTGTAGATGCACTGAAGCAATACACTTGTTGGTTGCAAGACCTTCCCTTTACATGATTTGTTCCGATGAGGCTAGGTTCACATCTGCATTGGAATCTCCGATGGATTCAGATTCCGCCTAAAATCTGCAGAAAGAAAAGTCCTGTAAGGAGGACGTTTCTCCCCACCGGTTTCAGTATGTAACCGCTTTTTAAGCGGACAGTCTCCGTCTTTCGGGTCCCCATGTGGACCCGAATGCTAGTGTGAACCTAGCGTAACTGTGGAAACATTTGTAACCAATTTTTTTTATCGTTTCACTAGGTCACAAAAAACATGCAACTGTGCATACAGTGCCAATTAATCTATAGATCCAACGCAGAGCTATGTGTATCCATGACAACAGACTACAAACAAGCTGTGTGTAGTCTGATCCTACCTTTCATCTCACCACTACTTCTTGGTATTTTACAGACCATGGCGGAGGGATGAGAGGGAGTGAAGAAAGTCCACAAACAAGCAGTTAACTTCTTAAAAAATCCAAACCCATTCTTCTTACGGATTTTCCGGGGTCAGTGCAGAGTGCTGGCAAGCACAGTGCAAATACTTAAGTTTAATGTAAAATAATTTCAGGTTAACTACTGTTTTAAGAGTCAATTGACCCATGAGTAAGGGTTAATTATTTCTCTATAAACGCTCAGTCTTCTTTATTCCCATGTTCTCATCCGTAATTTTCAACGCCGCACTGACTCGTATGCTCGGATAGGCAAATGCTGGATACTCCGGATCAGATTTCAATGGATTCCTCAGTCACTTAGATTGGTACAGAGTCCAAAAGACACCGGGTTAAAGAGGTTACTGCCTATTTGGAGAAAGTATAAGACCACATAGTACAGGGATGTAGTAGGAGTCCAGGACAGCCTCCCCTCAGGTCTAGGTCTCCTTTGAAAGTGCACCTGTCCTGGGCTTACTACTTATCGCTAATAGGATGTCATTATGGAGGTCGCACTAAAGGAGCCCATTCCCAGATAATTTGGATGGCTTCCCCTTTCATCTGTAAGATCCTTGACAGATCAACAATCGTGTTTATGAAGCCTCCGATTCACTTTCATCGGTCCACTTGCTGAATATGATGGGGCCAGCAGTTGCTCCAACAAAAGTAGTCATAACCCGTGTAAATAAGTAGTGGTGGGGGGACCTGTCACTTATATCCATCCAGGAGGATCCATCACTGCCCCTGACATGTCCCCATAACATGGTAAATCTTTTCTTACCATTTTTAGATGTTCCTCTATTGTGCCTCTTAGAAACTTAAGAAGAAATTGACAACTGGATGATACCAGTTGGCTAGATCCCACTGATGTCAATGGAAACTAAGCAGCAGTACCGGCACCGGCCACTATACCTTATACAGAACCATCTGCTTCCGGCCCAATGTTGTGTACAGCAAGGGCACCAGATGCTACCCCATACAGCTGGTTGGTGCAGGGGCGGCGACTGGACATCACCTTTTAAGCGTAACTAAACTTTTCGACAATTTTAATTTTCTGACAGTATTTGTCTCATTAATAAATTTTGTAATATACTTTATTAACCAGTTTTGTGAAATCCTGCATTTCTGTATTCTCTATTCTGAGTTGTATGCTCACTGTGTCCAGGCTGGGGTGTAAGGCAGAGAAAATAAGGGTGGGGAGGGGGTTAAACTGGTATATCGCAGGCATTATAAAATGTATAAACAGCAGAAAAAGGTTTCAACCAGACACTGCGCAACACATATGGTAGTGGCTGTGCCTGGTACTGCAGCTCGATCCCATTCAAGTGAGGCTGTAGTCCCATTGACAGCCACAACCAAATGTATGGCACTGGTCTGGGTAAACAATGGAGAGGCCCCCTTTAGTCTGCTGATCAATATTATATTGATGGCCTAATTTAGCATAAACCTTCAATGAAGACCTAGAAATGTTCAATGTCAACTGAACCCCGGGCTGGTTCCCATATAGTGTACAATCATACAAGTATCATTTGCAGGTAGATGTACTATATAGCATGTATATATATATATATATATATATATATATATATACACACACAATACGAGTGTATACTCTATATCCTCTGTGTACAGGACCTGGACAATGACCACTTCAGCGACTAAACCCCAGATGAAATGTTCCACTTTGGGGTATTACCATGTGACGTTACAGAGCCTTCATCTTGACACCAAAATATCACAATTATCTAAACGGCCACGCCACATTCCTGAGATGCCGCACTATTCTTAACTGCTGCATATCGGACATAGGTAACATGACAGACCCCGCACGTCCTGGCCGCGGCCCGGCTCACTACCAGGAATGTCATGTACTAGTAAGTGATATCTTATTACAGCATCAGCCTCAAATACAGTGACATCTCCAGCTGCAGAAACTGGAGGACAACCAATACAACGTACCCTTGGGGCAGATCTACTAGAGGTCGCAGGTCCATAGGTGAAATCCATATGCCATTGTATAGTGCCCACAGCGAAGTATCGAATTATCCACCATACTATAGATTCCTATAGCACAGACCAATACAACTGTGCACACAAAGCTCAAGGCTGCACTGTAGGTTCTGCTACCTTGAAAGGGATAAGGACAAAGCTATGCTCCATGCCGCCGCCCGGGTGGTAAGAGAGTGGTATTGCCACAATATACTCCAAGCTTGGCTGTTTCTCTCAAAACCTTCCCTGCACGTGGCTTTTATTGTTCATATATTCTTAAAATAAAAAAAAAATATATATATATATATATATATATATATATATATATATATATATATATATATATATATATATAAAAAATATACACACACTATAAACTACTACATGTGAGATTATATACAGATATTACGTGTGAAATTTCCAATTCATTCTGATTTGATTGTGGTCATTTGCCTGAATGTCCACTAGATGGCGCTTCTATACCAACAATAAGTCAAGGGGTAGGCCATACAGCATCCTATACAGTAACCTATAACAGAGGGTGGGTTAGGGAATGGAATTAAAAGGGTTATGGGACATATGGCTGTCTAAGGTTAGGGCCCCACGTTGCAGAAACCCAGTGGGAAAAAGGCAGTGCTTTACAGTACCAGCAAAGTGAATGAGATTTTGGTTAATCTCACCCACTCATTTTAGAAAAATGCAGCATGTTCGTTTTAGCTTCGGAATGGTGAACTTTTTCCCTATAGATTTAATAGGGAAGGAAAAAAGCAGAGAAAAACAGCAAACAATGAAAAACACTGCAGAAAAACACAATGCATTTTCGCTATTTTTTTTTACTACAGTGTTTTGCTACGTGGGGCATTAGCCTAAAGGGGTTCTCTGCTCAGATTTTCCCCAGATTAGAGTGCAAAACTGCTGGAAGGCTCAGCCCTATTCTGGCACAACCATTCACTTGAACGTGCTGCCATCTACAGTTCACCCTGTAGATATGTTTAAAGGGAAGGCGTCATGATAAAAGGAACTTTTTATGTTAAACATATTTAAGAATTTTTGACAATTTTTCGTTCTAGTTTTCTATGTTCTATATAAAAAAAAAAATTAAAAAAAAAAAAACTCAAATTTTCACTCTGACCACTAATCCTAACAGACACTTGCCAATTTTGCAGGGGTTTTCTTTGCAGCAGTCTCCTCATCTACATCACAGACATTACTACAATAGAAGATAACTATAGATACCACCACCGATCCATCATTACATTCACTGACAATAGGTTATGTCACAGCTCATCTACTTCCCTCACTGCACAGAGAATGCCTAGAAAACTCTCCCAAGACTATTGCTGCCTATCGTCAAGACAGTGCAGTAAAGCATATCACTAAATGCTGTTAAGGAGAAGTTCAGGCAATATGGCTGCCTCCATAATCATGTATAGAAAACAGAATAATTAAAAAATTAATAAAAAAAAAAAATTGGTGTCACATTCCCTTTAAGCCCTGTACAATTACATGCATACACAAATAGGTGCAGATATTTTAGCCCCTGTCTCAGGGGTCGGGGTACGTGCCTCTGCTGCCTATTATATTGGATTAGCTGTGAAAGCAACGAAAAGCTGGGCAAGCACTGGGTGACAGATCTGTATAGGTGCGATAAGCTTCAGCACCACGACACACGCATCAATACAACATATAGACCACTACGGTGAGGACAGGAGCTGCCTCTCCCTTACCACCCCAGGGTGACGCTCACTGAATAAGGGCCATTAGTATGGAAGCATTGCCCTCATTCATCACCCAATATACAGTAAACCTATCTATTATGTCAAGAATGCAAAGCGCTCGCCTAAAAACGCACAGGAATGTCGCCAAGTGCAAGTCACAACTGTCCCATACAGATCCGTTACACAAGGGCAGCCATGAAGGATTAACACGTGAGCACACACAATGGCGGCTAGATGGACGGGGGAGTACACGGCCAAAACACTCATTTCTAAGAAAAGAAGATTATCCTGGGAAATACAATGAACCTCCATCAAGTGATTAGTCCAGAAGTCTACACGGAATCATTATCTATTATTATTATTATAATAAATATAAAAATCTATATATAAAAAAAAAAAAAAATTAAATCATTTAATATCCGAATTTTTGTATAATCCCTCCCATGTCCATATAGATCAAGGGATAACAAATGAACGTATTCAGCATTACTATGATACAGACGGTGGAAATGCATTAGTATGGGGGGTGTAAGTCACGGGACACCAGGTATTATGGCCCTATACCACCCTACACCAACAGCGGATCAAACATCAATGTCTCCATTCCCCTAGGCCTCCAGGGATATAGGCATTAATTCACCCACTTCTCTAGACCGCCCAGAATGGTTATATTAACTTCTACACTACCTTGTCTGCCAGGGAACCAAACACTTATCCCTCCGTACCACTAGGCCACCAGGGATACAGACATTAACCCACTTGATATCCTCGACCACCAGGGATGGTTATATTAATCTCTGCACTACCCTAGGCCAACAGGCAATAAAGCATTAAAATCTCTGATCACCAAGTATACCAACATTAGCCAATCCATTACTCTAGACTACCAGGGAGGGTTATATTAACTCCTACACTAGCCTAGTCCACCAGGGAACCAAGCAGATACCCCTTCATTTTCCCTTAGGCCACCAGTGATACAGGCATTAACCCATTCAATATCCTAGACCACCGAGACTGATTATATTAACTTCTGCACTATCCTAGGCCAAGGAATAAAGCATTAAACACAACCATTCTCCGAGGCCACCAGGTATACTGGCATCAGCCCATCTACAACTACCCCAGGCCACCAGGGATACAGGCATTAATTTAATCTATCTCCCCAAGACCACCAGCGATGGATAGATTCACTTCCACACTGCTCTCTAGTCCTCTAGGAAATCAAGTGCTTACTCTTCCATTAGTCTAGGCCACCAGGGATACAGACATTAACCCAACCAATACCCTGGGGATGGATATATTAACCTCTGCACTACCCTAGGCCAGCAGGTATAGTAGCATTATCTCATACATTAGCTTAGTCCACCACGGATACATATGTTCACCCCTATACTATCTTAAGGCCACAAAAGTGAGGCTTTCACACCTCCATTCCCCTAGGCCACCAGGGATAAAGGCATATAATCATTCACTATCCTAGACCATTAGGTATGGTTATATTAAGTTCTACACTACCCTCCAGCAACAAAGACATCAAAATAAAATAATGCAAAAAGTTTGCCCCCACTAGGAGACATCTAGGCACGCGGGCTACAATGTATGGAGCACCTGCTGTACAATGAGATGCAGCCGCTATAATAGACATCCATCACACGTGGAAGCGCATTAACCTCCGCCCGGCCAGAACGGAGACGCTTCTATTGTCATGTCCTCATCATATGGCAATTGACGAAAAATAAACACGATGTCGCCAAGGCCACGACATACTTTAAGGAATTCACATAAATGGCAGATGCTTTCAGACCTTTAAGTGGGATTTTCCTTATATAAACATAACCTCCCTAAGAGGACAGGAAAGAACAAAAGATGGACACTGGAAGAGGATTCCTGTGCCAAAAACCTCTTCAGTAAATATCCTATACAAACAGGAGCTGTCAGCGGCCTCACATATCAGTCATGGCTGCCGGAGCATTCCCCATCAGTCACATATACCTACACCCCATCAATGGGAAACTCGCGTTTTAGCAAACACATTACAACTATGAGCGGACTTGCAGCAGTTCTCCCTTTCATATACAGCCATGTTTAGTCGTAAACTGTACTTTTTAAAGGGACAATCACAAATGGAGTGATAACAACAAGACAGCCGCATGTCCATAATATATATGCATTTATCTACTTACTCTATCATCTTCCATATTTACGGTACATGCATTGCAAAAATTTTTTTTCCTCATCTGAACAAGGTTATAGTTCATCCTATCCTTTAAGGGGTCTATATGATAGGTCATCAATTGCAGATCAGCATGGGTCTGACACCCAGGACACCAACAGATCAGCTGCTGGAAGCAGAAGACTCAGGCTGGGTTCACATCTGTGACAGAGTCTAGAAAAGTCCTGCACAGAGTCTTGAAACTGTGGACACAACGGACCCCATTATAGTCAATAGGGTCTGCCGGTGTCCTTGTGTACCCACTGTTTTAGCGGTCCAGTTATCCATCGTTCGATGGACCCAAAAGACTGAGAACCCGGCACTAGTGTGAACCTAGCGTGAGGGAGCGCTGCTTCCACTTCAAAAAGCGTGTAACATCACATTCATTGGTCGCATGGTCTGTTCGCAGCTCTGTCCCATTCAAGTGAATGGGGATGAGCTGCAATACCAAGCACAACCACTAGAGAAATGTAAAAAGCTGTGCTCGGTTTTCTATATGTTCACCTGAACACAGTGGTCTCTTCACAGCAGGGTCCCAGGTGTGGGACCACTGCTGGACTTCAACTGATGTCCTATCCTAAGAAAAGCTCATCAAATAATAAGCCTGGAAGACCCCTTTAATGTTGAGTGTCATGAACACATCCTGTCCATACACATTAAAGGGGTATTATAGACAGAAGTATTTAACTATTCACTAAATAGCTGAAAAACACTAGATAGCTGTAAGCCTATATTCACACAACAGTGAAAATGAGACACTGACGGCTGGATTTTAACGGTTATCACATGACCACACTAATTTTACTATATGTTAATAGAGGCCGTCAAAATATAGGCCATGCTCTATTTATGCTTGTTGTCATGGATCCCTCCATAGACTAAAATGTATGAGGGATCCATGAAAACAGGTGCCCTTGGGTGCAAAATGGCTGTGGAAAATGGTTATTCATGGCCGTGTTGCACCTCGGTCATGTGAACGTAGGCTTAGTCTGACTGCTGTGATCCTCCATGATCGCCAATAGCAGTGTCACAGACTATGAATGGAGGGGCCTGGTGCAGGCTCGACCACTGCTCTACTGAAGCACTTCCTAGTCACAGTCCATGTGGGAGAGATAGGGGGTCCCCTGTTTGGGAGATCTGTTGGAGTCCCAAGAGTTGGACCATTACCAATCTATCATTCCTTACCTATGCAGCTGATAAATACTTCTGACTAAAATTCTCTTCTAATATCTTTGGCAGTAGCCAACAATCTGCAGTGTATGGGGTCTGCCAACCAGAGAAAATTCACAATGACAGCTATTATACTTTTAGATCTGGGAGGACTGGGCAAAATTGATGTGGTTAGCTGCTGCAAATGGTGTCCGTCTGCTGGTATAGTGAAAGTCCTTTTACAAGTGCACACGTTGACTGTATAGGCAGGACAGTGTGAAAGTAGCCTTAAAGAGAGTGCACTACCCTCACCAGCATCTCCATGGTGTACATCATTTTTCTTTTCTGTACAGTGCTACATGTGACAGGTCAGTAATATGCTAGGAAAGAAAGGATCAGGCATACTGAATTACAACATGTCTGATCCCTTTCCTGCGAACAGAGACTGCATCTTAGGAGAAACGGTTTCTTTTTACAAGCATAACTGTAACCGCAGCACTGGAGCATAATAGAGATGGTAACATTGTATCAGGCACGGAAGGCAGTTACAAAACGTTTTCCCCTCTTTTGCATATAACCCAGTTAGGATATGTATAGCTAAGGGTAAGTTCACATGGCGAAAAACAAAGAGGAATTCCTCTTCATTTTCCACCCACGGTCTACCCATGACGGTACGCCAATACAGGGCACCGGCATTCTGTCACGGCTTCCTGCTGCCAATTAGGCCCAGATGAATGGACCTTATCAGTGGGGAATCTTGAGCCACGGAATCTGCAAGATTGAGCAGGAGGCTTATCTTTTCAGCATCCTGCTGCGATCTCTGCCTTCCATTGATGGGTGGATTCTGCTGCTGATTCAGGGGAGGAAATCCCCCCAAATCCACAGCATATTCCTCCGTGTGAACTTACTTTATTAAAGGTTGTTACTCCACTCCCAACCATCTCCTATTACTAAAGCAGAGCGATACCTTCCACCTGGCACATGAACTCACCTCCACGGTTTCCATTCTCTTCATCCTGCAAGACATAAGGTTGGAAAAGAATAAGTGTATGAAACGTACACACACAGTTCTAGGCAATAAACATTACTTCTGTGTTATACCTGGTGCAGGGCCTGAGGGGGAAGAGCATGACACAGGGTTTATCTACTTGATGTTCTTTGAATCCCTGGGTCATGCTCAGCCCTCATGTCCTCTGGCCAAAGGCGATATACTTGCCCTATCCACACTGCATGCTCAGGCAAGCATTGGGTATAAATAGGTAACCACCTTACATAGGATTTCCGGGACTTTTTAAATCGATGACCTATCCTCAGGTGGGAGTCTGACATCGACTTGTTTAATGCTCCCCTGAGCAGCGCTTCCACTTCACAGGCCACGTGATGTCACGCTCATTGGTTACATGGCCTGATCACAGCTCTCTTTCATTCAAGTGAATGGGCTGGATCTGCAATACCAAGCACAGCCACTATACAATGTACGGCGCTGTGCTTGGTAAGTACTGAAGAGGCTGCTGTCAAACAGCTGATCAGTTGGGGGCCTGGGTGGCAGACCCCTGAAAATTTTTAATCAGTCATTTTCAGTAGCTATAAAGTTGTCATTTTGGCACAAACCCTGGAATGCAAGTTAGCTGACTTGTATGGGAGAGTGGAGTGCACTGAAATGTACTATTCAACTTTGCTTGTTCCTGAAATACAATGCCTTACTTTTCATGGGTTGTGTGTGATTAAGCAGCGTATCCAAGTGGGGGTCCGACGCCCAGTTATCCCACAGATCAGCCATGGTAGTGTCGGAAAGAGTACATCTCCATCTATTGCACAATGGTCTGGAATACTATTAGGGTCCATGAACACAACCGTGTGTGCATCTTAGTTGGGGAATGTCGGATGACATTCAAGTCTATGGGGCTTCCAAATCCATTCCCTTTCAATAACACCCATGATTATAGAGCAGGTCCTATTCTGCTCCATGTTATCGGAAAAGGAATGGATCCAGAAGCCCCATAGACGTGAATGCACTCTGATGTCATCCGACTTCATTCAGTGATAAACTCAACCCCCAACTCTGATGCACACACTGTCCTGTGCAGGGACCCTTACAGTGACGAGAATTATTTTGCTTTCTTATATAGCGCCAACATATTCCACAGCGCTTTACAAGCTGTCAATCACTGTCCCATACAGGGCTCACAATCCCTATCAGTAGGTCTTTGGAGTGTGGGAGGAAACTGGAGTACCTGGAAGAAACCCACCAACCATGGGGAGAACATACAAACTCCTTGCAGATGTTGTCTTTGGTTGGATTTGAACCCAGGACACCGGCGCTCAGCCATTGTGCTGCCCTATGTGACTGGGAGAGCGCCGCACTACCATTCCTGACCACTGCACAGTAGATGCAGCCTCTTCAATCAGGTGATCGGTGGGGGGCTTGGAGTCTGACCCCACCCTACTGGAGAGGGAGCCAGGGTAATAAGCCGCAATACCAGATCTAACCAACGGAAAGGTGTGGCGCCGTTTTTCTCCAACTACAACCGCTTCCAAGATTTAGTAGCTCGTATACTTTCAAGCATGGGGAAGTCCAAGGTCAGCACTTTTTGGGGAATTTTTTTTTTTTTTTTTTTTTTAAAGTGAAAGTTACTTCATCATTCATTGGCTTGTGATATTCCACAGAAAAACTTCCCAAAGCCCCGCTCTTAAACAGCGCAACGACTGACATGAAGGAGGATCTGTCTGGCCGACTTGTCTTGTTTTTCCCGCTCTGCTCTTATGTCTTGTGGGAAATAAACATAAGGAGCTTTTCGGAGTCTTAAGAAATGACACCAAAAAGCTGCAGCTGACAAAAGGAATCCGCAGAAGGCTAAGGAAAAATTAAAAAAAAATCCTTGGCAGCTTGGTCAAGTACCAAACAGGAAGGGATTATCACTTGTAAGACGGGTGTATAAACAGACACGAGCGGGATCCGCGGGATGTTAGCGAGAACATGTATCTCCGATAAATCTCTATCTACAGTACAATATGAGGCTTTCCTGCCGCAGGATGTCGTCCTCGAGCACACAAGCGAGGGAAGTGGTACAGTCAAGAGTTCAGGCGACTCTTGGCAGGCACAGCCAAGGAGGCATCCTCCGATGTCACGCAAATATACACAGACACCCGACGGACCATCATGTGTCTTCACTTGCTCATATTATCCAGAAATATCTATAGGAATAGGTCTTAAGATTGTAGAACTTCTATATTAAAAAAAAAAAAAAAATTGTTCTGCTTTTCATCCCCATAAAATAGCGCCACTCGCGTCCATAGGTTGTGTCTGGTACTGCACCCTATCTCCATTTAAAGGGGAATGTGAAGGACTTTGAAAGCATGGCTGCTTTCTTCTCCTCCTCAGGAAGTGACATGTCCATTGGTCACATGGCCATGCCACAGCTCAGTCCCATTAATTTTAATGGGACAGAGATTTGTCATGGCCATGTGACCAACAGACATGATGTCACTTCCTGAGGAGAAGAAGAAAGCAGCCATGTTTCCGAGTCTTGCACAATCACTTTCAGTGAATGGAGCAGAGTTGCTGCAACGAATACAGCCTATAGACATAAGTAGCACTGACCCTTTTTACGTTGGTCACATGGCCTGTTCGCAGCTCAGACCCATGCAAGGGAATTGAGATGTGCTGCCATACCACTATACAAAATGTATGGAGCTTTGGCTCTAGGTTTCCTAGCGAGTTTTCCCAAAAATCTGTAAGGTTATATTCACAAGCGGAAGATTTGTTGCATCCATTTATTGGAATGTGATTGCAATAGATTCATTCAGTTAAATGGACCAGATTTTCAGTTGTATAATTTCTGTAACAAATCTGCCGAATGTGAATATATCCTAAAGGCAAATTTATCCATCACCTGTGATTGTGTGACGGCTAAAAAAAAACCATTTGACCAATTCTACTATTCAATGATGTATGCCGAGGGCGAATGCAAAGAGTCTTATATTAAAGGTTTTATGATGTTAAACCCTGCAAATCCTTTTAAGGAGGTTGTTCAGGATTAAAAACCATGGCTGCTTACTTATACTCACATCCAGTGGTCACATGGCCATGCTGAAGCTCAGTCCCATTCAAATGAATGCAGCTCAGCTGCAATACAAAGCACAGCCACTATACAAAGTAATGATCCCCCTGCGATGTGAACCAGAACTGTAGCGCATAACATTGCCGTATGGACACTATAGACTTGTATAGTGCCTTCAATTAAAGGGGTTGTTCAGGATTTAAAAAAAAAAAAAAAAAAAAAAAAACACGGCTGCTTTCTTCTCAAGACATGACCTCAAGTCTGTTGGTCACATGGCAATGTTACAGCTCAATCCCATTAAAATGAATGGGACGGAGCTGCAGCATGGCCATGTGACCTATGGATGTGATGTCGCTGGCCTGGGAAGAGGAAAAAGATCACACAAGTGCTGTAAGCTCTTCAAACAGCTGATCGGTGGGGGTCCCAGGTGTCGGACTATTGATGGCCTAGCCTAAGGATAAGTGGCCAATATTGTTGTCCAAGTAGATTTGGAGAAAAACAACTTTGAAGTCTTACGCGAGTGAGGCAGGAGGTGCACTGGGGGCGGACCTTCTACTCCCTGGAGCACTGCTCTTGCCACTCAGACCCCTACCATCAAATACCTACACCAACCCTTGCAGTGCGAGTTTATCCTTTCACTGCTATGACATTACCCATTCTACCCAAGCAGGAAGAGCGGTGCTCCCAGGGCTGAAGGCCCGCCCCCAGTGCACCAACTGCCTCATTTGCATAAGACTTCAAAGTTGGTTTTTCTCCAAATCTACAAAACTGACATACGTAAACGAGGTATGTTACTTATCATTGTAATGTGCTGTGTAATACATTGGTGACTACTGAATATACTTGGAGGAGGTGATACACTCCCTTTAAATAGCAATTTTCGTGCAACTCAGTGTTCCGAATGCAGCCGCAGGTCAGGTGACCGGCCATCAAATAGTTCTGGTCAAACTCCGCTCTGCTAGATCAATACAAAAGCACACAATATATCAATGTAAGTGGGGAACGTGCCAGGAGAAGTGATGTCATGCTCAGAGCCGCCACTTGTAGAAAAATTGAAAAATTACAAATCAACCCCGGGACAAGCAGTGACTCATTGCTGACACTTATCAGCGGGCGCAGGCAGTGTAAACAAGACCCAGGCACGTCTAGAGCCGCTGCGTGTATGAGCGCAGACACACACTCCATTCTCTCCTAACTATAGAGCTGGAAGGGAGGACATTACCAGATGTGTTGGTGAAAATATTTCAGCCCTTTACTCGCCCACTTAATAACTTCACAGCCACAGCCACGTTACAAAGACGCTGCGGAAAAATTTTAAAGACGCACAAGTGTCTGAAAACTGGAGCTATGTAAACATGAGCAGCCTTACACTGGATGAACGTGAAGCCAAGGTTGGTGTTTGTAAGCTTTACCACCGGGGGTTAACTACTCATCATAATAAGCATACGGTCTGCGACCTGCGGCAATACAACAGAGCACCGCTTGTGAGCTGGAGTTCTTCTTTAGATGCCATCACATTATTACTAACCAACAAGATTAAAGGGGTCCTTAATACCGATCGATCCTTAGGATAAGCCAACAATACCAGATTTTAGGTATCCAGACTGTACGAGGAAGCCAGAGGTCAGTGGTCTGCTATGACCTCTCACGTCATCAGTCACTTGGCCTTTCTGCAGCTCCGTCACATCCAAGTGAACAGGACAGCTATAGTACCCAGCGCAACCCCGACAATATACGGTGATGTACCTGGTATACACTGAAAATGCTGCCAATTTTCAGATGTCGTCACGTACATGGGGCTTTCATAAATATCTATTGACTAACCTATAGCATCTGGATTTGGTCTTAGTTTTGATAAATGAGGGGCCAAATCGTCTCTCAATCCCGTCCCTTTTCTCAACACCTCTGCTTGCTGTGGTTGAAAAAACCTACACCCAAATTTTGCCGACCTATACCGATCATGTCCACCTAAGGCTCCATTCAGATCACAATTTGTACATCTGCTTACATATACAACAATGTTTTTAGGAAAAAAAAAATAAAAATATCCATCTTTCTAGATGTGCTAAACAGATGTAAGAGCCGTGATGTGAATGGAGCCTTCTATAGCTGTATAGATTACTACCAAGCTGCTCATACCGATTAGATCAGTATAGGATCTGGTGAGAAGGATCTAATATTTCCAGGATCAGCTTGAGTGATCCATTGGTTTCCAGGAGACAGTTGCCATATTACAGGGGCAACAGCCATCAGACTGACCATGTATGAATGACATGAGCAGGTCAGGAATGGGATCAATATTTCTATTCACTGACAGCAAGATGTCAGCTTCAACTAGTAGTAAACCAACATAATGATGGCTCCTCCTCGCTGGCTCTGCTTTGGCCCCTAATATTTCATCTGATGGCTAAAGTAAGCCCCCATCAGATAGATTAATAAAAGTGACATCCTACAGTATGTGCATGCAAGGTTGTAGGGTTCCAGCAGAGAGCAGGAGAGAACTGTATAACTAATGGCGGACTGTATCTTACAGGTCACCAGAAATAAAGGGTTAATCGCTGAGCAGTCACTTGTGCTGCTGACTTTGGGTCACAAGGGACAAGTCTTACTCGCTGCAGCTGCTCAAAGGGCGGATAAGAGCCCATGGGAACGGTAGGTGGCAAGAACGAAATGGTACCTAAATGAACGTCACTCCTACCGACTGCATGGAAGGCGGAAATCTGAAGAATTGAATGTGATGTAGGTGCTGTAATACAACCAAAAGGTGGGCCGCAGGTGTCTTGTAAACTAATAGGCATCTGTCAATATGGCTGCCACCTGGATGTGCCTGCAGCTGTGGTTTACAGTTGTTAAAACACTACAACCCCCAGCATGCCCTCAAGGAATTGTAGTTTTTGCAATAGGATAGGATAGGTTTGACAGGAGTCTAAAGATCAATATACTGCCATGGTTTACTGCTACTGCCGGTACGAGGGGAGGGATGCTGAGCGACTGCCAGGCGGTGGAAACGCAGCGCGTAGTTATAAAAATGATAGATGACTGCATGGTTTTAAAGGTAAAGCTGCTTTTTACTTTCAGCTCCCATTAAAGGGGATTTATGGGCTTATCAAACTGATCACTAAAGGGGTCCTTAGGAGAAGTCAATTGAAGATGGGTGGGGGGGTCTGACACCCCATATCCCTGCCCCTTAGTTGTCTAAAGAGATTGTAGCATTTGGGTGAGCCTTGGAGCCTCTTAACAGAAGACCAAGTACAGCGCTTTACATTGTATAGTGGATGTACTTGGTATTGCAGCTCAGCTGCTTTCACTTGAATGGGACTGAGTTGTGAAGAGGCCATGTGACCGATAAACGTGACGTCACATGTCCTGTGAAGTGGAAGCCGCACACATGTACATATACATGGATCTGTTTTTGTGTCCTTACAAAGAGCACTTACGCCATAATTGTGTGTCTGGATCTTTTTTTTTTTTTTTTACATTGATCTTTATGTAAATGGTCGGCCATCTGTTTTTATCCATTTTTTTGCATCTGTTAAAAAGGATCTGCTATACAGATGTTAAGAAAAGTGAACGACCCTTAAAGTATTTTCTGAAATTAGAAACAACGCCACCTTTGTCCATGGGCTGTAATTATAGCTCAGCCCCATACAAGTGAAAGGGGTGGAGCTGCAATACCAAACAGTGCCCAGATAAGGGTGGCACCGTTTTTGTGAGGTGCGGGGGGCAGACCCATTCTTCTAATCTCCTATTTACAGCAATCCATTGACCCGCTCCAGTGTACCATAAACAGCACCTGCAGGACAACGGGGAGGAATTTCCAAGTCTCAGACTATTCTGTTACTTGACTGTTTACTCAAGTAGCAAGGACAGACCGTATTTGGCAAGTGAAGACCCTCCATGATGCCAGCGCTACTACCCGGCCGGGGTAGCATTCCAGAACCTGAGCAATGTTCCAGGACATGGAACAAAACAAGTCAGCAACAAATTACTCATTAACTGAAGAAATCGCTGCGAAGGATCTCACAAAGGAAGTCTGCTCGCAATAAAACAAATAAAAAGTGAAGGAGACTGGGTCACAGATCGCGCATTATCACACTCACCTTTACTGAAGTCTGGACTGCAGACTCAGGCGGGTAAACAATGAAGTGCCTTAATGTAAAACCAAAGCCTTCGGAGGCCCTCCGCAACATAACATTCTTTGGACCGGGCCAGCAGAAGACTTCCTCCTCCGTCGGCGATACCATCTCACTGTGTTCTCGGCCATCTTTGTTTTTCGACACCTGAAAAAGAAACATTAGCGTTATTGAAAACTGCTAAAAAGCAATAAAAATCTGCAGAAAATAAAAAGTACATCACATAAATAAAATGATACATTTGTATAATAAATTCTTTCCGGTGACGGTTATAACAAAAGCGGAGGACGCACTGAACCTTTGCAGCAGACATCCCCTTTGTTCCATCACAGGGTAAGGAGATTCATTCCTCGCCTCGGTCATATACATAGTACTACATTCAGACGGCGGCAGCTGCTACTCCGACTCAGTTCTGACCTTTTGCCCTGCGTCCCTCCCCCTTGAAAACAAGCCCACATTCTGCAAATTCTGTCACCGGAGATAACAATCTGTATGTTGAACAAGTCATTAACTGGCACTGGCTAACCACAGAGACTACATACCCCAAGCCACCAGACACATGGTGACGTCACAGGGGCTTCTGCAGGGTGATCACGTTAATATATAGGACATCTGAGAAACTAAAATTAGGAAAGCCATCATCGCAACGTCACAATCTCACTTAAGAATAAAATTTTGCCTTTTAAAAGAGAAATCCACCATTCCAGAAACCGGAGATTTCTCTCTGTTGGAAGGAAGCTTTCGATACCATGGACATGGTGACTTTTAAGGCCTAATGCACATGGGCATATATACCGTATACATTGCCCGTATTTCCTGGATTAAATCTGGTCTAGGGACCCCGACTCCCTCCATGCATTATCATCTATGATACAAGGTAGTAAAGCAGCGGAAAGGCAAGGAATCCTAGCATCGTAGATCACCATGAGGCAAGGAGTCCAGGTCACCATACTGGGTTTGGGAGGCCTTAAGGAATACCCTAAAAAAAAAAAAAAAAAAAAAAAAAAAAAAAAAACTGATGCACTGGGGGATCTCCTGTACAAGTGCAGAGGGTGGTGCCTGATGCTGTGATCCAAAGAAAGAAGCCATGCAATGCACGTTAGGCCATGTACAGTACTAGATGTAGCAGTATTATATTAGGTCGCTTAAATAAAAGATATATAATTTTGATTTTTATATTTATTTAGGATTATAAAATATATTCTATACATCAATATCTCTCATATATAAATATTTATTGATTTTTATTTTTATTATATTATTTTTTTATAATTATTTTATTATATTATTTGCATTATTATTATGTTAGTATTTTTATTATTATAGGTTCGAGAGAGCCCAGTACCAAAGAGTTCAATTGTGCAAATCTATATTATATGATTATTGACACACACACTTTCCTCCACTCAAGATCGGTGCCAAACCTCCAAGGAGTCTGCAGCAAGCCATCTACTATCCCGTTTTCTTATGTATATATTTCCCTGCTTTGAAAATTCCCACTGGTTAAAAAGGGTCTCCCGAAAATAAGCAGATCTCAAAGTGATGTGATATACGGAGATCCCTGCAATCAGATGTAATCTGAGGGAAGGCCTGGCAGTGAGTGTGTTTAATTTTACTGCAGCGCCACCACAGGGGAATGAAAGCATTACAGTGTCCATACAAATTGGTTGTCTGGAGGACCTGTCCTGCCCAGTGTTATACAAAGTGAGACATTCTACACTCTGAAAAAAGGGATGAAGACCCTGAGCAGAGAACTCCCTCTATGAACCACCTAATAGGTACAAGCATAAACACTTTATGGCAAATGTAAAAATGTGCACGTTACAAGTGGACAAGGGACATTTTAATATTCGCCTGAAAGGCCTTTCCTCTCATCGTGTGATTATTGAATCTGATGTCATTGTTACATGGCATTTCCACCCTCACACATTATTGAACTCTCCAATTGAAGGTCAATTTTTTTTGCATCCAGATGGGATTACAAGACCAGGGCACACGTCATAAGAGGCTCCTATTGTTCTCTGTACATGAGTGTCCGAAAAGCGAGAATGAGCAGTGATCATATAGCATGCACCCTCCACACTGCCGGCATAATGGAAGATCTGGAGCAGTGAGCCTATATACAGTGAGCCTATATACAGTGAAAAAGCCTCAGCCACCCCCATCAGATCTGGAAGAAGTAAAATGTCAGTGATCACATTGTTATTCCAAGCAGATTCTTCTCCAGGATAAATGTTTATTTACAGTTTCAGAAAGAGCAGAACATGTACCGAACCGTTAGTATTGGCAGCGTACCGCCATGGGATGTCGCCAAAATACGGCGCAAAACAACGATAAAAGTGGCAGATGTTTATAAAGACTTCAGGAGAGATTTGTCAAAAATAAGTGGAAACATTAAGCAGTTGCTTATACAAGAAGCATTCATATGTGCGCCAAAATATGGTGCCTCTGGGAGGCGCTGTATACCCTCTAGATGAAATGCAGTACTAGACTCACTTTAGTGATCCAGAAAACAACCCATGAAAGGTCCTATTCCTGTCCATTTTGCAGCCCAGGGTCTCTGAAGGAAATCAATGGGTCCTTGGAGGCACGCGGGCATCATCCAGGTGCCATTTTCCCATGTTCATGTGTATTTAGACTAAAGCAGACCGTATGCCAGATGAAACTATGAGTTCACATAGTGGATTTTGTAACGGAATCTACCATGCCCTCGGAAGAAAGATTTCTTTCTTCCATTCACTTTCGGGAGGAATATGACCACAGATGGGGCAGAGTCTGTCCCCCATTTAAATGAATGGGAGGCGAATTTCAAGGCAAAAATTCCTTGTGTGAACTTCTTATAGTGGATTTTACACAAATTTTGGTACAGATTCCACATCGAAGTCTGCATAAAATCCAATGCTAATCTGCACTATATGCATATAAATAGTGTCCACACAATGCTGTTCACATGCCATGGAAAACTTTGGCGCAGATCTTTGTGCATACTACATTTTCTATAGGTTCTGCATGAAAAAGCATATGAGCAGCGCACATCCTGTGGGTGTTCAAATGGCACATTTACGGGAGATTTTTTGCCAGCGGTTCCTCTACTAAATCTACTACATATGACATGGGAACATAACCTATAGTTAAACACACCGAAGGAAAGTAAAGTACAGTGGTTATTTGGGGACGATGACAGCACTTGACACCAGGGCAAGAGACAGATGCTGCTACCTTGGTGCCAACAATCACCAAATGCAAATGCACCCACACTCGATACCTCCACCATAAGTGTATGACGTGGTGGGCAAAAAAACAGGGATTGAGGTACACCACCAGTAAGGCCATGTTCACATCTGTGCCGGGTGCTCCAAAGGCAACCTGCGGATGGTTTTATAAACCCATTGAAGTCAACCTGTTTTAATCAGGATCACAAAACCTGATTATCTGCGGACACACCAACGCAGATGTGACCCAAACCTTAGATCAGTGATCAATAGCTCAAACCTGGTGATCACATGGTTATTCCAGCAGGCCAACACTGGGATTTTACACAATACAGGCCCCATCAATTCTCTCCGCTAGTGAAATGTTATCTTATGTGTCCAACTGTGCGGCCTTATCACATAAAACTACAAGTCCAGCCGCCCGGGTATCAGTGTGTGGTGAACCTGATAGGGAATCACACCGATGAGAGAGTTTGTCCACACTGGGGGGGTGTGGGGGGCATGTACAGAGTACAGTAATCGGTATTTACGCAGGTCACAGAAAGACCCCAGTGTATGACCAAGTCAGGGGTTGTCAATGTTTTTTGGGCCTATATAAAGGGTTATCTGTTGCTATGTGACAAATATGGCTACCTCCAACAGAGGCTGTAACACGGCTTTGCAAGACTTGTTTAGGAGAGAGGAAACGGCACAAAGTTGTATTGGCGGCATTAGTTTTCGAAAAAAAAAAAAAAAAAAAGTGTGAGTCAGGGGCAAATGCATAGAAAATAGAATGGACAGCATCTGTGTGTTTTCTGTGTTTTTCATGAATACCATCATTAGAATAGACAGACCAAGCCACAAATATGGACAGAAATGGGCCCTATTCCATATTTTGCAGCATGGTCCTACGGCCCCCAAACAGATCCATACACACTATGGATGCGTGTATAGGGCCAAGGAACTGAATATACCATTATTATGGATCCATACCGGATAACATTTTTACCAAAACTACAGTTGTGGGTGTGTTGCCCAAGGCCTCATGCACACAACTGAATGTTCAGGTCGGGAGGGGGGTCCAATTTTTTAATGGAAGGCACTCAGATGACAGAGTATGCAGGCCGAGGGGGTTCGATTTGTTAATGGAAAGTACTTGGATGAGCACGGTTTACGTTCCAATCCGTTTTCACAGAGCTGGATTGCACATGCTCCAAAATCCTCGGAACAGAATAGCGCATAGGAAACCCCCCTCGGATTGCTCATTCTGCCGGGTGAATGAAGCTTAAGGCTGTGTTCACACCTGCCTCTGCTGATCCTATCACAGAGGAAGTACTGCATGCTACGCTATTTTTTTTATTTTTTTTTTTAAAGCAAAACACCTTGGTGGGACCAGGGAGACTTCAAAGTACTTTAGTGGGGTCTGTGAGGTGCTGTTTGTGTCCGGGATGTGAACATGTTGCGAATTGTATTATAGAGACTATGGCTCAGGTGTGAAAAGAGCCCAAGAATATGTACATACTGAGCGCAGGCCATAAAGCCTGAGCTAAATGGCGCCTCACAGCGATTCAGACGGTCGTAATGTGCCTGCATTTGGCCATATGCCCTGCCCTTACCACAGGTCTAATGGGTCATAGGCTCTGCTCAAAACCAGGACTGTAACTAATACAAAAATGGCCGCCTGAATGGGTTCAACAAGTGGTGATCTAAGACAACTTGGGGCTTCTATTTACGTATTTGTGTTTCGGAAGGTTAGGAGCACCGCATTAGCAGGAAGCCTCAGATATCTTCAAAATGGCTGCATAAATCTATAACATGACAGGAATTTCACACAAGATAAATTCACACTGCAGATTTTATTAGCAATTTTCACAGACATTTCCTCAAAAGGACATGTAAACCTCTTCAACATCGCCATAGCAACAACTACTACAGGCGGTGTAGTATGGCGGCCACACGGTTACATATAGAGCTGGATTTCTACACGGTCTTAAAACATCACTCCATAAAACTGAGGAGATTTTGCTTTTATGGTGTGAGAGAAGTTGCTGGGAGCTGCAGGTGACAGAATGCCATTTTTTCTAGTCAGGCCCGGATCTATTGGCAGGCGGTGCGGCCTCTGAATAGAGCACAAACAGCAGCTCCCTAATGGGCTGATCACATTGCATTGTGTCGTCGTGGCAACAAGGGCCCGAGCCAGGGTTTGTTTGCGGGTGGTGGGAGGAGGCGGCGCACGTCTCCCTGCCAGCTCTGTGGGAAGAACACTGACAGTCTCTGGTGAGTAGGCCTCCATAGCCGAGCACCACCTGAGACGGCGCAGGGAGCAGGCCAGATCACTTACAAAGCCCTGATATTGAGCCTGAAATGGAGATTAGAGAGCAGGAGCTGCTGAACAATTGAGAAGGGAGCAGACGTACAGCCGGGGAGGTAGTAGAATACAAGAAAACCTCAAACCCTCCATAGCCCACCATTTTAATATAGGATTTGCACGTCTAGCCGCAATGTCAGTGGCTGAACACCTCCGAATTTAGGGTGTGGATTCCACTTTTATTAGGCGTGTTGGACGCGACCCAAAATCTGTCTCCTATACATGTGAATAAGGTTCCTGTAACCCAGTTTATCAGCAATAGCTGGTAAATCTTCGTAAGTTTGACGGAAAAAAAATAAAAAAAATCTATAGCCACTACCCAGCATATCCGCAGCGCAAACGCCAGCCCGGGCCTCGATTACACGTCCTGATTTTAACGCTGAAGTGTGAACATGCAGCATGTAAAATGGGTGAGGCCGAACAGTCCAACACACAAGAATTTGGAGCCAATTTCTGCTTAAAACCTGCCAGCCAACCCCCCTCCAAATACCTCTGTATGAACTTACCCCAACACGCTGTTCCATATTATCTATGCCCGGCAAATCACTTGGACAAGCTCTTATACATAGAAATTCAGGTACTAGATGTTGTGACAACTAAGAGCATATGGAGGAATTTGGATCCAATTTTGACAAGGACTCTGTCTCAAAATAAGCTCCAAATTCTAGCTGGAACAGTCACTGGCACTTTTTTAGGACACAAAGAAAAAAAAAAAAAAAAAAGTGTCCTGCTCCATCTTCCCGCTTCAGTACAGGCCAATGTAAAGAATCATACAGAATCCGTAATTGGGGATGACATACTGATTCACTGCACAAAAACATGTCCGCACTGCATCTCGCGCTGCGGATGCTGCAGATTCAGCCGCAGAAATCTGTATCTGAGGGTAACCAGTGAGCAAAGCCGCAATGGAAAGCCAAGGCTCTGCTCTAGCTTTCCACCACGGGATACGCAGGGCCAAGATTTTGGAAAGGAATCTGAAGCAGAAGACTGCCTTAAATTCCACTCCAAATTCCTCCATGTCAACATGTTATAATGAATTTTTAAAAGGGGTTATCCAGCTTCCAAATCTCATCTGCAAATACATCCACAGCAGTGCTAAATCCTCCCTGTTCCCTTAGGCAGCCTTTGCTTGGCTTTATTTTACTTGCTGTTCCTTGTGTCACTTCTTTACATGCAGTGAATGTGAACAAACTACATTTCCCATGATTCATCTGTCTGCTCTCAACTCTGTGTACCCCTCCCTTCTCCACTCTCCCTGGCACTGAAATCACAGGTAATAAATTCCTCCTGTATCCGAAGTCACATGCTGCTGAAACGTTTCTTTGCTGGCTGAACTGCTCACAGGGAGGGGTAGTGAGCTTTTAAACCAAAATGTCACAGAAGGTCTAAAAATAAAATCAGAAACGGTGCAGAATTTAAACAGGATATATATTAGGAAGGGTTTTGTATTGATGTATCCTATTAGGCCCATATTTTTTTAAAAAAAAATGGATAATCCCTTTAAGTATAAATTAAGCCTAAAAACTATTAGAAAGTGCAACTTACTTTCGCTATATAGGGCTACAAGAACCCAGAATGGGAATATCTAGGGGTGTAAGGGGCAGATGGTGGCTCGGACATGATCGAGCTTATACTGTACATAGTGTGTATAGTATATAGTATGTATTACAGGTAGCAAGGGCTTGCACTGCTTACAACAGACTATACTCAGCAGAGCTGGCAAGCACATCCACAACATTATACGTTCTCTCATTTATTGTCCTCCAATAAAGACACATTTATCGCGGTGGTTTTCCCATTTCTCGTAACCCCCAGTCAGTTATGAGAGATAAATGAGTGCGATTAGATCTGGGCTGCAGCTGCACCGGCCGAGGAATCCCCCGGGAGGGGAGAGAATTATGCAGGGACTAGATAGGGCATATCCAGCTCATATGATATTACAGCTCCCGCTATGGGACTCCCAATCTATACAGCTCTGCTGGAGTAGTCTAGCCTGACTGTATAACCGCACACTACTACACTAGGCCTCACAGGGCCGGATTATAAACACCTGCCAGAGAAATCCTAAGGCTCTCTAGGCTGTGTATTTCTATCCAGGTACATACACGGCCTTAGGTTCTGTTCATACTACCAGCCGCAATGCTCAGACACCGTCTATGATGGATCCAACATACTGACTTGTCAGGTTCCATTGTGGTTTCCATTATTGTAGAGTGCAGCACTATCCCTTTAACCAAATCTACTTAAGAATCCAAATATAACTGCTGATCACAATGTGAACAGTCCCCTATAGACTGTACATCCGGCACATGCACAACAATACTGGAAGGAAACCACATCATCATAGCCACCAAAGACAACTTTGTTCCAATGTAAGGGCTCAGATTTTCTCTTAAAGGATATCTCACACCATTTAAGGGACTCTGAACTATCAGAAACTAGAGAGAGTGCATCTACACCCAAAGAAACGTCAGCTGGTCACAACCATTAAAACAAAAGAAAATGCAGGAGTCTGTGCGGCAGCACATGGAGCGCCCTGTGGCTCTCAATCCATGACGCTCCACCACGTACAGTATGTGGATTGTGGAAGCATGCTTTATTAAAAAACAAAAAAAAAAACCCCACAATTTTTGCCCCCCACCACTAGTGGGAGTTTGTTACATTACAAACATTAAAATGCACAGTATAAACAGTACAGCTCCCCCAAGTGGTGTCTCCATAGGATAGTTTATCACTGTTTTATCTGTGAGTGTCTGACACTTGGACCCTGCACAGATCAGCTGTACTGGCAGCCTCCAGGGATCAGCACTGCTCCTATTCAAATAATAGTACCAGAGCTGCAGCTCCGTCCACCATATAGTGGTGGCAACATGGAATGGGGGCCCCCCCCGGCAGCCCCTTCATTCTAGGGATGAGGGTTTTTAGGGTGTCACCCACATTGGTCAAAAAGTGAAGCTGGGAGCTCCAGGGATCTTGGGTACACTCACTCTGGAGATTTTAGGCAACGTACAGGGCTGGTTAAGAGCAGAGTCACATGATTGGTACCAGTACTCCACCCTCAAAACACTCCACTGCCTCTCCTGTATTCACAGGTAGTTACCGGTGTTATGGGGACTTTCTTTACAATGTCTGCTAAGTAGGTAACTTATTATTTTGCTTACTTGTATAGCGCCACCATATTCCGCAGCGCTTTGCAGACACTGCAGTCAGTTCCAAATGACGGAGGTGCAGAATGACAGAAGCAAGGTACTGTCACATGATCTGTGGTCTGAACTCGTAGGTACGGCACTTAAAACCCTGCCGGGAAAGGCAGGTACACAGATTCCCTGGAGAACCCCTTTACTTGACCTATAGGTCATCAATATCTGATTAATGGTCGATACCTGGGACAGCCACAGATGGACTGTGCAAAGCCAGGCCAGAGACGTCATGTTCATTAGTCATGCAGTCTGTATGTATCTCAGTCCCATTCACGTGAATGAGGCTGAGCTACCATACTAAACACTGCTCCTATACAATGTACAGTACTGTGTTTGGTATTCAGTAAAGGGACTCTTGTCCTCACCCAAATGCTGCAATCTCCAGCTGATCAGTGGGGGTCTTGGGTTTCAGATTACCACTGATGTGATACTGATGACCTATCCTAAGGATCGATTATTTATATTACAATCCCAGGAAACCCTTTAAAAGGGGTTTCAGCAATAAAAGTATATTCATTGTAGAATGAAAAGTTCTGCAATGTCTTTAGGCTGCGTTCACATTTGTGTCAGAGTCTCCGCCTAAAATCACCGGAGGGAAACACTCTGCACGTGCGACTTTTTCACCCTGCGCTTTTAGTTAATGGACACTATATAATCAATGGGGTCTGTTGGGTTCTGTATGTATCCACTATTAGTGGTCCGTCTGTCCATTGTTCTGGTCCTCAACAATGGACACCACAACACCGGTGTATTATTTTGTGTATCAATTCCTCCCTGTTCTCATCGCCCGCTTGCAGTGACTAAAGAACCTCATTGTTTACTTCCTATACAAGTGATGATCACATAGCTGGAGAGCTGCTGGGGGTGCCTGTACATGCAGAGGAAGCGTGGTGTGTGGTTCTGTAACGTAGCCCCCAGCCATGCACTGTCTATACACATGAAGGACATAGAAACCATGTGCTCCACCTGTACAAGTCACAAAGCCCAAAACCATGGTCATTTACAGTAAATACGCAAGCATTACATGTATGGACACCTTCATAGATACAGTGGGGAAAAAAGTATTTAGTCAGCCACCAATTGTGCAAGTTCTCCCACTTAAAAAGATGAGGCCGGCCTGTAATTGTCATCATAGGTAGACCTCAACTATGAGAGACAAAATGAGAAAACAAATCCAGAAAATCACATTGTCTGATTTTTTAAAGAATTTATTTGCAAATTATGGTGGAAAATAAGTATTTGGTCACCTACAAACAAGCAAGATTTCTGGCTCTCACAGACCTGTAACTTCTCCTTTAAGAGGCCCCTCTGTCCTCCACTCATTACCTGTAGTAATGGCTCCTGTTTGACATTGTTATCAGTATAAAAGACACCTGTCCACAACCTCAAACAGTCACACTCCAAACTCCACTATGGTGAAGACCAAAGAGCTGTGGGAGAACTTGCACAATTGGTGACTAAATACTTTTTCCCCCCACTGTATAGATCGCACACCTATGCAGGATCACATGGACAGGACAGACTGGTCGCCATTCACACACAGCGAATGATGAGAGATCTTGACTTGACCCCATTTTATCAGACTGTTAGTTATTAGGCGCCAGCGCTGTATAACACAGTCGCGTTGTATTATGTTCTCACATTGTACACATTTTTTTATTCATTCCCTGGGAACAGAAACAAAAGCAGACCTCCAGAGGCTGGCAGAGGCGCAGGTAATGGGTTCACACATGCACAGGATCTGCTGGAGCGCTGCGGACTGTGCTGAACTTGGCAGCAACATGGGCACAGGGATATTTTACCCAGAATTCCCAAGTATAATAGGGGAAAATGGGCAAATAGTAATAGGACTGGGATAAACTTTATAGGATGAGATAATCGCCTTCACCCACATACAGGTTAGGTCATGACTGCTGACAGGCCCAGATATATGACATCATAAGACATCTCGAACAGCTATAATACAGAGGTGCAGATCGCTTTTCTTACACCCAGGGCTACAGACAACATGGGTTACTTTGTTCCAACTCCAACCACAAATCTGCTTACATCAGTTGCCTCTATAGAGCCCCCAGAATGCACAAAGCCTGCAGAATTGTGAATTCAGCTCTGAAGGATACTACCAGATTAGTGAATAAAAATTGCAATTTTTCTCTAGTCACAATTTTATATAAAACTTTACATACGTAAAACAAAAAAAAAAAAAAAAAAAAAAAAAACACATCTGCACATCACACATCGAAACGTTCTAAAGTGTCCCCAAGACAACGTCTCAAATAGGAAATGTGCACTAAGTGAAAGCAGTATATACAGCTATTCTCTTCTACAGGACTGGTAGTAGAGCAGGGCACGCCTTACAAAGGTTCATGTACCATGCAGGCAGCCTGGGGCTGCTATGGGGCCCTCAGAGGTACTGCCCTGGTTGATATGGGCTGTAGGCCATCTCTGACAGTCCCTTAGGGGAGAATGGAGTAAAAGTGAGACAATGGACCTCCATTTTCATGTGTGGCAAGAGTCCCATAGGTCAGACCCTACTGATCAGACACTCCTCACCCTATCTAGTGCTGTGCTTGGTATTGCAGCTCACTTGAATGGGGCTGACCTGCTTTACCATGTGACTGATGTCTGTGCCGATTAAGTCGCGTTCAAGAGGCTGCAGCGCCTGTGGGTAGCAGGGGGTCCCAGGTGTCAGACCCCCACATATTTGTGACCTATACATTGATGATGTTAGGATAAGTTCCTTACAGTTTTGGAGCACCCCTTTACTAATATAGCACCTTCTATGGGGTGATTCACTGTGATGTGCGGAGTCTTTGGGAAGGTTTGCAGTAATTTATTACTTTTCCTGTTCTGTCCTATTCCAGTGACCTGGCTACAGTAATTGAGGCCTGCAGGGACACAGACCATCTGGGTACCAACCAGGCCATGTTTACAAACCTAGTCTGTGGCTGTAAAATACCATTCCCAGCAGGACACGGAGCAGCTCCGCGCCTGACCCGTCATGTGTCTGGGTAATGTGCAGCAGTTCATGTCATGGTCTGCGGGAGCCTTTGAAATGTCCCATTTTATTGCCACAAGGTGCATTCCTTTACAATGCTTAAAAAGTTACTCTGAGGATCAGGCAAGTCAGCAGAATTTCCAGCAGAAGGACCCCGCTGCTGCTCGAGCGCCGGACACTTCACCGTACATCTCCAAGACAGGCGCTAAGATTAGTCAGAGGAGCCCAAGAAAAGGCCGGGATTGTGCAATATGGATATTCCCCTCGCTTTTAAGGTTTCACCTCCAAAAAGAAAAAATTATTTATGGGGCCGAGGCCACGTCGCGAAATAGCTGAGTTTTTTGGGGGTTTTTTTTGAGCCAAAGCCCTAAATGTATGATCACACGGAGGAATTTGGCACTGAATTTGAGGCGGATTCCGGTTGACTACGTCATTTATGCAGATCAATCCCAAAAAAGCTGTGTAAATAGGTTGATGTCTGACTAATGTGAACACTCCATAAAAATAAACCTGACAACTCCCCAGAAATAACCTGACTCATCGGTAATACAGAATCGCCATCAATAAAAGGTAGAAAACAAAGGGATCAATGTAATATGGCTGACGTGTGACATGACGGAGACGAGAGACGCGTCCAGGCCTAATGAACACTTCAAGGAAAACAATGCCGGGCACTTCCAGGTGACCAGATATCCCACCAAGACTTACATACCTGAGAGCCAAGTCATGTGTGATGTGGGACGTGACGTGGTGAGCGGGGACGGCCGCACAATGCACCAGCACATTCCTGCTCATCCGCCTGTGGCGCAGCAGCCATATTTAAGGAGATCTCAAATAATAAAATTCCTTTAATCTGGAATCAATAGGATGGGATAAGGTGCCAGTTTGTGAGACGTTCTGGATTACCAGCCGGTCACAAAAGAGCTCATAAAACTTACACAGTGAAATTCCTATAATAAGATGGTTTTGTGGCCAGTACCACCATGAGCTGGTGTTTGAGACCATTTCCAGTGCTACACTGGTGCTGCAGGGCACAGTCATGGCTGGCAGAGTAGGGTAAATTGGCAAGGTCTGATTGTCCATTTTAGAAACAGCTGGTACAACAGCAATGGCTGCAGCCTGGGCAGCGACAGTGAAGTGTAGTCAGCATGGCACGGACTACGGTAGGTAGAACATTCGACTGGCATGGATTCACCTGGCCAACTCAGTGGTCACATTCTGATAGCGGGAGTCTATTACTTAGCCATTAGCAAATTCACAGCTATACAATATGCAGTAAACTCCAGCAGGTCTATAGGGGGGCACCTAGGAATAACCCCATCAGCAGGTCTATAGGAGGGCACCTAGGAATAACCCCATCAGCAGGTCTATAGGGGGGCACCTAGGAATAATAATAATAATAATAATAATAATAGTCCTTTAATAGTCCCACAATGGGGAAATTCAGTGTGTTACAGCAGCAAAGATAAGCAGATACAAATACAACATGTACAGGAATGTACCAAGGTAAGAGGCATTACATTAATAGCAGACAGACAGATAGGACTGCAGCAGGGAGGGGGGGGGGAATTTAACAGGCAGAGAGATATTTCAGTTCTCTGTGTGTAATGATCTCCGCTTAGGTCGGTGTTGGTTGTACAGCCTAACCGCGGTGGGGAGGAAAGACTTCCGATAGCGCTCCTTCTCACACCTAGGGTGGAGCAGTCGGTCACTGACAGTACTGCTCAGCGCGATCACAGTCTCATGCATGGGATGGGACTTCTTCTTCTGCATGGAGCTCACCACGGACAGTATCCTTCTGTCACCCACCACCTGCACTGGGTCCAGTGGGCTCCCCAGGACAGAGCTGGCCCTTCTAATCAGCTTGTCAAGTCTATTCCTATCCCTGGTTGATATACTGCTCCCCCAGCAGGCCACTCCAAAGAAGATGGCTGATGCCACTACCGAGTTGAAGAAAGTTCTAAGAAGTGCCCCCCGGATTCCAAAGGCTCTCAGTTTCCTAAGCAGGTAGCGCCTGCTGTGGCCCTTCCTGTACAGGGCCTCCATGTGATCTGCTCAGTCCAGCTTATTATTAAGGAGCAAACCCAGGTACTTATAGGTGTTCACAATCTCGATGCCCGTCCCCAGGATATCCACTGGTTTAGGAGGGCTTCTGCCTTTGCGGAAGTCCACCACCATCTCCTTGGTCTTCCCCGCGTTAATCTTCAGGTGGTTCCGGTGGCACCAGTCCACAAAATCGTGGTTCAGTTCTCTGTACTCCCTGTCATCATCATCTGTGATGAGGCCTACTATTGCAGAGTCATCAGAATACTTCTGTAGGTGGCAGCTGGATGAGTTGCACCTAAAATCTTCAGTGTACAGTGTGAAGAGGAAAGGGGCGAGAACCGTACCCTGAGGTGCCCCCGTATTACAGATCACGGTACCTGACACACAGTCTCGGGCTCTCACGTATTGAGGTCGATTTGTGAGGTAGTCTAGGATCCAGTTGGAGAGGTGGTGGTCCACTCCAGCAAGGCCCAGCTTGTCCCTCAATAACCTGGGCTGTATGGTGTTAAAAGCACTGGAGAAGTCAAAGAACATTATTCTCACTGTGTTCCCTGGTTTCTCCAGGTGAGACAGAGCCCTGTGCAGAAGATGGATGATGGCATCACCTACCCCAATGCCCAGCCGATAAGCAAACTGGAGGGGGGTCCATAGCGGGGCTCACTAGAGGGCGGAGATGTGTGAGAACCAATCTCTCCAAGATCTTCATCAGGTGGGATGTCAGTGCTACAGGTCTGTAGTCGTTGAGGTCCATAGGGTGGGGTTTCTTTGGAACTGGTACCACACAAGAAGATTTCCATAATTCAGGGACTATTTCCTGCCTCAGGCTCATATTATACATATATGTAATTATACCACACAGCTGGTCCCCGCAAGTCTTAATTAGCCTTGCACTGATGTCATCTGGCCCTGCGGCTTTCCTCGCCTTGATCTTTTTCATCTCCTTCCTCACCTGGGCCCGTGTGAAGGTCAGACTGAATAACCCCAACATCACCACCAGCAGGGCCTATAGTGGGGCACCGAGAAATAACAGACATCACTATAAGCAGGACTATAGGGGGGTGTGATGAACCGACCCTCAGTTTTATATCTTTCTTGGAAGTGTGTTTTAATTGCTTAGGTCAGTCCTTCCCCCACTTGGAATGCGGTGCTTTAGTTGAGTCCACATTGCTGGATGATACGCTTCACTGTTTTTATGTGTGTTCATTGGAGATGGCTTGCTATAGCCAGGCACTTTTATTATCCCTGGCCAGATGGGATGGGGGATAGCAAGCCTTAACTTCACCCTTCTCTCCGAGGGTTCTGCAAAGGTGGGAGAAGGGGGGCTGCCTGGGAGCAAGGGGTGGGTGGAGCACTAGCCATATGCTGTGGGCAGACCTGGATTCTGGGGTCATTCAGCAAAGAGGCAGTAAGGAGCTCTGATCTGGGAGAAGATGAGAGGGCCTGCCCTACTGAGGAATGCTTTGAGGGCCTAGCAGTGAGGCCTGAAGCCTTTCACTAGTTCTGGACAGCATGTAGAAGGATTGTTTTATGCAACTTGCTTAAGCTTGCGCCCTAGGCCCAAAACTCTGCTGTGGCCTAGAGAAACGGACTACGAGCCTATGCCGGTATTTTCTCTATCTTTTAATTCCCCTGTTTATTTTTGTGTATTGTATCATCGCGCCTTTGCTTGTATGTTTATGCTTGATCATATTAATATTGTATATTTCTGTATATGCTATTAGTTCATACCGACCCACTTGGGTTATTAAACATATAAAATTTATATCGCTCATTTCATTTTATCCTATGACCCGGTCTACTCACGGTGTGTGAGTGGGAGGTTAAGAAAGAAGTTTGATCGCAGGCGTGCCAGGCGGCTGGGCGAGGCGATATTCTTCACAGGGGGCACCTAGGAATAACCCCATCAGCAGGTCTATAGGGGGGCACCTAGGAATAACCCCATAAGCAGGTCTATAGGGGGGCACCTAGGAATCACCCCATCAGCAGGTCTATAGGGGGGCACCTAGGAATCACCCCATCAGCAGGTCTATAGGGGGGCACCTAGGAATAACCCCATCAGCAGGTCTATAGGGGGGCACCTAGGAATAACCCCATCAGCAGGTCTATAGGGGGGCACCTAGGAATAACCCCATCAGCAGGTCTATAGGGGGGCACCTAGGAATCACCCCATCAGCAGGTCTATAGGGGGGCACCTAGGAATAACACAGACATCACCATCAGCATAAGCAGGACTATAGGGGGCACCTAGGAATAACACCGACATCAAGTCAGTGAAAAACTAGAAGACCTATAAAGAAGGTAACGTGAATATCTTACATTGTCTGACTACTATTTACAGTGTAGACTTGGAGATGGGCACCGCTGTGGGCACTCCAAAACCAAAAATTCAACTGGAAGCGAATAGTTGGCAGCTTGAGGGCGGCAGACGTGTTTACTAGCTGGCATGTAGCGGGCAGATAATTATCATTTCACTGAAGACATTCTCATTAAACCGCACAAGACACAAGACGGCAGAAGAAGCGACAACAACTGCTATGGAAAGTGACTCATAAGAATAGTAAGCGGCAGAGACGGGCAGATCAACCGCCAGCTCCTACAGGACTATACTTCCCAGTAGGTCGTGTATGGCGGACTACGATTTCTGCAGTCTGCTGAGCTACTGCCCGACTAGCCTGACCTACATTACACATCCACATGATATGCTTATTCATACGTCTGACATGGATCCCTTAGTATCTCCAAGGCTATACCGCGTCCAATTACACCGTAATACTTTGTATGGCACACACAGGACAATAAGGTCTAACAGGTTCTATAAGATATGGACCAAAAGTGACCAACATGCTGGACTTTTAGGGCCTGCTTGTATTCAGGACCCATTATTGGGACTCTAATGGGTGCAAATATATCCCTCTACTTTAAAAGGGTTATTTCCATCTGGGCCGAGACAGGAATAAGTGACCAGAAGGCAGGACTTACAAAAACAGGCAAGAGGTAAAAGAGCACGATTCTCCGAGATGGGTATATCCCTTTAACTACCAAAGTATATTGTTTTAAAGGGGTATTCTGGCAATTACATAGGACAAAATGGATTTGAGGGTATACGACCGCTAGGACTCCGACTAATCATAAGAAGAGGGGCTCTGTGTGCCCTGTACAGATGGAGCAGCAGGTTGTACATGCGTGTGGCACTCTGACAATGCCTGTACAACACTGCAGAATATGTCGGTGCTATACAAGAAATAAAATATATTCAACTCTATGGGACTGCCAGAGATCGCTGAGCGCCATACTGTCACTTTCTTTGGCTTTCAGTGATAAATGGCCCAGAAATATGTGAGACCCAAATCATACAGGACACCTGGGATCCCAATCTCGTGATCAGTGGTTCCATCGGTCAGACCTATACTTATCAGTTATCCTATTGGAACACAATCAGAAGAAATCCATAAATGCTGGATTATCAAATAATCTGGATTCTAAAACAGTTAACTAAAACTATGTCAAATTCACGCGGATCGGAAAAACGCCACTCTAAAAATAATCTAAACCACCCAGTAAGATATAGATGACTTGTTTTAACCAGTGGAATTTCCTACTGGCTTATCTCTGCTCAGCCTACTGTTTCCGACCGTGTGGGGCTCCATATTACGCTGCAGCTTTGTGCTGGATTATTAGACTTTCTGGATTAATGGAATCTTACTACGGGTGTCACAGACATTTACAAAGCGGACGGTATCTGTACGAGTCAGTCCAAACTCTGCCATTGACTCTGCATTGCAGCAGCCTCTGCGCCACCGTCCTGGCTACAGTAGACGCAGGGTGCACTCGCTCCCCTCCAGAGGATATTCCCACAACCTTCCTGTTCTTCCTGCAGCCTCGACATGCTCTTACAGAAGGCGGTGTGTGTGCAATGCACATTATTTATGGGCCAGCCCGAGCAGGAGGATTTCACACAAGTTATTACAGGAGTCAATGGATCAAAATAATCATTAGCTTTGCATCATCGCTATTTAGGGTTATTTTTCCTTTGCCATCTGACTAAATCGATGCAAAGGCAAATCTGACGTCTTTTACATAGACTCTGCAAACGTTAGAGATGTTGTTGTACAAAAGCATTCACTTCTAAAAGCAGGAAGAAAAAAATAAAAAAATAAAAAAACTTTGTAAATGGTTAATTAAAAATTTGTGTTTACAGTTACTGAGTCTCCATGGTCACAGACTACAAACCAACCCTGTGTGTAGTCAGATCATACGGCCATGTGGGAATCTGTCACTCCTTTATGGAAAAGCATCTATTACAGGCTTTTTAATTCACAACTACGGTATTACATGTGCTACATAGTCCTGGCCCCATTTATGGCACTGTTTTGAAGAGTACTCTGGCTTATTTTACCACATTTAGGGTAAATTCACAAAGTTTTAGCAGGTGGAATTTTGAGGCAGAATCTTCCAACTCTTCCATTCATTTCAATGGTAGAAAGGACCAGTTTTTTGCTGCCTCAAAATCCATCTGCAAAAAAACTCTGTGTGAACTTACCCTAAGGTATTAAAGTACTTCAGCAACAGCTACTTGATTAAAGGGGTTGTCCAGAGACACTTATTTTCCATCCTTCAGGGTCTTTTTGATGCTGTACTTGGGGGTTTCAACTAGTTTCCTGTACTATGGCTGGGTTTACTATAGTCGGCCAGCCCACGCATTACAGGTAACAAGGGGTGAAAGTTAAGGTGGGAGTAGGAGGAAGGATCTGAGGGCCAGGTGACTGCTCGATCACATGACCCGGGGGTGGGAACCAGCCTGAAATCCCCAAGTTCAGCATCCAAAAGACCCCCAGAAGTAGTAAAATAGGACCCCCTGGACAACTCCTTAAAAGATAACCGCCTCAATTATAAAGTATGATTATTATTATTATTATTATTTATTTATTCTATTATTTATTTTTTATTAGCAGTGCTGTTCCTCTGTAATTCCTCCTGGAAATATATAAACATAATGAAAACAGAGTTACCATCAAAGAGGCATGACCCTCACAATCAGATACTATCAGCACTCATTGGACAAAGACAGACAGAAGGGTCATGGCCCATTGACAAAAGGAATTGATAAGGCCAAAATGTCAACTCCGGAAAAAATAGCACAACGCAAAATTCTATGACTAGGTGCTCCAGAAATGTTGTTTAAATGTAGAATACAGTCATTTACATGTCAGGAGTGGTGACGTGTGTTCTTTACAGGGGCTAAAACCTCTACAAATTTGCTCTGAAACCTGGTAAAACTTTAGGGATCGGCAACCTTTGGAGCTGCAGCTGTCGCAGAACTACAACTCCTAGCATGCACAACTGCTCGGCTGTTGTCAACTCCCACAATATCGACAGGAGCATGCTGGGAGTTGCAGTTTCCAAACAGCTGAGTGCTATAGGTTGCAGACTACTGGAGTAGAGGCTTATGTAGGATCTAGGCCCATAAATGGCTTTTACTGTATGTCGGGGTGAATCACTGTATAAGTAGCGCAGCCCATTAATATTCCATGGTAACAAGCTTTCGGAGAGTCGTTTGTGTTTTTAACTCTGCAAATTAGCTCAGGGAAGAAAAGCATTTTGCAAAGCCACAGGTATGACTGGCGGATATGGAGGAGAAATACCCGGCGGAATATTCTGACCGTTAATTGCCGCATTCACCGTAAAAAGCTTTGCTTCACTTAATGCTACCTAATGACTTCCTGGCTGCTCGAGCAATGGATCGGACCTGCAGGAACATCGCTCCGCTTATTGAAGGCTGGGATGAATAAGCAGTTTACATCCATTATGGCTTCAACACAAATAAAACCCATGGCAAGAGGCCACGGTATATAGGAATATAAAAGGGTGTCCATATGCATCCAGGATCAATACCACCCTCAATGCAGAGGCACAAAAGTTACTTTTCCCTGCACTTACATGGACAAACTCAATACTTACGGGTCATTTAGAAGTGTAGGGGTCATGTGGTCATCGCCTCTAAATAAGAGTACAACTGGGATGTTAGAGGGGCTTTCACCACCTCCAGCTCTTTGCATTTTTCAATAGGCTCCGTTCCACTAATTTTGGCACAGTTGGAATTTTCTCTATAGCCCCCAACATTCCCGAGCAATCAGTTCAGTTAGTTTTGGTGTGTGATGTGTTAGTTAGGCTCTGTACTGTCAGGAGGGTGGTGTCAGGCAGCAGCTGGCAAGGGGGTGTGATACTGAGCTCATACTCTGATTGGATATTGTCAGTCCAGAATCATGCCCCCTTGCCTGATCCCACCCACCTAACAGGAGAGAGTCCAGCATATCACACACCAAAACTAACTGCACTGATTGCTCAGGGACAATGGGGCAGAGCCCATTAAAGGGTGCAAAGAGCGGGAATGGGTGCAAGTGGTCCTCTTGAAAGGGGTGGCCAGTATGGTGGTTAGATAGTAGGAAGGGACCACTGTATAGGATCAACTTTAGAGTGTCTAGCACTCAGAGGACCTGTCCTGTATTAGACAATCCACTGAGTTAAGAGGACACTGTGCAATGATTAATTTCCCCAGTGGGGGCACTAGAGGGGAAACTGGACACTTACCGCCAGGGCTTTCTGACAGGTAACAGCTGATCACTTGGTGTCCCAACAGAACACTTCAGAATAGTTTTATTACCCAGTAAGCCATCCAACAACAAAGGATTGGATAAAGTGGAGGATCCCTTTAATGCATTCTACAAGCAAGATGTTTTGAGCACTGAGGACCACTTTCCACCATATTTTGGACCCATCAGGTTGAGAATCCCTACTCATTGCAGACTGAACTCATCTTATGGCATCTATGCCCAGATGTATGTGGAAGAGCCATGCTTATGAACCAGAGGTGCTACCTCCACAAAGCCCCATAGCATATGCCCATATCCAGACGGGTGAGATTCCCTTTGTCCAGGTACATTTCACTAAGGACACCTCCTTTGGTAAATATGGTGACATCGTCTAAGAGTGTTCCCGACCTACAGTGAGCCATTGACCTTTACATGTCGCCATTTGTGATCACCTCCATGACTCAACCCAGACATGGCCAACTTCAGCTGGTGGCCTCTCCATAGCCAATAAACCTGGAGCCTCAAAGTCTGGAGAAAGAAGCAGTCAAGCTATAGTTAGTCTGCTGTAACATGACCGACCACATTGAGCGCATTAAAGGGATATTTCTTGACTTACACAAAGATGCTGTCATGTTAAACCTTGAAGAGCCCTTTGCCCAAAAACAAAGGGGCATTAAAACCTGTGTGCCATCCACTTGGGCTAGAAACCTTTATTTTACCTACGGAGTCTAAGACTATGTCACCATTTACATTGGAGGTCCGCAGTGCAACTCTTGTCAAAACCATGCCACAATGGAAGGCATGGGGTCAATCACGTTATTGGAAAACAGATCTATATATAGAAGACAATATAGGTGTGAACATGGCTGTAAGCTCTCCTGCCATGTCTATTTTTAGTAAATGCCTACATAAGTGAAATTACAATTCTGGAGCATTTTTTTCATGACTATGTTATGTCGCTCCTCTGTTATTAAATTTATGAACACCTTGACAACTGTGTTAAGCACAGCCTTGACACTATTCATCTGCATAAGGACACACCCCTTTGACAAGAGCATGGTAACACCTGGTTGTCAATTTAGAGACGTTTTCTGGGAACTTCGTTGAACTCTTGATGATGAAGCCGGGGTTCTGGATTCATCTCGACCCCTGGGTCAAGTGATTGGAAACAAACACTCAGACCCCCTATGTATCTCCACACCCACCTACCTTCCCCAATCTCACAGGGTGTAACAGCCCAGGGCTCTGATGACTGCTTCCCATCATGTGACCCAATAGTCTGGGTGAGGCTGGAACCCCCAAGTCCATCATCAAGAGTCCGCCGAAATAGGCAAGTGAATCTAAAATTCTCCTTTAAAAACACTTTCATGAGGAATAACAGAGGAACACTACAACACAAAGTTATGAGAAAACCTGCTTTTTCATAAGGAATAGAAATACTTGCTAAGGCTATATTCACACAACTGAGCCGTTTCTTGGTCGTGCTTTTTCACAGTAAAGTCGCCACCTGCGGGGAGTCCTGACTTTCAAAGGGAGAGTTGAGTCTGTAGAAACTGAGCGGTGTTTCCGATGCATCAAAAAGTAGCACAGGATGACAGAAAGCACTCGTCCCCAAACCTTGGTAGTATGAATAGAACCTAAACATGCCAGGAGAGGTAACGGCTCTTTAAAAAGCATAAAATAAATCTTCACTTTACAGCTTATAAAACATAAGAGAAAGCCGACATCAACTGGGCAACCACCGCACCAAGCAAACCACTCTCCAATAGTACTTTGGCCTAAATTCTAACTTCATCAGTTTTAGCTGCAAAGTGTCAGAAATTTGTCCACATCACGTAGGACCGCATAGGATGACAGCAACGGACATTAACGGTAGTACCGTGACCGACATAGAGGGAGCCCCCTCGCTCCGTCTGTTCCCACTGACTACAATGTAAAAAAACATGGCAGACGCTTCATTTCATCATGTTTGTTTACTTTTGTAACTTCATGGATAACTGGCAGAAAAGTAAAAAACATGACAGTAGAAAGCTTCCATGCTTTTTTTTTTTTTTGCATGGAGGTGAATGCAGAAGGACCCCGGAAGGAGGGGGCTCTGCCCGCATTCCATCATTTAATGTTTGTTGATCTCATCCTGTGATGGATGAGAGCAACGGACATTAAATACCAGTAAGTACAGATGACAATTTGCTACAATTGTATCCGGTCTAGGCAATCCAGAGCCAACAACCAGGACCATGGATCATTTTATGAAAAGAACCAATTCTGGAGCCATGTCGCCACCCTAAGGACACATGCCCAAGACCAAAATGGTTTTCACTGTCCGCAAAATGGACCCATATCCCCATCCAAAAAAACATCTATATTGCATCTGTAATTACGGATCTGTAAAAAAACTTGTGAGTCAGGAGTGCAAATATTGGTAGGAATAGAACTTGCTCCATATTTTGCGGATGGTTTCTATGGCCCAGATACTCATCTGTAAAAACTATGGATGGGTAAGGGGCCACAGAAATGGCTGGGTACATATACCATCTGTAACTGTGGGTAAGAACCAAAAACCAATTATGGTCCTGTGCATGGGGCCTTAGGTCTGGGCAGGTTCTCAGCCTCTGGATTCAACATCACTCACAGCAAGCAGATCTTCACAAAAAGGGGAGAAATTGGAGCAAATATTAAAAAAGTTAGAGAACTATCTGGAAAACTCCTAAAGGCATATTAACATCTCGGACATTTAGGGCACGGCTATAGTATACGCCACACACGTCAGACAGATGCAGGTATTTTTAGATGGCACATATGCGGCCACCTCTCAAGGCTCAGGGGACTACAGGTCTGAGATAGATGCAGGTCCCAGAGATGTCCAATATGGGGGATACCCCTTTAAATCAAGTTCCTAGTGACACTGCAGTATTTCCCCTGTACACGAGACACGGCCCAACAAAAGCTCTGCCGAAACTAGAACAGCGTCCTACTGCCGCAAGCTGAAACATCAACCTCAGTGTGGTTCTAAGCAAACATCACATGCAAGGATTATACAGACATCTCAAGATGCTGAACACTCTAAAAGGAAAGTTATGGCTTCTTACAATGTAAGGCATAAACTAGAATTGTCCGTAGCTGCATGTGGCAGCGCAATGACATGTGAAATAGGGTAAAGTATCATCCCCGCCATCCTGGCACAAAGATCAGGTAAACAGAGTTCCCCTGCTCCGTATGTCATCCAACCTGATTCAGCAACTCTCTGCAGCAATCCTATCCCAAATAGTGAAGGTCACCAGTATAGACCCCCTGCACCCAATGCACTCACCTGGTTGCTCCATGCACAGTACAGATTGCACAGCAGGTTCCAGTTGGGGTTGAGCATGCAGTCGAGTATCCCGAACTGGGCCATGCTTCCCGTACAACGCAGGTGCATCCCCTGCCTCAGCCAGCTTGGGGCACATTAGATAACATGAGAGCGATGCAGTGCACAGAACCACAGCTAAGACCTTCCTCTCCCCGACTCCATCCACTCAGCAGCAAGAACACAAGACTTTACCAATAGGAGAGCTCCAACTCCTCCAAACACGGCTGGCTCAGGTCTACGAGGACAGAAGTCTTGTCTGGGCCGAGGGATGGTGCAGCTGAAACACAACACAAGTCATGCCTGGTCTCATCACCCCCTGCTGTGCTGGTGCAGAGGTAGCAGAGCCGAGAAGGTCCTTTGGCTGTAGCTGCAGTCTTCTCAGCAAAAACACAACGCAGCAGCTGTACCCAGCAGTCGTGTCAGTAGCATCGGACTACTTGGTTAGCTGCAGATGAGAACATGTATATACACATGCTTACTAGTATATCAAGTGCGGACCCTGAGCTCTGCAGCTGGCGGGGGCATTGCTGGCATGTGGACCAGTGTGACCAGTATATATACTGGTGTATATACAGGAGACTCAGGCACATAAAGCAACCCCCTATGCAGCCATGATCACAAAAATCTCAACAAAGTGGAAACCTAAGAGTTAGGGTCTCTTACAAACATCTATAGCGGCGGGAGGTGATGGGGGTCTAGGAACCAGCAGCACTCCAGCTATGGGAAAACCACAATTCCCAGCACCACACACACACACACACTTCTATGAGAATATTTATAAAGGCTGAGCAAAAGTGCATGCTGGGAGTTGTAGTTTGACAACAGCTGGAGTGCTGAAGGTTGCTGACCCTTGATCTATATAAAAGGGGCTTGTTAAAGGGACAGGTCTGATCTATATTAGGGCACCTTAAAATGAATGTCCATGCTTGGAATATCAAAAATATTGCGCTGGTTTAAAGGGGTATACCCCTTTAACTAAGCACAACTGCTAGATGGTGGGGCGATTGAAGTGGTACAGGATGTATGCTCCACCACCGCTCCATTTAAGTGCTTGAACAGGGACACCCCATTCCCGTGCCTGGTGAGAATCGCAGAATCCCAGTGATCTAGTAACACTAATAACCTTTTATCCATGTCTGTAGAGAACCTCTATTTTAATGAAGCGTTCCGAATCTCCTCCAGCAGAGTCATGAGGTCACCACAAGAAGTTTACAGCATGCTGGCTTCTTACTAAATATATAGGAGGTGCAGTTAGATCCTAAAGCTCCCTCTAGTGGTGGTGGCAGTCAGCCACAATGTTAAACTTTAGTGAACTATACTTAAAGGGAGTCGGTCAGGCCCCAAATATCTCCTAATAATGGTATACCAATAAGGGTACGTTCACACAGTTTTTTTTTTGCAGGATCCACCTCAACAAACACTTCCCATTCATTTCAATGGGAGTCAGTAGCAGAAAAACATTGGACAGAACATAACAGATATGTACTGTATAAATAATTGTGCCGTTCCTCTGAGATCATCATTTCTACCCACCCGGCATACACAAGCAGCCGTTAGATCTGCTTCTTACTACATGCTGGCTTCAGACGTCTAAGGGTTGGCATTCTAGCGGGTATGACCGTGCCAACAGCAGACATGGCATCAATGGCAGATCATATTTGGAAACACGGGTCTACCACTGTATACAGATATATAATGTCCTATAGGAGTGGGTACTGGGTTTGCATATTTGTGAATTGAACGCCAGCCAGTTATAGCAGGTGCCAGCGAGTTACACCCACTGGGGTTAGTCAATCTAGCAGCGATGCTCAAAGGGATATTAGAAAAAAAAATAATCGTAAATCCCAGGGGAAAGAGACTGGACTTGACTACGGGTTATTACTGTCATCCAGGGGCAGCACAGAGGCTCAGTGTTTAGCACCGCAGTGCCGAGTCCTGGGTTCGAATCCAAGCAAAGACAACATCTGCAAGCAGTTTATATGTTCTCCCCATGTTTGCGTGGGTTTCCTCCAGGTACTCCCACACTCCAAAACTGATTGGGAATTGACAATGCCTGTAAAGCGCTGCGGAATATGTGGGCGCAATACAAGTAAGCAAATTAAATAAAATCCTCCAAGATGCTACACCTAGAAACGGAGGAGGAAATAAATCCACAAGTTTCGGTAGGCCATATATTCTGTAATGTTCCAATAAAGACAAAGTAGTGAGTAGATTTCTCCTGCAGCAAGAGGCCACCCAGCCAATGCTTTCCTCAAACTTCGATAAGTGCATATGTATCAGCAATCCAACCACTTGGTTCATCTATAGGTCCTGATCGTGACAGAGGCGTATGACTGACTTGACACAGCCATTTTTCCATATATTGCAACGAAACTGACATGGTACTCACATGGTAAACAGTCATATAAAAAGGCTCCATGGCACGCACTGCAGGAAGGTGTTGCGTGACCCTTTATGACTAAGTGATCTAACATTTTTAGCACACAGGCCACCTACGCCACTCCATCAGGTCTGGTTTCTATTATCTATTGACAGCCGGAGTAAGATTCTTAGAAGTCAATGACAGCCGTCTGGATCGGTCATAGCTCCAATAACAGAAGTGATGCAGTGGGAACAGAGTGATAACCAATATTTCTATAAGTTATGATATATATGGGAAATCATCTATAGGAATGGCGGTGATAGCCATATAGGTCTGGCGATCACGGCATCAAGAGAAAGAGAAACAAGGAGTTAAACCGCTTTATAGCAATAGTTTGCACTCACACCTTTGAGTCAAGTATTGACCAAAGCAAAGATAAAGCCTCCCCTTGTGATGAGTCAGGTCCATGTCAGGTCCCTGCAATCCATTTTGTATGTACAGTGCAGTATGTAGCATGTACGGTCCAAGGATCCCGGGCATCTTGCAACTTCACACCCAAGTATTACCCAACCCCACAAGTTACTAATGTTTACAGTCTTAGATCACTTTTACAGGCTGGTGCGAGGCTCTTCTCATAGCACACAGCTAAGTGTCTAACTATACAGAGCAAGGAGGGGCGGACATCCAACATCTATAGGCCAGGCTTGAGTTTACGGATAGCTGCTCGGGTTGTAAGAAGACACTAAACATACAAGAGGCACAAAAATATCTCATTAAAACTAGGAAATTTATATAAAAGAAATCTTAGGTCTCTTCCCCAGTTCAAACAATCCCCCCTTTTGTCTGGCTGTAAGACAACTGGCTGCAGCAGGAGCCTCTCCCCCCACCTTACCTGTAAAGGGATTGCCACAGTGATGACACTTATCCCCTATCCACAGGAAAGAGCAGGGGTCAGCAGCCTTCAGTACTCCAGCTGCTGTGAAACTACAACTCCCATCAGACTCCATTCACTTACCTGGGAGTTCCAAAAGCAACAGAGCAAGTATTCATGCTGGGAGTTGCAGTTTCACAACAGCTGGAGTATCCAAGCCTGGTGACCCCTGAGAGAGTTTAGGGTTTCTCTAATATATAGGTATGTATGGCTAGAGAATGAAGAGATACCTTGTACTGGAAAACAGTGGTCTTCAGATTGGTTTGGGGGCTGTATAATTTCTTAAAGGGGTTACGCCACAAAGCAGATTTATCCTTCATCCATCGGGTAGAGGAAAGCTAGGTGATCAGTGAGGACCACTCCTGTCCTGAGAACGGGGGGAGAGGTGTTTTACCCCTGCCATGAATGTAGCTGGGCTGAATATAGATGTGCAGGGCAGGAAACTTTCAAGGGCCCATTCACATCAATGGACGCACCAGAGATAACTGCAGTACAGCACTCAGCTATCTCTGAAGCGAATGGGAGCGGAGATGCATCCCGTCTAGCGGAGCACTCCTACATTCACAGCAATGGTAACGCATAACCAGTCAAACCTCCATCAATCCTATGTAGGATAAATACGCTTCGTGACATATCCCCTTTAAGTTGACCAACTGGAAAACTGGATTCCCCGGACACCCAGCAAACAGTTATGTCAACTAAAGAAGAGGAACAAAAGGGTAGCAAGATACACCAAGCAGCATCAAGGTGGAGGCAAGATTGATAGAAAACCAGAGTGATTCCCCTTCATCAAATAATGGCGTATGTCCATATAATGCGGAGGTGGTCATCATGGCTGCGCGGTTACATATATAGAGATCACCATCTGCACATACTTCGAAGTTTTTCTTCTCTAAAACCTCATAAGCGTGCAAACTGTGCACTCTTCATTTCCAGCAGAGGGCTGCCAAAAACCACGGAATAACTAATGTTCCAGAAGATCGTGCACACGAGGGAGGGAGCGGGAAATCTGCATGCTAATAACACACTACTCCAAATGCTCCCTCAATTACAAGTTATTCATTTTCAGGGCTCAAATTAGGTAATTTATGACTACAGTACACAAACATGCAAGACAGAGCCCGACCGCCATGGGGGAGACTGCCAGGCGGGGGGATGATCCACGTATCGCCCTGACAATCCTTGATAGATGCAAATTCATTTTTTAATGTTCTTAGATAATTTTGTATCTATATTAAGTTGTCTCTCCAGCCTTTTCCAAAACTACTCCTCCCAGCCACAGCTCAACATGAAATGCTGGGTGGTATAGTTTTGCAAAAACAAGAGTACAGGGCAATTTGATACTTGTAATTGCCCAGCATGATCCATACTTATAGGGCCGTGTCCATCTGGTAAACATGCCATCACGGGGATTGATGGTGGTCTGACCTCTGGGACCTCCACCGATATTTTAGCTCTGCATCCCCTTCTAGGTTTTCCCTGCACAGCTGGGTGGCCGGAACATTAGAGCAGAGGGAAAAACAGTATAGGGGATGTAGGACTACAGCTTGTTCTCTTCTCAGGATCAGTGGGGTCCCACAGGCGATCTTATCCCTACCGATCATGAAAACATAGCATACCCTAACAGGATAGCTGATAATCGCCCAACCAAGCGTTTATATTAAGGCTAGGTTCACATCTGCGTCAGAGTCTCCGCTGCAGAGTCCACCAAAAATCAATGGAGGAAAAAGTCCTGCTCCATTGCTTTAAGGTTAAACATGAAGGCCACCCAAAAGTCCCCCATTACAGTTAATGGGGTACACTTGGCTGTGTGTACAACTCCTGTTTTTGCGATCCATCTCTCCGTTTTTTTTGGGTGCCCCGAAAGACCAGAACGACGTAGAGCCAACACTAGTGTGAACCAAGCGTCAAGGTGCTGTCCAGCACTGTGATATGGAGCTCCACTTCTTCTCAGTCCAGTGACATCACATCCAATGATCACAGGACCATGCTGCAGCTTGGTCCCATTCAAATGAATGGGTCAGAGTAGCAGTAACAAGCACAGCCACTATATAATGTACGGCGCTGCGCTTGTTAAGTAGTGAAATGGCCACCGCAACCAATTTTTTAGTTTGACACACACTATCCGCTGTACACAAGCCTTGCTCCGGCTACGTTCACATGTGCGTTGGAATCTCCGTTGGAGACTCCTTTGAGATGTCCGCCTGAAACTGGTCACTGGCTTCAGTTTTAAAAACAACGGACACCCGACAGACCCCATTATAGTCAATGGGGTCCACCATTCTCTGTATGTAAGAGAGTGAACTTGGCGCCACTTGTTGGCTGATCACATCTATTATGCAGGCTGAGAAATCATCGCTATAGACCGCGTATAGCTCCGTGTAAACAGGTGACATGACGGTATGGATAAAACGCTGTGGAATATGTTGGTGCTATATAAGCAAGCAAAATAATAATAGGGGATATGCTGCCAGAAATATGCAAGCTGTATGGGGAACAAACAACCGTATCATCTGCCCCATATACAATAGGCACAGGCTGTTGGCCAAGCACAAATGACTGACACACTAGCGATGGTTGTCCCCTCTTCTGGTCCATCAGAGGACCAAAATAACATACCAATAAACTGCTAAAATGGTGGACACTGATGGAGCCCAAGGCACCCCGTTGATTAATGGGGGTCCATTGGATGTCTGTTCTTTTTAATTAAAATTGGGCTTACAGGACTTTTTCATCCGGCGATTTTAGACTGACACAGATGTGAACCCAGCCTTAGGGGTGAGTCAGGAGTCCGCTGTATACACATTAAATGGTCGTTCGTTCAGCCAGTATATATGCAATGTGCATGGCCAGCTTAAAGTACTCGTACGCGGTGGACAAAACATTTCAAAAAGGTTAAAAAAAAAACGTCCAAAAACGTTTGCTATAGAGGTGAGGAGAACACTTTCTACTGTAATTCTTCATTGGTGAGTCTTCAGATTCCATAAAGAATAGCAACAGGTGCTCCGGTACACGGGTGACATCACTGGATCACCACGCGCCAGAGGTGTCACCCAAGAACAGTTGGTGCACACACCTCGCCACCTGCACTTCATGGGAGACAATGGAAGGAAAGCTGGATTTTTGGAAACCAATTTGTGCAGGTTTTTGCACATTAGACCAGTGTCGTCCCCCCTCCTCCTGAGACCGGCGGCTCACAATGTGCTGTCATTTTTCAATATGGATTTTGATCCTACAACTCAGACTTGCAAATCGCCCCCTGCCCCTCCTATTCCCATAGCACTGCTCTAGCGCTTTAACCGCAGTGGGCAGCTCACCAAGGCAGCACAATGAGCGCAGCGCACAGCCAGTCACAAGTTTGGGAAAGAAAAAGAGGAGCAGATGGTGAGAATAGTAATAAACTCAATAGATCTTTATTTTAGCATATTCCACCCTCCGCTGCCAAGAACATTTATTTGTGAACTGCTGTCACATCCTCAATGAATGTGCTACAAGAAGAGAGAAAGACGGAGCGGACCTCTCCAAGTCTAGCACAATCCCCCAGCGACCCTTAATAACAGGAGGCTTGTGCCCGCACTCCTAAGCCCCCGGCCAGTTCACAAGCTACACAGCATAGGGTCCATTTTGGAGGGCACAAGCGGGCAGGGTGCAATGCCAGGAGACAATGTCCCTCCTGCACCTGCTTCCTGGCAATACAAAGGGTGTGCGGCTTCACATCCACCGTCTCAATGTGACACACACACAGGGTGGCTGAATATGTGACAAAGGCTCAAGCTGGTTTTTGGCATTACCCTAAGTGACCTCTTGGCTCAGTCACCAACATGGTCTACAGCTGATGTCATGGCAAAAATTTCAGTTGTGCAAAGTATGTGTTCATTCTCATGTGAGCTTTGAGACATGGCACAATGTGACTGTGGGACTGTAGGGCGGTGCTCTAGGTTTGGGCAACTTCTGCACATTCAGTGAAAAAATTTTTTTTTTTTTTTTTTTTTTACAGAATTTTTGAAATGTATATGCCCCATGTCCAGGCTCAGGACAGCTGGAAGAGCATAGAGCATTAGATAAATACCTTATATGAGCATGGGCATTTTAACCCCTTGGCACATTTTTGAGTGCAAGTGTACCCACCATGAGAAGTTTGCATTTCAGACAAAGGTATCTGCAAAATCCACAAGGGATAAGTGTCTGATCACTGGGACCCCCATAGCAGACCTTATGTCCCATGTGTGAATGGATCAGTATACGCTTGTGTGACCGCCACTCCACAGGAACGTGAGCACAGAACGCCGACAGTCTCATTTATTTATTATGCTTACTTATATAGCGCCATCATATTCCGCAGCGCTTTACAGACACTGACAGTCACTGTCCCATATAGGGCTCACAATCTATATTTCCTATCAGTATGTCTTTGGAGTGTGGGAGGAAACCGGAGTACCTGGAGGAAACAAATGCAAACACGGGGAGAACATACAAACTCCTTGCAGATGTTGTCCTTGGCAGGATTCGACTCCAGCGCTGCAAGGCTAACCACTGAGCCACCATGCCGCCCATAGTAAGCTCGGACTACTAGTGAGAATGAACTGAACTCTCAGCTTTACTGCAGGCTATAAACAGATGTTGCTTGCAGCTAGTTTGGCTACTAGATGTCAGCACGTGCGCAAAATGCAAAGGGGAGATTTTATTGCCCCATCTATGTTAGTTTTCTGGCGTAGATGGGCGATATCGTGGCTCACATTTGGCGTCAGATTCCCCATTCTATGCCTCGCTTGCCACATTCGAGGTGGGCCAGGGACACCTCCGCCTGACATTTGTTATAACTAATGCCAATCTTCTGGGGTGGGTTATATAGGAAATATACGCTAATTCCTAATTGGCGTAGATCTCCATTCTGGCTCATGGGCGTACAATTGATCTATTAAGGTCGGAGCTTCTTGATAAATCAGGCAAGTCCTGCACCCTTTAAGACTGGTGTAAGAAATGCCAGTCTTAATACATCTGCCCCAATGTGTATAATTCACACTCATAGAAGTGAATGGAGAGCTTCATTCACACAGCAGACATGGACGCCATGAGCACTGTGGGACCCTCAGCGATCACGCTTATCCTCTATCCTGTGGCGATATCCACTATCGATCTACCAGAACTATACTGTACACATGTCTAATGCCCGGCAGATTATATGACTAAGGTAAAGTGCCCGTACACAAGAGCAAAACAAATTTTGGTGGAACCCTTCAACTAGCTTAATGCTCCCAAACTGATGTCCTGGCACCGACTCCGACTCCACGACTCCGACTCCCCACAGCCCTGTGGGGACCCACCCCCCCCACCCGCGGAGACGCTCCCCCGCCCCGCCCAAAAAGGGGGGGGCGGGCGCACGAAGGCGGCGGCAAGGGGGGGGGGGGGGGGGGGGTTTTCACAGAAAACACATGCACACTCAGCCGACTGATGTATGTAGGAGTGGGGAAGAATACCCTAAGGCCCCATGCCACAATTGTGGACACACACACGCGCAATTTTTGTGGCCGTGTGTCTGGCCTGTAGAAGGGGTCCACAAATCGGCGGCACAGACCAGTGTAGAGGATCTATACAAGTATTTTTGCAGATATACTGACCTGGTTTTTTTTGCTGATTGCTAATCAGTAATATGCGGACAGCAAAACCACTACGGTTATGTGCATGTAGCCTTAGGATGAATTCACACTGCAGCTGGGTGAAATTAAAACCGCATAAGAATAGTGGAAAAATAAATGACATGCGGTTTTGATGCAGTTGTTGGTGTAGATTCCTAAATTTTTTGCATTTAAACATGTTTTATCTGTGAAGTCAAAAATTGCAACAAAACTGCATGCATTTTTTTCCAATGCAGTTTTAACTAAACTGTGTGAATGCACCCTTAGGCTACATGGAAGAGTCCATGAAAAAAAACGGCATGGATGATGTTCATGTGTCATCCCTGCCCTTCACGGACCCATATATTTCAATTAATGAGCCAAGACTGCAAAACGGACAGGAATAGGACCTGACCTGAGTTTCGCCTCTAGGTTCACAGCCCAGGGCAGCTTTAACCATAGGGCCAACGGTGTATCCGCACCAGGATCGAGCGGGACAGTCTCACATTTTGGGTCCTACAGAGACCCATAATACTACATGGGAGTGTGTATTCAGCCAAGAGAAGAGAATAGGTCAGTGTGGTATCTGATAAAACCATGGATAGACAGAGTACATGGCGGTGTGCATGGAGCCTTACACATCTCTCTACCAATACATATAAGACCATCACAAATAGCAAAGAAAAGACTTTCCTAAGAAGAGCTTACCACTTCATTCATGAGCTCTCCCTCATAAGGACTCTTTCTATATCCACCATGTGCTCTCCACTGTATCAGCCGCCTGTCAATCTCGGCTCTGCTATTACTGTCGTATTAACAAATGTCACTTTTAATAAACCGGCTGTCAACTTAATGAACAGAAGAGACCAGAACGAGACATCTGCAATGACATCTACAGGCGAGCAAGTGACTGTGTACAAGGGCTGGAAGCTCAATAAAAACATACAAGCCATTCCAGGACAAGTCATGTACGTGCACTGTGCTACTGCACCAGGAGGAGGCGTCCTACTCTCTGAGTACTGTCCATGTTATATGCAGACTTCACCCCCTCCTTAAGACCACCCTACCCCCATGAACAGGGGGGGTAGGGTGGACCAGAAATACAGTCCGTACATTGGCCATATTTCCCAGTCAGGAGACAGAATTCCTTGCACCATAGGGATCTATGATACTGGGGGTTCTCCATCTCCACTATATACAGTACAGGACAGTAGAACTGTGAGCAGGCAGGGACTCCCAACATCACAGAGAACTATGACGGAAGGGTCCCATCCTCTGACTAAGTTCGGACCAGAAAATCCAGCCCAGAATGAACAGTACGTATGGGATCCCAATCATTACATGAGTGCATGGGTCAAAGACCCCACAAGGTCTGCACTCACTACCCACAAAATTCAGGTCCAGGCTCTAAGACTTAAAGGGATTGTCTAGTTTAGAATTCTGAGTTACACTACGCTCACATTTGCATCAGAGTCCGTCTGGTGCAGAGTGTACCTAAAATCATGGATGAAAAAGTCCTGTAAGCACAAATTGTGGGTGGAAAAATGGATACCCTGTGGACCCCACCTTTATATGGGGTATCCCTATTGATGATCTTTATCTGCTGGTCAGACTGGAGGGCCATTTCAAGGGCACACCTTGCTCTGGAGGACCTGAACTGTCCAACATTACACAGACAGTTCACTGACATAAATGGACATTGTGTAATGCTTCATTTCCCCTATGGTGGTGCTGTAGGGAAAGTGAACACTTCCTGCCAGGTTTCCTCACAGATCACTGGGGGTCCAGAAGAAGTCACTTTGTTATCAAAGGACAATGTTGAGAACACTGGACGTCATGCAGAATCGGATGAATGATATATGTCGGCCGGGTGGGAGTTTAGGCTGAGCCTTGTCTGGTACCGTATGATCTCACACTGCTCACTAGAAAGCTATGGGAATAACACATCCATGAGATGGGAATGTACAACACAATGCAGCCCTGTTATCACCTCTTTTCCCGTCTTTACCGCACCTTGAAAGCTCACTCACGCAGAACAATGGCGTAACCCCACAACAATCGCCAGCACTGACATAAATTATCGAAGAATTACTAGGTGGTTACATATAATAATCCTGTCTGGAAACACCATTGTCCTCCTGTCTCCGCTGCAGGAGAGGAACATTCCTGTACTCATATACAACTGTATAAAATCCTAATCCCATAGACACATAGCCAAACATAAAAGCGGTCCATGGACAAGTGCTAGGAAAAGGGGGTAAAAGATAGTAGCAGTGCGTAAACCATATAGCGAAAGTATATTATAAAACCGCAACATACAGGTACACACCCTCAAAATCTAACAAGAGAAATTGATGTACAAAAATATTCAGAAATAAAGCAGATTTCCAGCTCTTATAGTGCTATTAGACCAGGCGGTGATCGACTACGAAAACAAGCCGATCAGTGCTCGTTCCGATCCAACCTCATTACACAGGCCGATGCAGAGGACAAGCAAGCGGAGCGATCGCTGCACAGGACATGCACCATGCACAGTGCTGTATAGTGGCCACGTGAAGTCACTGGCACGAGAAGAGGTCGCCCAAGTGCTGCAAGCGCTTTAAGCAGCTGATCAGCGAAGGTCCTGGAAGTTGGATGACGTTGGATCAGAAAGGTTAATCTGCATGTGGCCACCTGCCATGGTTTCATGACAGAACAAAAATGGACACGCTGCCTTTTTACCCCACAATGAGAAACTGAATACCACATAGGGGAAACATGCAAATGCAATTCTATCATGGTAACATTAAAGTGGCCACCAGTACGGGGTAGATTGGTCTTCTCAGAGGCTTATCCAGGGGCCCATGAACATTGCCCTGACAACACTGGTCTCATACAAATCTTCTCCCTCTGATGCGGAGAACAATTTCACCCGATTACAATTAGACTATTCTGTATGTAAGTAATATTTAGGTCAGTGAGCGCTTTAGGGAAGTGCGGGTGTTAAATATAGGCTTCTATTACCTCCATTGTGTATAGATATAATTGCCCCGGCGTTCTCACACCTCACTGATGCTAGGGTCACACTAGCACTTGCTCCCCGTTGTTCGGGTCTGTTGGGGGAGGCTAAAACAGAGGTTACATAGTGACCGCTGGACCCCAATGGGGGCCGTTGGGTATCTGTAGTTTTTAAACTGAAAGCAGCGAAGAAAAAAGACCTGCACGGAGGACAATTTTTGAGACTCCGACGCAGATGTGAACCTAGCCTGACGTTATGGGCGAGTTTAGAAATTTTGGTCCGAGGACTACACACAGATTAGCATTATTCTTTGTCCATATGTATAAGCCCTATTTGGGTATAAGAGAAAAATTCTTTACAGCCTAAACATTAAAAAGGTGGCTATACACATGATATAGTAGTCTGATGCCTCCCGATTCCCCCCATATGTGTGCGTTTCTAGTAGGGATAGGGTGGACAAGCTACTACCAGACACCTCCGGCAGTTGTCAATATATCCATGATGGTCTGTCGGTCTTACTGTCAGCCAAAATTGATCTAAAGAACATGGTCAGCCCCTTCACAATCCAAAAAAATATCATGAGTGGCCGGCCAAAAATAGCAGAATTATACCCATAAATTCAATGTATGGGTAACCTCTGGCATTCTGGCGGCTTTATCGTGACTTCGGACAAGAAGAATTTAGTAGCCGGTGAATGAAGCAGTGGAGCCACCCAAGACTTGAAGATTGGATTTATTTTGACCTCAATAGAAAAGTTACATGTCAGCAGCCATTATTTTTAAGAAAGCGCATTATCCAGCTGGCGTCTCGGGACGTGTCCTACCCTGCCCCATGACTTCAGATTCTTAATGAAGACAACCAAAGAGCGAGAGTGACTCACCTGCCGACCAACTGCGTGCCAAGGTTCAACGAAAACAAGCATAGCCAAGTGCCAGGTCCATCCACGGTCTACAGCGAGGCGGCACCTGATAGAGCCGGCATGTCAGTATTTGGACACAGATTCAGTCCTCTGCATCTGACTAACTTGTAATGATCTTCCCACGCACCGACAGAAACTTTACACAAGTGCTGAAAGCTGATAATTGCCAAAAATTAACCCACTCCCTTTTTATTTACAGCCTCCTATTTTTGCCTTTCCATCACTGCTGCATACATTATACTTATTGCTTGAGCAACTCATTGCAAATCTGCATAAACAGAAACCTGTCCCAGACAGAGCACACCTAAAAGAAGATTAAAGGAGCGCGGCTATATCGGTGGATGAAACCAGGAGTCTCATCCATGACTGACAGATGGATCTCCCTGCCCGGTGGCCGCATACGTCATCAGTTACTTGTGTCTTCCTGTAGGAATGATGTGACTGGTAAAGGATATATCACCTTATCCCTACATATGTACAAGAAAGATGGATATATTGGACCCTTAGACTTCTCCCAGATGGACGTCACAAGTGGAAGGGTCAGGGCATGCCTCACTAGTCACCAACCTGAGCAAAGAGCCACTATCAAGAGCTGCTCTTGCACCTTCTGGCTTGGTGCTAACTTGTTAGGTGGTCATGTATTCCAGGGGCCTCAGTACCCCAAAGCGTGCCCCCTCGGTCCGACTCTAAATTATTTGGAAGGAGTGCTATACTAAAGGCAGTATCCTTACTAAGGCACAGCCAACCGGTATCGAAGCCAGGATCGTACAGAAAAATCTCCTCTGGACAGACCACTGCAACAAAAAACCCAGCTCATGTCCACGACCAAGCGCCTCCATTGCCATGCCTATCCATGCTGATAAAAAGCTGACTGTAAATTCCTTAATAGGATCACGTAGCACAGTAAAGGGTAATATACAAGTACAATGCACCTTATTATGGACCAGTAAGATTAGAAATCACGTTCACCTCTTACTCCATACACCACTGCAAAACACATGTACTTATTGTTTGTCATAACCTGGATCCAAGCTAAGGGTGTAACCGGTGTAGTCACCGACAATACTGCAACGTGCAAGACGACAAACATTATCCTAGAGCTGGCTATAGACATAAGATAGCATGAATGATAGACCTCTCTAGAGAGGGAGATAAGCAGCACTAGAGGCGCCTGGCCTCTGCTTATCTTACCTGTCTGATCTACTTTACTCCAAATGGATGAACGGGTCAACCCAGTAGGTATGATACCACTGGCATATCCGGGGATCACAGATCCTCCTTCAGGATTGAAGGGGTTATGCAGGGACATATAGGGCTTGCACTTGATAAGCTTTATTATAATCTATAGGTAGGTCCACCAGAGCCCTGATATTTACCTCTGTAGAGCACAGCGGGGTATTGGAAGTCTGTGTGCTACCTCTGCTCTGTGTCAGACGAGAAGTCAAGTGGGCGGTCCTACTCCGTGATAGACAACTCTCTATTTGTACCCATAAAGAGAATTGTCACTAAAGGAGCCAAAATTTCAATTCTATAATATTTTACCCCAAAGCTGTACCCCAAAGTCCTGCAAAGCATCCTTCTATCCAGACCTTAGATTTCTTAGCCAGAACCAACAGGAAGTTCTGTCCAGCCTCCAATATGGCGGCTTCCGTTATAGTAATGGGATCGCTCTGCTGACCAGGGATATGCCTGTAATCCCTGGCAGGGAGATTACAACATTCACAGCTCTCAAGGAGTAGTTTCCTATTGAAGTCATCTCTAAGGAAGCAGGTGAGGCCATGTATCAAGACGCTGCACAATGCAAGGAAACTTGTACTTGGTGAGGTAAGTGTAAGGCCCTGAATAATAAGCATGTTTATCACGGAAGGAGTAATATAAAGCTTTTGGGATTGCTGTGGTGCATAAACCACAGAATACATTGTACATGATAGTTCTATGTAAACTTCCCCCAGAAACTTCACAGCAGGAGAGATGCTTTACAGTCAGTACAATGGAGTCTGGAGCTCGAGATGGTCAATGTTATCCAGCAGCAGCCGCCCTGCCCGGCACTGACAGTCTATATACTACAATACAGTAGACCCCTCACTAAGCCTCTGACTACTAGTGAGAATGAACCGAGAACAACCAGCTTTACTGCAGGCTGTAAACTGAGACATTGCTTGCATCTAGTTTGGCTACTAGATGTCAGCAAATGTGAAAAATGCAAAGGGGAGATTTTATTGCCCCATCTATGCCAATTTTATGGCATAGAAGGGCGATATTGTGGCCCACATTTGGCGTCAGATTCCCATTCTTTGCCTCACTTGCCACATTCCACCAATGTGAACGGAGCGGGGGAGCCAGGGACACCTCCGCCTGACATTTATTCTAACACCAATCTTCTGGGGTGGGTTATATAGGAAATATACGCTAATTCCTAACTGTCGAAGATCTCCATTCTGGGTCATGGGCGTACAATTGATTTATTAAGGTCGGAGCCTCTTGATAAGTCAGGCAAGTCCTGCACCCTTTAAGACTGGTGTAAGAAATGCCAGTCTTAATACATCTGCCCCAATGTGTATAATTCAATACAAGAACAGGCAAACCTTCTGAGGATCCCACAATGTGTCACAAGAGCTTCTTCCAGAATGTCTTAAGGCTGTGTTCACACTGAGTTTTTTGGCAGCTGATTTTGATACGGAATCCGCCTGCAAAAACGCCTCCCATTCATTTCAATGGGAGTCAGTTTTTTTTTCCTCTAGCGACATGATCTATCTTCAGGCAGCCTGGAAAAACCAATTGAAGTCAAATGGGAGGTGGAAAAACTGCGACGCGGTTTTTGCAAAAACTGCATCCAACACCACGACACGGTTTTTAAAGAGAAGCTTCTAGGTCCATACAGTGTGCTGGAGAAAAAAAACCGGGGCAAAAACTGCGTCAAAAAATACATCATGCAAAAAAAAAAAAAAAAAAAAAAAACATCAAAAAACAGTTTCCTAATTCCTGAAGCAGATTTTTTCAGTTTACAAAAAACTCCATGTGAACATACCCTAAGACTGCAAAAGATGCATGGAGCAATTTCCTGATCCATCAGGACGAGTAAACCGGACTATTCCCTGAATCAGTTTGAGTCCCAGCAGTCAGACCACCCTCCTAACCCCGAATCATGAAGTTATCCCCTTTCCTATAGACAGGGGTTAGCTTCAAAACTTACCCCTTTAAGAAATCCATTACCAGATCTGAACATCAACCAGTCACAGAATACAGGCACCATTTACGACACCTGTAGTCTCCCTGCAGAGCAGCAAATGTCAGATCAGGCCAGCCCAAAAAGGGAGCCATTTCTAATACATTTTTTGGGAAATTACCAAGTTTGCAACCCCCAATACATTGTAACATAATAATGATATAAAGCTCTTCACATCCAGTTCTCTCACTAGTTGCGTATTGGCCCGGTGGTCCTAAGGTACGACCATGTGTCACGTACAGGTCTGTGAAAAAAATGGAATGGACGATAACTGAGCCCAGACCACAAATTGGACAGAAACCTTCACCATATTTTGCAGACCGTCCTATGTCCCCACATGAATTAGAATAACATGGCCTTGGGGTCATGGGAATGGATGGGCCTGTACGCTATCAGGTATCACAGATCTATAACGGATTACATATAGACCAAATAATGGCCTTGTGTATGGACCTTCCATGGAACCATTTTATTACAGCCTGATAGAAGAATTTATTGGGTCGCCCCCTCATGTGAAAAGGAAATATTAAAGTAAATAGAGGTCTGTGAAAAATAAAGAGAGCCGGGAGAATAAGGAAGTCCACTAAAGGAAAGAAAAAAAGGAAGAAGAAAACGACTTGTTTTTCCAAGCTCAACTTTCCCACCATGACCTATATGAGAGCAGTGCTACCTCCGGACAATGTATGCAGTCAGTATGGAAAATATAAAGGGCGTCCGGAGCAGAGACGCCACCACTTGTTGAAAGTTTAGTTTTCTTCACTTTCAGAAACATTTTTTTCCCAAGCATTTTACAAACACGTTTCCACTTCTGAGCTATTCCAAGGAGCCTCTAGAAACATCAAACCTGGAATGTCCTCCATACTTGGTTACCGGAGGGGACGCAGAGTAAACAGAGCACATACACAGCCACACATTTGTCTAAACATTCCCAGCAGGTAGCCCCCAGAACAATGGGGTGTGAGTGTAGAAGGAGCCTCTGTCTACATCTCACGTCCAGCCAGGGCTCTGCTATTGTTTGCTTAGACAGCTCTGTACTGTCTGCCTCTCCGGTAGCCGAGCAAAAGTCATCGACAGAGCCGAGCAAAAGTGAAATCTGCACAACCCCCATCATACACTAAGACCTTATGGTCGCAACGTAAATGCTAGGAAAATACCACAATGCGAAAAACATACATGGCCGACAACATTGTGCAAAGAGGAAAGAAATGAGAGGCCGATTTAAGGCTGAGGCACCACGTTGTGGAGATACAGCTTTTTCTGTTGCAGATTTTGTTGCGTTTTTTTTGAGCCAAAGCTGAGAATGGCTACAAGACGAATGGGAACTATATAGGAAGTTCTTATACTTCTACCATTGGCTCATTCTACTCCTGGCTTTGGCTCAAAAAAACGCAACAAAAACTCCCTTTAGGCTAATACTGAGGTCATCTATATCAGATCAGTGGGGGTCCTCCACCTATCTGAAGCAGCCATGTCTCCACTTCATAGGTCAGTGAAGTCATGTGGCCTGCTTGCAGATCAGTCCCATTCAAATGAATGGGACTGACCAAGTACAGCCACTATACAATGTATGCAGTGGAGAGACCGCAGCACTCACACACACTGCAGCCTCTTCAACCAACACCTTGGTGAAGGTACCCGGTGTCCGACCACCACTGACCTATCCTAATACCTTAGGGTTGGAAAATGCTTTATGGCTGAGGCCACACATTTCCCTTTGCAAAAATGCAGCAGAAAAAACGCTGCGTTTGTTTAATCTCATCCGACATTGCAGAAAAATAATGCTGTGGAAACGGCGTGGCTACCAAAATATGTAATGGGGCCCCTACATACCATGTGCCACTTAGAATACTGGTATATTTTATGTAGCATAGGGAGCTTTAGGGCCCCCTTAGGGTCCAGGACCTGTAACAACTGCATCCAGGACCTCCAGGACTGCGTCACATACTATCCATGCAGACAACAGTGCCAGCGCATCTATATGGTAATGCCATTGTACTGGCCACACAACCAGGAAATTGTGCCAACCACATAGCAGTGGCCATGAAATAGTGACAAGGCTGTCTCTATAGATACAGCACATCCATATATTGATCTCTATGACGCAGCTCCGTGCATACAGGCAGCCACATGCAGAGGAACCAACGCAGCTCAGACTATCAATGAAAGCCTGCAACAATGTTCTATTGTGTCGATACGTTGTACAATTGATTACATCAGTAAGGCTACGTTCACACCTGCTCTGGAGTCTCCAGTGGAGGAGAAAGTCCTGCACGGAGGACACCGTGTGTAACCGCTCTTCTAGAACGCCCATTGCTCTAGTCTCCAATGGACCAGAACAGAGAGGCGACGCTAGTGTGAACCGAGTGTAACAAATGTCCCACATGCAAATCTGTCTGGCAGCAATCTGCGATATTTCAATGCAAAAAAAAATAAAAATTGCATGTACAACTGCAATGGTATGCAATTACATTGGAATATACTAGAGGCAATAGGTACTGCCACGGAGCGCCTACCTTAGCCATCTCCTCCATAGTGAGCTCTCGGCCGGGTTGTAGTCAGTTTCGCACAGGACGGACCTTCCAGTTTGGCCACAGTTTACACTGGAATCTGATACACAGCCCTATCAAGTGTACTCTATGGTTTCTCCACTCATTATCTGCATTGTCAATAAGTGAAGGTGAACACTTGAGGTCTGACTGTTGTTCTCCTCCAACCCCCAACCCAAGCACTAGTTAATATCACAACCAAAAGATGACCGGTCCCCTCCCCCGACACGTCCGTTATACTATAGACTTGTATTCCCCATCATATAACAATTCTGGAACTCTGCATTGTGCTATTCCTCTGTTACTCCTCCTAGAAATCTATGAGGTGATCGATTCCCTTTCAAGTTTGCAGCGGAGTGCCTGTAGTTAACCCATTATGAACCAGAGTAGCAATGAATCCCATCCACACACTGTCCGTGGCGGTTTGTGACCTTTGCACTGGAAATGCTAAAAACCATTCTAGCGACAGGAGGAAGTCTGCAGCAGTCTGGTCTGCTGTGGGATATTTCACAGCAATCCGCCATGTGTGACCATAGCCTGCAGGGGAAACGAAATATGGTTTAGATCAGTTTTTCGTTTTTTTCTTTTTTTTTTTTTTTTTTTTTATCTGTAGAGTCATTGCCTTTTGAGCGCTGCTCTCCGGGATCATGGCGGCAGTATAGGGCAGCATGGTTAATCCATAGATATAAGATACCTCCATCCACATCATGGCCAGCCATAAAAGTTATAATAGGTTTACATCTGCGTTGGACTTTCCATTAGAAAGTTCGCTGAAAATTGGCAGAGGAAAAAGTCCTGCACGGAGGACATTTTCTTCTACCGCGTTCAGTTTAAAAACTATGGACACCCGACCGACCCCATTATAGTCAGTGGGGTCTGCCCTGCTCTGTGTGTAACCAGCAATGGCGAGCCAGTGCTAGTGTGAACCTAGCTAGAAAAGAGGCAGAATCCAAGTATGAATGCTATAGGATCATTACAGGGGCAGCAGGGCCGCGCGAGATACGGGGGCAGCAGGGCCGCGCGAGATACGGGGGCAGCAGGGCCGCGCGAGATACGGGGGCAGCAGGGCCGCGCGAGATACGGGGGCAGCAGTATTTCTCCAGGAAACATTTCCAATAACTGAATACACACCAATGAAAAGCCACAAAGGACGTGGTGACAGAAATCGTGAATCACAGGTAACCTCTGGACTGGGAGGTTCAGGACACGGCCCAGGGAACCAAATGAAAAGACTGAATCCAAGCATTTGAGACACCCAATTAGCAAAATGTTTTAGCAGCCTCATGTACATTGCCTGTGTGGTGCCATAAGGATCCCCACAAATCCATGAACACGTCATGTGCCTCCATACTATCCCCCCATACAGTGTCTGGAGTTGTCCCCGCGTTTGCTTGGGTTTCCTCCAGTTACTCCGGTTTCCACCAAAACTCCAAAGACCTACTGATCGAGAACGTAGATTGTGAGCCCTATATGGGACAGTGACAATGTCTGAAGCGCTGCGGAATATGATAGCGCTATATAAGTAAGAGAAATAAATACATGTCCAACACAGCAACTCTGCAGGAACTTCTTTGCAACTAGAAACCCTTCCCGACGCATTTCCTGGCGACAATGAAAACCTTCTGCAGAGAATCCTGCTCCAGGCAGCGTCACATCCTTAAGGCCCTTTTATATGAGCCGATTATCAGGAACTACCCTTCCTGTTAAAATTTATTCCCAATGATTTGCCCTAGTAATGGTGCCAGTGATCAGACGACAAATGGTGGGTCGCATCTCTTATGTGGCTGTTTGCGGGCAGCGCATCGCCCCATGTAAGCAGGGTATGTGCTATCCCGTGAATAGGTCATCAGTATGTAAAAATGTATTTAGGGCCGGAAAACCCCTTTAAATTGGCAGGGGCCATCTAATGGCATTGGTGCCCATCAGCTGTTCAAAGGGGCAGAGTGTCTTTACTGTTTACACTGCTCAGTACAGCACAGCTCCATACTTTTCGTAGTGGTTACATCTGGTATTACAGCTCAATCTACTTCATATGAATAAGATGTTGAAGTGAACTGTAGTACCAGGCAAAGCCATTAAAAGTGTGGCGCTGTGCCTTATAGATAACGCACGGGCTGCGGAACTCAGAATTAGACTTAATAGGCCATTCGTTTTAAAGAACGTGAAATCTCCATTAAAGGGGTTACCAGAACTTATAGATTGATGACTTATCCTTAGGATGACGTGATCATTGGGGTCCGGCAACCAGGAGCAAGTGCTGCACCCTCTTCCCTGTGCCAATGACATCACATTCATCAATCACAAGGTACAGCGGCAGCTCAGCCGCATTCAAGTGAATGGGGCTGAGCTGCAATACCAAGCCCAGCTCACTCGAATGCTCCGGTCTCTTCATCTTGATCTGTGGGGGTCTGGGGGTCAGACCCCACCAATCACATAATGATGAAATGTCCTAAGTGATCTCCTATGAGGGAGACTCAGTTATCAGCCATGTTTGCCAGAACAGACACTATTCTAATATACATAATAGTGGCCGCATTACTATCTAATGTCGCTAAATGACCACGACTCCCGCCATCACCCTGGATCTGATGGGATTACTTACACAGGGATAGGGTTTCCCTTCCCCAGAAAGCAGCAGGAGGACATTTCAGGAACTGCTGCAGTTTCCAGTAGCTGTATATCCGCAGGGAATCACACGGAGAGCGGATCAGTCACAATAATAACCCAGATTTGTTTCACTAACCTCCACCCTCGGCTGACCTCGCCCTGACACTTGCAGCACCAGCGAGCCGCACATCTGCCAGATCACCACTGGATAAGGCGTCACACCCTTTATGGGTCAGTAAAATAATAAGCAGCAGACTATCGGCACATTCATATCGCCTCAGTGAAAGTGCCCAACACCGCAGAGCGAGCGGCAATCATCTTATTAAAGGAGCCAAAGCAGAAGATGACACTATAGCCCTGAAGACATAACATGGCAATGCGGTATGATCAAGCCATACTGAACTACGAAGCTTGGGCAACAACCCCCGAAGATGCTGCAAGGGCAACCATATGGGTGGTCAACCAGGAGGAACAAAATTTTATAGGGCTGTGATCTCAAAACAGCGCCACCCTTTTATGTGGATTATGACTGGTATTGCAGTTTAACTCTATGGAAATGAATAGGGATGAGCTGCAATACCAGGCACAACCTGTACCTATGTCACACTGGATTGGGGAAGAAAGCAGCCATTTTTTTCTAATACTATACCCCTATATTAGACCAAGACTCCAAAGCAGATGTGAACTCAGCCTAACCTGTACATCAGATACAGCTGTATCCAGTATAGGCAAAGCTAAACAACTGGACTTAAGTCGGATACACTGTAGCAAAGTATCAGATCTGTGTAGCTGCTGCTGAAGTATTTAGCTCACAGAGCATTGTTTAGATTAGATACAACTGTATCTAACTCCTCAGCTGAGACCAGGGCTGTGTACGGCCAGCCCGCACAGAATACAGTCAGGCACTAGTTTTGCGGGCGCACATGAAATACTTTTACTACAACCTGACATTTACAGCCGAGCATGCAGCCAGTCAATGGGCACTTGGTACTTTATAGTAAACTGGGAAAGGTCCCAAACCAAATCCTCCATTGTGCGCGCCACTTCCTCCTCTGGATTTGGCAGAGGCCTAGCTCTGGGTGTTATTACAAATGAATTGGAAATGTGAAAACGTGTGTGAGCCGAGAAGGAACTCACCGCTGCCGACTATCTGGAAATAGAAATTGTTATCTGACTCAGCCTATTCCTACCTCCAGCGGCCGACTCTGCACACAGACAACCTTTGGACGCTCCCTAGTCAGCCATTCATGTGAACCTCTCCCTCCGCATAGGGCAGACAAGTTCATTCGCTTCCATCAGGCGTTCATGTAGAGGGCGAGAGGGAGGGGAGGCGACCCCCGGAGACCACTCATGGCTGCTAGAAACTTCTCTCCAAATTCATGTAATCTCTTAGGGCTTATTCACACCTCGGTAACCTGATTCAGTGTGGGATGTCTATTCAATACTAAAACCCTATTATAACTTCATACTCACCAGTCAGGTGAGGACATGGACTTAAGTTTTTTTTTTTTTTTTTTTTTACACTGAAAACAGCACCTCCCATCTCCGTAGGTTGTGTCTGGTACTGCCCTTGAATAGGGCTAAACTGCGATACCTGACACAACCAATACTGAGGAGCGGTGCTGTGGTTCACACTACCGTTATTTAATGTCCGTTACTCTCATCCGTCGCAGGAGCACCAGGGATAGGCGAGTATGCCTTGGTATGTTTTACACCCACCCCTGCAGTTACCCCAAACCCTGGTTCAATGTCTCCATGCCCTCCTGCCATAAACATGCTGAGGCTAGTGGTTGGCCCACAGCAGTCACCTAAGCCTCTGGACTTCTAGCCTAGCCAATACCAGCACCGGAGGGGACGGGGCGCTCCACTCAAACATAGGAAATGCGGTAAGCAACTTTATCCTAGAAAGCCCCTCTAAGTCCCATATGGCACATGAATTTCTACACAAAATGTTGGATAACATATATAAAGTCTCATCCACCTGCCGGCACTGTAATCTGTATTTTTCATGCTTTTCTCCAGAAACAGCACCACATCTGTCCATTGGCTGTGTCTGGTATTACAGCTTGGCTTCCTTGAAGAGAGGCGTTGAGCTGCAATACCACACACAGCCTATGGCCAGGTGTGGTGCTGTTCATGGAAGTAAGCAGGCACATTTTCCTGATCCTTAAAGTGACCAGGACTTGGCTGCAATACCAAACACAGCCTATGGACAAGAGTGGTGCTATTTCTGGGGAAGCCTATCAAATTCTGTACCTTATCCAGAGGCCTGGCACACCAGCCTCGGCCACTTCTGGCATAACGTGGCTGCAGATCACTGATGCTCTCGGTGTGACCTAGTCTATGCATTCCTATGAATAATCTTAAGATTTCAGCGCTCCTCATAGCGTCCTACTTGCGGTGTGTGTTATATATGCCAAGACGACACACCCAATGCTGGAAAGAATGGAAAAAAAAAATCCCAGGATACATTATATTTCTGTATTGACCTAGGATCTTTCCTTGGCAGGTCTCGGCCCGAGCAGCAGGAAGGGAAACCATGAGCTTGCCGGTTTTCTTAATGAAAGAAAATCTTCTCCTTAAAGTGGCGGCAACGTTACAGAAGGGAATTCACCAGAAATGCAAAGCAGATTATTATGTCAGACGTAAAGCATTTAACCTGCTTCATTCCCCAGTGCAACGCTGCCGCCCGGGGGCGGTTATGATCACAAATGATCTGCTGCAGAGGAGGGTGATAAGAGGGCGGATAGGGGCCAAGCAAGTGACAGCAGCGCTGCAGGCCCTCATCGCCTGCTGGAAGATGCGCAGCTGCCGCTGCTGAGGGAAAGGTGTGTAAATTCACTGGTGTCTCCAGCAGACAAGCCAGCACAGATCTGTCCTGACAGCCGTCAGCGCACATCCTCGTAGCCAGAGCTGCAGCACGTGAAGGAGCCATATACTCCTACAAGTCTCATGGAAGGAATACAGCCCTCTATATATGACCTATAGGGATAGACAGATGCCATATAGTGCGGCCTCTGCTCTAGCAGACCCGATGTGTCTATGGATGACATGGACAGACATTCATAAGGATTCTGACGCCATGCTGATCGCAGGACTGACCACACATATAGTGGGATTTCTAAGAGCATCTCAGCCATAACACCTACTCTGTCATGCAGGAAACATCTGTAACCAAGACAGCCTAATCTTTATCCAACCACTATCATTTTGGTGGTCCAAGCTCATAGATCCCCTCCCCACATGTAATTGTAGGGTAAGTTCACAAGCAGGTATTGCAGCAGGATCTGTCATGCAAAATCCGCTGCGGCAGAAACATGTCCTACTCCCGATCACTGTAATTAAAGGATCGGGTAGAGTCTGCCCAAAGATCGGGCAGGACGCTTCTTTTGTCCGCTAGCTGATGCTAGGTTCATACTTGCTTTGCATCTCCATCATTCAGGTCTGTCAGGGGCGCGGACCGCTAAAACAGCATTACATATGGAGCCTGGGTAAATGTCGGGTGCCCATCCTCCGTGCAGGACTTTTTCCTCCGCCGATTTTCAGTGGACTCTGACGGAGTCTCCAGATTTCTCCCAATTTTCTTCCGCTACTGCAAAATGATGAACTTTGCCTTCCATTGAAATGAAAGGGAGAAGGAAATTTTGCAGGAAAAATTCCTGCGTGTGAACTTATCCTTAGCGTGTATTCAGACGGTTCTGTTGGATGCAGAAAAAAAAAAGCGCCAAAAACCACAGGTTGCAGTTTTCAATGCAGGTGCAGTTTTATAAAGGTGAAACGGATTTACCTGTAAGATAAAGTTTTTAAAGGCATGCATTCCTAACATGGCTGTAACTGCACTGTCTGAACACACCCTAATCCTGGAATTATTCATGAGGTTTTTGTGGCAGTTTTTGGAGACAAACAAATCTGCTAGAGGAGGAGAGAGAATTATCAGCCTCTCCTTTATACGTCCACATCTTTTTTGGAAGCACTTCTGCCTCCGGCTCAAATAAACTGCATTATAAACTGATACAAACTGCATGTGTGACTACAGCCTAAGGGCAGGACTATATGTAGAGCTAGCCACCAGCAGAATTGGCGCCATGCACATGACCAAGTGTGCTTCCAACGTGGGGCAGAGTTTGCAGCGAAACGCAGACGGACAAGACCTGGAGTGCATTCTGTGATACATTCATGTCTATGGGGCTTCCAGATCCATTCTGATAATATGGAGCAGAATGGATCCGGAAACCCCATAGATGAGAACGCATCACGGACTGTACTCTGAAGTCATCGGTCTGCATTCCGCTGCAAACTTGGCCCCACATCGGAAACACACTTGGTCATGTGCATGGGGTCTAGGCTAGTGCTACACAGCAGCAACAAAAGTTGGCCTGGATGCCCTGTGACCCTTCACTAATGTTAGTAAATGGAATAACACTGTGAACCCTATTGTGCCGTGACGGCGTGTTCCGTGCCAGATCTCCTGCAGCAGACCCGCTATGCCTGGGCTAAGGCAGCTATTACCCATGCAGTTTTTTAGCCAAAAGTGGATTGAATAGGCAGGAGAAGTATAAGGCTTCATTCACATCTACGTTGCGGATTCTGTTAAAAACGCACCACAATTTTATCTGACGGGTGCCGGACAGTCATCGGGGGCCGGCAGGAGCTGTTTGCATCTATCATGCAATGGACTCTACGCTTTTATTTTTGTTGTTCTGCGCCTACAATGGAACAGAACTGCAGAGATAACACCAATGTGAACAAAGTCCAAGTCCTTCCTTTATGTTTCACATGCTTTTTGATTCCACTGCTGGCTCAGAAAACTGCAACAGAAACTGTGCATGTGATTCCAGCCTGTGTGTCATGTCCTTGCTGGATGTGCACTAAGGAGTATTACCCAGCTCAGCGCTGTTACTAAGTCAGGGTGGTGCAGCCATCCACAATGTGACACATTGATTCAGTGCCCAGAAGGGTTCACAAGCTGACAGGTCACTCAAGACAAGAGAGTTTCTTACAAGGCTCCTCACAGTTCCCAACACCTGCATGCTATACTCAGAGGGGAAAGCACTGGCTAGAACAACATGAAACGCAATGTAACATATGGCAGGAGCAGAGTGATAGTATGTAACAGCACAGCGAGGGGAGCACAGCAGCTGGCAGCAGAGCCCACACCAAGTAACAACCTGTCCTCACAAGATCTGACACTCACAGCTCCTAATCCCCCAAGGAGACCAACCCTGGGAGGTGAACCCCAAGGAAGGCAGCGCCATGGTAACAAATGTCAGCAGAATGCTGCAAAATACTAAAGAGCCACATTATAAGAGAGAGTATAGTAAGGGAACGGACAAAGTAGCAAACAACTCCAAGAGGTTCTGCAGCAGACAGATACACCTCCAGCTGAGGAATGGAAAGGGAAACAAGCACAACCTCCAAGAGGTTCTGCAGCAGATGAAGAAAAGAACGGATAGAGAAGCAACCACCACCTCCAAGAGGTTCTGCAGCAGATGAAGAAAAGAACGAAAAGAATGGATAGAGAAGCAAACACCACCTCCAAGAGGTTCTGCAGCAGACAGCTGATACATAAAAGGACAGAAAGTGGACAGAGAAACAAGCACCTCCAAGAGGTTCTGCAGCAGATCGCTACTTCTCCAGCTGATTTTTGCCAATTACAGCTTCCTTAAAGGGATCCTCCAGTAAGGCAACTCATGTCAAAGGACAGTCAGAGCTTCCCAGGACTGGCCATACATATAGAAGAGCAAATACATAAAGGACCCCAAGAATCAGTAACTGGAGGAGGGGGTGACCACAGACCCCTTTAAGACAACGGCTACACTGACTTAAGACATGATCAAAACAATGTTGCACTGCAAAAATATCATTAAATGATGTCTTTGTGGTCACGTTGCGATACAATTACAAGAACTCCAAACCCGATTGGTCACAGGTCTCATACAACAATGCCAACACAGACCTGCAGCCGAGCCCGGCAATAGATTTGCAGTTTTGTATTTCTTTTTTTGCAGAGATATCCATACACCAAATCACACAACTCAAGGAAGGCGGCGCCAAAACACACAACAGTGCCATTATGTATCTCTATACAGCCAAAATGCACCTCTTAAGGCGCAGACAAATAGCGCACGGTTTTTACTCTAATCGTAGCGACACAGTCAGGCAACGTAAGATATAACACCGCCACATGTAACATCGCATCTAGTAATGGTGGTCGTGTTGCGACTCAAATGCACTGCATGCAAGACACTGATATCCCAGCAGGTCAGGGTTAGGTACGACCGCCATTGCTACATTTACCATACATGATATAAGTGAAGCCTTAACCTTAAAGGGGATGTAAACTAAGAGCAGGGGAATACTGATTTCCTTTATAACTGGATGAGAGAATGCACAAATAGAGGATCTGCTTTTCTCACCCCAAAAAACAGCGTCACTTGAACCCATAGGCTAAATCCGGTATCACAAATTTACCCCCATTCATCTGTTTGGAGCTGCAATACCAGACAAAGCCTACACACAACAGTGGTGCTGTTTATTACCTACATGCTATTTAAAGGGATTATCCAAGACTAGAAAAAAAGGGGCAGTTTTTCCTACAAACAGCACCACACCTGTCAATAGGCTGTGCCTGGTATTGCAGCTCAGTTTTATTCTCTGGAATAGGGATAAACAGCAACACCAGATACAGACTATGGACTGGGGTGACATTTTTTGTGGGAAAAACAAGAGACCAGACTATTCTAGACCAGACTGATGCAAACTATATCTATCCATCGCCTTAACCAATATGGCAACCGAAAAACACAAATGTCACCAAGTTTACAGGTCACCCCCTTCCGCCACCCTCACAATCGGGACCATGTTCCATGGCAGACGACCCCAACATACCAGACCAGTCATATGGAGCACTTTTCAGCCACAATCAATCCAAACTGGTTTAGTGACATCATCATCTCCACTGTCATGACATCACTAAGCCAAAACAAGTACCGGACTAGTCTGAGGGATTCCATTCTGTCTCTGCCCCCTACAGAGGGGGGTACAGACCATCCCAAACTATACAATGGCCACATTATCTCATTTATTAATCCGTCTACAACACAATATCACAAAAAAATACAATGTGGCTAAAAAGTGGACTGAACCAATGAAGAGCTCGCCCCCCGCAAGAGGTTCTGCAGCAGTAGGTGGTATTACATCAGTCCAGGGCTGGCTGGGCACACTTGTCTGAATGCACTGGCTGCCCAGGAATAAAAAGAGAATTAAAGGGGAGGGGCCACAACTTTCCTGGGGGGGGGGGTATAGACAATGTGGGTTATTCTGGCTCCTGGCAAGGAGGCCACACTGGGGATGATCACTGCTGGAGCATGGCATTGTGTACATGGGGGCAGCTGCAGGACTACAACTCCCAGCATGCCCCACAGGTGGCCTATGCCGCTCCGCCGCCCGCGGGGTCTCACCTCGTCAGTGCCCGGAGCAGTGTGCGCCTGCTGCTGCTGCTTGCTCTCGCCGTCCCCCTCAGGTGGAGCTGTCCGGCGGCTCGCCATGATTCCCCGTGCGAATTACAAAGGAGAAGCGAAGGAGTCCACATTGGAGGGAAGGAAGGAGAGCGCTGACATGGAGGGAAGCGGAGCGGTCACCGGGACACGGCGCTGGGGAGGAGCCGGGGCAGCTCGGCAGTCTGGCGGAGAAGAGCGGACATCGTGTCACCCGCTCCCCGTGTACAGACAGTGTGTGAGTGAGAAGCGCTCTGAGAACGGCAGGGGGCGGGGACGTAGCGTCCTGACCAATCGGGAGGCGCAGTCCGTGTCACCTGCTCCGCCCACTGGATTAACCTCTGCGGTGACAGGAGTGGGCTTTTTAGCGCCTTTGCAAGTGTATGTGCCTGTAGTGGACACCAGGAACCAAGAGGTTAAGGAAAGGGGCGGGGTAAATGACGTCAACCACCTGAATGCTTAAAAAGTGGGTCGGGGGCTGTGGAGGGTCAGCATTCAAGGCGGTCAGGGTCGTTACTATAGAAGAGTTCAGATGCCATAGTATTGGCTTGTAGGAGCTGTTTAGTAGTCTGGGTTGTCTACTTTCTGAGTACAGGTGTCTGTAGACCAGCCCTTGAAGGGTGGAGGAATATTACCTTTTTCCTCTATACTTTCACTCCCTTTATTGTCCATACCTCGTTTTGGATTCTAGAACTGCGTCAGAAAACCTGACTGTGTAAACACTGCCTTAATCATTGTGTGATGAACTGATCTGCTTGCTGTCAGTGAGTGGACTGAAGATTGTACAGATCTTCTCATAGCTGAAGGGTTTGTGATCTAAAGAGTCAATGTAGCTACACCAATACAGTGTAACAAACTATCATGCCGAGAGATTTAACCCCTTCCCTCCTCAGCCATTTTTCGTTTGGGACTCCAAGAGCCATAACTATTTTATTTTTACCTTCACAGAGCCGTATGAGGGCTTACGTTTTGTGGGACATAGTGTACTTCGTAATGTTACCATTTAATATTCTGTACAATGTCCTGGGAAGCTGGTAAAAGATCCAGAATGGGGTGGAATTGGAGAAAAACTGCGTTTACGCAACTTTCTTACGTGCTTTGTTTTTACTGCATTCGTTTTGCAGCCAAAATGACATGTCGGCTGTATTCTATGGGTCGGTACGATTACGGAGATATCAGTAGGCTCCCGGCTGTCATGCCAATGGATCGCCGCTCCCTGATCTTGTTGCGGGCTGGCAGTTCATCCTAAAATAGCACCTCGATCATGTTTGACTGATGCTTTAGGAGGGATAGTGTCCGTGATCAGTATAATACAGCGAAGACCCAGCAGGTATGGTGGCCGCCATATTTAAATAAAATGGGTTAAAGGGGTGTTCCTGTCCCACCTCTTTTTAACCCATAGGGAAGCTTAAAATAAACACTATATATTATTCACCTGTCTGTTTGGCCAGGGATCCAGGGCAGAGTCTGCCGTACGTTTCTATAGACCTATACGGTCAGGGGGGAGTTCCTCAGTGCCCAGCGATAATGCTAAGCTGTGAGGCCGACCCCTCCAAAACTAATGGCACCGATATCTCTGGCACAGGAGCACAGACCTGCCAAACTAACTAACTGAATACCGTGCACTGTCAGATTTGCAGCAGTATATAATATGTCACATTGTCTTTGTGTAGGTTTCCTCCGGGTACTCCGGTTTCCTCCCACACTCCAAAGACATACTGATAGGGAATGTAGATTGTGAGCCCTATATGGGACAGTGACTGACAATGTCTGTAAAGCGCTGCAGAATATGATGGCGCTATACAAGTAAGCATAATAAATAAATTGTAGAGGACATGAAAGGTTTTCTTTGCCAAAAACTAACTTTTTCCATGCATGTAAGTGAATGGGTAATATATATATATTTTTTTTTTTTTTTTACTTGTTACTTCCCTATGGTTCACATCAAAAGCCAATGGGAGAATTTATTAAGACTGGTATTTGTTCTGTCAGTCTCAATATATCCCCCTGGCATCACATGCATTAGGGGCTGGTGTAGATTTCACCCTTTATTTGCGCCAGTTTTCTGGCGTAAATTATTTTAACTATGCCGAGAAGTGAATCCCCACTCCCTCCCTGTCAAGCCCGTTTTTTTTTTAAAGTGGGGGTGTAAAAAGAGGAAAAAAGTCAAAATTTTTGCCACATGTGCCAAAAATTTTAAATTTTATTACACATTTTATACCTGCAAAGTACCAATACTGAAACACCCCTATATTCTATATACTATGTTTGTTCCCAATATAATGGTAGCTCACGCATTTCGGTGCCTTTTGTCAAATAACCTAGGGCTCCCCCACATGTTACACGTATGACTAGTACTGCACTGTACAGTGACATTGATAGCTTCATATTGCCATATTTTTCTGCTATATTCATAAATCCCAGTAGTGGTAGAAATAAAAACCTTTCCCTTACAAATTGCCACCACCTCCATGTGCAGCCAAGGGATCCAAATTGATGCTTTTTCTGGAGGTAACCGAAACCCCCCTCCCCAATCTTGTCCTGCCTAACAATAGCTGCGCCCATAGAGGATGCCCCATCACATCCTGATGTGATGTGTGTCTGGGACGCCTGCTGTGCTGGACCCCTCTCTGCTTCAGCTGGGACTGGAAGCAGGTGCATGGCAGGGATGGAGATAGGCGTCTCCCCTAATGTGTATTCCCCTCGGCTCACCCCGGCCTGAGCACATGTGGCCAAGATAAATCTTCATATACTTGATGGCGGGGTCTTTGTGCAGCGATCAATCTTCTGGCTCATCAGCCTCCAGTGCCGCCATCAGTACTACTATACCACCTCCATACATGAAGCCGGATACTTTCTGCAGACTTACAGAATTCAGTCTTGAACTTCTTAAACAGAGAAGCTTGTGTAAAGGGAACACATGGCTAGACGAATGCTATACTCCCTGCTGGGACAGGGCTGAGCGTGGCATCTGTCTGCTCATTAAATATTAACATTTATCAGGCGTCCTTTTACAGTACATTTCCAGTGCAGGACAGTGCGGGTCTGAGACTAAGAAAATATAGACTAAAATTTACAGTTAACTTGGATAGATAGGATACTGTATATATTTCTGTCTATCTACTATCTATCCATCCATCTCATATCTATCTATCTTTCTATCTATCTATCTATCTATCTATCTATCTATCAGTTCATGTGTCTATATATCTAATCTACCTCATATCTATCTATTTATCTGTCCATCCGTCCATCCATCTGATATCTATCTGTCTATGTGTCTGTCTATCCATCTCATATCTATCTATCTATCTATCTTAAACCTAAATATCTATTTAGACATCCATCCATTTCATATGTATCTATCTGTCCATGTGTCTATTTGTCCATCCCATATCTATCTATCTATCTATCTATCTATCTATCTATCTATCTCATGTCTATCTCTTAATTTATCTATACATCCATTTCATATCTATTTATCTGTTCTATCCATGTCTGTCTATCTATCCATTTTCTATCTATCTATCTATCTCTCTATATCTATCTATCTATCTATCTATCTATCTATCTATCTATCTATCTATCTATCTCATATCTAAATATCTATCCAACTATCTATCTATTTCATATGTATCTATCTGTCCATCTCCTATCTATCTATCTCTATCTATCTATCTATCTATCTATCTATCTATCTATCTATCTATCTATCTATCTATCTATCTATCTATCTATCCTCCTCTATCTCTCTTCTCACTTCTGTGTCAGCGGCTGCCCAGGATCAGGTGTAACTTTACCAGCTTCTCGAGTTCCACCTATTGTGTCTCAGTTCTAGCTCTTGTATCCAGCACTTTTTCAATTAAAGGCAGTTGTCCAATGGTAGAAAGAAAAAAAAACTGAAGTAGTAAATTTCCTTACAAATCCATCCCAGTGCTCCCCTCTTTAATCCCCCACTAATCCAGCACACATGCAATAGTGGCCGCCTGTTGGTCTTTGTTTTTGTGGCGCTGGCAATGATATGCCATACTGGCGCCTGACTGTTAATGCCAATCACTGGCCTCAGAGGTCATGTGACTTATTGACATCACCACTCAGTGCCAAGTGGTTACATACAGTATTGCTGCTTTTTTTGGGGTACTGTATGGCCATATTATTTAGGCAGTGTACACAATAATTTGCCCAGGGGGCGCCACACAGTGGTTAATGTAAGTGGAAGAGGCTGCCTGGAAAAGAGTAAATGTGGGCTACATAAGGGCAACTTTATTAAGTTTTTGTCAAAAATACAGTAAATGCATAATATAAGATGTATCAAGTAACCCAAAGAGAGTTATGTATTAATTGATTGCATACATATTTCTAATTACATTAAAGGGTTTTTTGTGGCCTATACTGTCCTATCCTATCCTTAGAATAGGTTATCAGTATCAGATCAGAGGCAATATGATGCCAGATACCCCCACCGATTCGCTGAAAAGGCTGTGGCGTTTGGAATGCCTCTTCTTTGTATACCAAACACAGCGCCGTACATGGTAGAGTGGCTGTGCTTGGTACTGCAGCCCAATCCCATTCATTTACTTGAGACTGCACTGCAGCAAAGCCATGTAACCAGTGAGCGTGATGTCACTGGCCTGAAGTGAGGAAGTGTCCAGGCCTCTGTAAACAGCTGATCAGTGTGGGGTACCAAGTGTTGAGCCCCCACCGATCTGCTATTGATAAACTATCCGTATTATTAATATTATAATCCCAAAAAAACTCCTTTAGGCCGGGGCCCCCTGTTGAAAAAATGACGGAAACGCCACTGCAAAAAACACTGTGTTTTACAGTATCTGAAAAGTGGATGGGATTCTGGCTAATTCTATCCACACATTGCAGGAAAAAATCCAGAGCGGAAAAGCTGCAATTTCAAAAACACTAGCGTTTTTGAAAACCGCAGCATGTCAGTTATACCTATGGAAACGCTGTCGTTTTCCGTATAGGGGCAGAAAGTGGAAAAAAAATGCGATGCGGTCTTTTCCGCAGTGTTTTTTATGGCTGCGGTTCGCTGCGTGAGGCCTTAGTCTTAGGCGAAACACAGATAAAAAACACGTTGGAAAAATCCACAGTGAAAACGCATTTCATTGCGTTTCCTCAGCAGCAAAAAATGCTCCGTTTCCCATGGAAATGAATGGAGCGGGGTTGAACCTTTCCCCTGTGGCTATGTTCACAATGAGGGTTAAACAACCCCCCACTCTCAACAGTCAGACCCCCACCGATCAGCCATAGGAAAGGATACATATTTTTGCATTGTTCTTTATTTGCCACTATAAAAATATTTTTATAATTTATTTTTTAATTTGTAATTTCTGGCCAAAAAAAGACCATGGAGATTAACTGAAATGTAACAGATTTGCTCTGAGTAAGTCACAGTCAGCCATCTAGAAGCTGTGGGTTTCTGCCACCTTTTTGTTTCCCAGGATCCTAAGGGAATAGTCAGAAAGCCTGGACTGATCTTTCTTTCCTTCTCTGCAAAGACAAAAATTGTCTGTGAATTAATGAGAACAAATAACTTTCACTTTTCAGGCTGACAGATCCCCCGCTGCCTCCGATTCTGTAGACTCTGCTCCTTGAGCTTTCCCTGGCTCAGTCTGCAGCAACCAAGGAAGTCAAGCGAGTTACAAAAATAGATCTTTTTAGCACTTTCCTTGAAATTTGTGCTCAGTTGGATCTAAAATAAAAAATAGTGTCATTCACTGTCACCTGATTTCTGGGCGTTATCTCTCAATGCCAGAAGGAGCTGCCGCCATATCCTTTGTATTGCACCTTGTCACATTTTACAATATTTTATTATTTTATCAGAACTATTAAGGTATTATAGGGTTTTTTTCCAGGGATTTCTTTTTTTATGACCTATCCCTAGGACAGTGATGGCGAACCTTTTAGAGACCGAGTGCCCAAAGTGCAACCCAAAACCCACTAAATTATCGCAAAGTGTCAACATGGCAATTTAACCTTAAGTTAACCAGGATCTGTTTTATAGTGACCGTGCAATGTCATTACAGCCTGTAATAATATCACATGTCTGCTATAAAACAGATACAGTGTGATATAAATAGTGAAGGGCCCCCACTCAGTACAATGCGCTCCACAGTGGCCCCCAGACAGTATTGTATGTTCCAGAGTGGCCCCCATACAGTATTATATACCCACAGTGGGTCCCGCACAGTATTATATTTTCCAGGACGCATGAGAGGACGCAGATGAGTTGATACCGGGACATACCTCCCGCCGACCTCAGAGCGGGACAGGACCTGGAATCCCGGACGGTTGGGAGGTATGCCCAACGGGGGCCCAGTACCATAGAGCCCGATGCAAGTGCACTATTGGCCCTATGGTTAAAGTGGCCCTGCATATACTGTAGCTGAAAGAAGCGATCACTCACTAACGGGGAATCCTGTACCGGATTCCCCGTTAGTGAGTGATCATGGCGACGGCTCGCATGCCAACTGAGAGGGCTCTGCGTGCCCTCTCTGGCATGCGTGCCATAGGTTCGCCAACACGGTCCTAGGATATCTGATCAATGTGGGCGGGGAAGTTTCAGTGCTACATCCGATCCCTGTAATATACAGTGTACAGAGGTGGAAGCAAATGATTCCATACACTGTATAGTGGCTAGGGGCCGCTACTGCAGCTCAGCTCCCATTGACTCCCCAAGGATACACCATTAAAAAAACCTCCTGGAAAACCCTTCTAGACTAGGGCTACACAGCGACTTTGGTCGCAACTCCCATTGTGCAACCAAAGATCACTACGTCGTCCTGCAACCTTCACTAATGTAAGTGAATGGAGGGTGCTACGACTGTGACTTTTTGTAGTTGCAAAATAAAAAACCAGCAGAGCGGGATCTTTCTTCGGCTAGAAGTCACATCCGCAACATCCATTAGGTCACAGAGCGACTGTATTCACTTACATTAATAAAAGAAACGCTGGCATTTTTCGTATAGTTATAATTGAAGCAGAAAGTCTGCAAAGGAAAACTCAGCAGACTTTAAGTGAAAAACACTGCGGGAAAAACAGCCATGCATTTCTTCCAGAGTCTTTTCCACAGCGTTTTTAGGATGCGGTTTGCTGCGTGGGGCCTTAGCCTAAAAATTGCTTCAGAAAACCTCTTCAAAAACTTCTTCATAAAAAAGTTTCAAAATCTTGTTCAAAAACTTAAAGCAGATTTTTCTGTCTAAGAAAAACTCAGTGTGAACTGATGCAGCCGCTCCGTGTACAAACAGACCAGCATCGTAACAGCTGGCAAAGCGCAGGAACGGAGGGGAGGATGCAGGAAATATGAATGCATTTTTATTTTCTAGCTTTCCCTTGCTATATGCATTTAATTTTATGATCCCGGACAACCCCTTTAAAGGGAATCTGTCAGGGGAATTTGGGACACTAAACCACCCACACGTCCATATGGACCTGGGGTTTAGTGTCCCAAATCACCCTGATATATCACAATCCATGGCCGCATTAAAAATAAAAGCGCTTTATACTTACCCGGCCGCTGTCCTCCCCGCACCTGCGCAGTTCTTCAATGAAGCCAGAGGAGTACAGCTCGACTTCAGTGCGCATGCCCCGTACCGCCGGCAATTGCGCAGTGAAGCCGGGGTGTCCATCTTCGTCTTCACTGAAGAACAGCGTAGGCGCCGGGAGGCGTGCCAACGAAGAAGCTCATGAATAAGCTGGACTGTTCTCAGCCAAACAGCGCTCATCGGACTCTTCTCTAGGTAAGTATAAAGGTTTTTTATTTTTAATGCGCCTGCGGATTGCATTACAACAGGGGGATCTGGGACACTAAACCCCAAGTCTATAAGGACCTGTTTAGGATTTAGTGTCCCAGATTGACCTGACAGATTCCCTTTAAGGGCCGATGATTGTTTTTAGGATGTTACAGTATATTGTAGTGAGTTAGCCCCTGGATAGTTTTCAATAACTAACTCTCAGTGTATCCCCAGCCTTAGTTTTCATAAATCTGCCCCTATATAATTTACGCAGCAACTTTTTGATATTTCCCCCAGTCTACATTTCGAGGGGTCAATTGGGGGACATGAAGGTACTTGTTTGTTGAATTAGGAAGTTGCAACGTGCTGTTGTCTGACTAGTAAATGTGAGCACTACATGAGCTCTGTTATATGAGACCATTTATAAATCTATAAAAATATATTTAAAAAACACTTTTTTTTTTTTTTTTAAATAAAAAAAATATTTATATTTTACGTTTCAACCAGAACAAAAAGAAAATAAAAATCTTGGAAGATCAGAAACTGTAGCCTTAAAACCAGGGCTATACAAGTGGAACAGACGAGACAAGATGGTGCTGCTGACCGACCAATTCATCACAAGTACACGTAGCGCTGAATTAGAAATTCTGCATTAACATATCAATGCGTTGCAGCCTCCAGAAACACAGAGCGGATTAACAGAGCACCGCAGAAAAGACCCTCCAGCACTGAGGGGGGCAGGAGAACAATACCCTACCAAAAGCTGCTCTGACACTGAATAGAGTCTATCAACACGGCTGGAAGAATGTGTAGCACGGCTTTCCCTTCACTTACCAGTCTGGCATATTGGACATGAACGGGGTTCAAGGCATCAGAATAGGTTTTTTGTTTTTGCTTTTCCATTCAGCATAACATATAGCGTTGAGCAAAAGTTTTAGGCAGTTGTAGAAAAAAAAGTGTTAATAGTTTAATGACGTGAATGAACGAATCCAACCAAGGACAACATCTGCAAGGAGTTTGTATGTTCTCCCTGTGTTTGCGACTGATAGGGAATGTAGATTGTGAGCCCATATGGGACAGTGACTGACAATCTGCTTGGCGCTATACAAGTGAGAGCAATAAATAAATAAACTCCATTAATATTTGGTGTGACCTTTGCCCTTTGCCTTCCATCAGTTCTTCTCGGTACTTGCAGACAATTTTTGGCAGAACTCGGCAGGGAGGTTGTTCCCACCGCCATCTTGGAGAACTAAGCACAGATCTTCTGTGGATGTAGGCTTTCTCCAATCCTTCTGTCTCTTCATGTCATCCCAGATAGACTCAGGGCTATATCTGTGGGGGCCGGATCATCACTTCCAGGACTCCTCCTCCAAAGTGCAAAGGTCACACCAAATATTGATGGAATAAATTTTTTCTGCATTCTCTTCATTTTGTTAATTGACAAAAATAAACTATTAGCCTTTCTATTTTTGAAAACATTCCTACTTTGCAGCATTTTTTACCACACACATGCCTAAAACTTTTGCACAACATTGCATGTAGAAACTATTAACCAGTTTCACATGATCTGGTTGGGTCATTTAACCTTATTCTATTATATTATTATTCTACCGATTTCCATCAGTCTAGGAAATGTAAATTGATATATATATAACTTTTTCTTGCACCTTTCTCAATTTTTCCAAAAATGTTGTGTATCGGTTTAGATTTTCTGCTTGTGACTGGTTTTATTATCCAACTCAAAATATCCCACTGCAATGACTTATACCCCTAATGGATGAGGAGGAGCCCACCTGGACATGAACAGTTCAATTCAATCTGTAGAAGCCAAGTTACCCAGCCCATAAGCCCTCTCTGGAGGATTAAAGGGGTTTTCCTATGTGGGCAAGTTACCTCTCCACAGGATACAGGAAAACGTGCAGATGGGTGGGGGTCCAACCTCTTCGACCCTCATTCTGGTTGGGCAACTCACCCATCGGTCCATTCATTTCAAAGGAAGTAGGTTGCGTTCTGAAAACAGACCCCTGACCCAAACAAATTCCAAAAATGGCACAAATCAAAACACTTTACAATGCATTTTATATTTCAGTATAGATTGGCTGCAGAGATTTTAGATAAGAAAAACCCTACAAAAAGTGCTGTTTTTCACAATAGACACACCAGTAGGGTGCACAATGGGTGTCCACCTGAACAGCAAATCTGCCTCAATATAGGAATGACTAATGTATCACTGCAAGTGTTGACAGATTGTATTGTATTGTAGGAAATATAATTGACAATCCCTATGGAAGCTGTAAAGGCAGCCATGTAAACTGTCAAGCTTAGTCTATAGTCATGTCATTAGGCATCATTGTAATTGAGGGCAGTGATTGCTCCTGCTGTAAGAATGATAAGAAACTAATAGCTCTGCTTCATGGAAAAGCCTCCTGCTCTACAGCCAAAAACAGAGGAACCTCCAATCCTGCTGTTATCCCTTTGACCACTGAGTCTATGAACGCATATGATGAAAGTGGACTGCACCCTTCAATCCGGTCACTTAGTTATTTCTCTAATAAGCTCTACATTTTATTAATATGGGTTATTGGCCATCTTCTTCACATTAAAGGGATATTCCAGTAACAAGAAGCTTCCCATTATCCACAGAATGACGAGAACTGGGGTGTGTTGGATCCCCACCAATCAGCAATCCTTTAGATAAGGGGTGACTTTCCCTACTGGAATTCCCATTTAACATTCATAACTTTGATATTTTACATGGCCTTCTTTATGTGGCATATCTTGTTCCTACCCTTGTTATACTGCTTCTTTAAGATAAATAATAAGTCCTTTATATAAAAAGAATTTAGCTAAAACCTCAATATATTTTTATTACTACATTTGGTTTATGACCGATTGAAGAAGGAGCAAGATGCATCCTACTAGTGGTCCATGTCCTGTAGATGGAACAAGACGCGTTCTTCTGGTGGTCCATGGCTGGTAGGTGAAGAAACAACACCCTTTCTTCTGCTGGACCATGAGTGGTAGGTGAAGGAGAAAGATGCTTTCTTCTCTCAGACCACGTCCAGTAGGTGAAGGAGAAGAGGCTTTTGTCTGGAGGTCTATGACCGTTAGATGAAGGAGTAAGACTCTTTCTTGTCTCAGACCACATCCAGTAGGTGAAGGAGAAAGAGGCTTCTGTCTGGAGGTCTATGGACGGTAGGTGAAGGAGTAAGACTCTTTCTTCTCTCGGACCACATCCAGTAGGTGAAGGAGAAGAAGCTTCTGTCTGGAGGTCTATGGCTGGTAGGTGAAGGAATAAGACTCTTTCTTCTCTCAGACCACATCCAGTAGGTGAAGGAGAAAGAGGCTTCTGTCTGGAGGTCTATGGCCGGTAGGTGAAGGAGTAAGACTCTTTCTTCTTTCAGACCACATCCAGTAGGTGAAGGAGAAAGAGGCTTCTGTCTGGAGGTCTATGGCCAGTAGGTGAAGGAGTAAGACTCTTTCTTCTTTCAGACCACATCCAGTAGGTGAAGGAGAAAGAGGCTTCTGTCTGGAGGTCTATGGCCGGTAGGTGAAGGAGTAAGACTCTTTCTTCTTTCAGACCACATCCAGTAGGTGAAGGAGAAAGAGGCTTCTGTCTGGAGGTCTATGGCCGGTAGGTGAAGGAGTAAGACTCTTTCTTCTTTCAGACCACATCCAGTAGGTGAAGGAGAAAGAGGCTTCTGTCTGGAGGTCTATGGCCGGTAGGTGAAGGAGCAGGAAACTTCCTTCTGCCAGACCATAAGCGGTAGGTGAAGGAGAAAGAAGCTTCCTTTTGCGTTCACATCTGGTAGATGAAGGAGCAGCCACTTTCTTATTTTAGCCCACGTCCAGCTCATTTGTCGTTGCCACCACATTTGTAGATGACATGTGTAGATGGTTACATAGCAAGTATGGTTGAAATAGTTCCTTCATACTAATAATTTCTTGCTATGTTGATCCAGAGGAAGGCTGAAACAACCCCCTGAGAACTAATTATTGGTTTGTCCTTAATTTAGGGAAAAAAAATTCCTTCCTGATCCCAAATATGGTGATCCATATAAATATAAATAATAGTAATATATAAATCCCTGCATTGTTGCTTGTAGAATCTACATGGATGTTAAGTGGTGGATCTTGGTAGGTTTGTCACAAATCTGTAAGGAAAGGTTCTTTTCATGATGTTGCTGGAATGGTGGAGATTTATATCAGGCATTTACTCCTGTAGGAAGATAAATACAAATATCTGAGTATTAGCTCTTTATATATAGTTTGTATAACTGTGTTATAGAGGCTATACCTGTTATACTTACAAAGTCCAGTTGGAATGGTGGGAGGCCTTAGTGGACTCCACATCTCCCCAGTTGTTGAGTGGAAGAATTGGTGGGATCTGATGGATGATGTTGTTGCCTGTCGGTCAGGTGACTGCCTTTGACTAGGTGTACTAAACTTTTTCTCCAGGGCCATGAGCTTTTAGCTACAACACTGAGCTTTAGGAAACGCACCTTGTTCTCTCTATATCACAAGGCAACCACATAGTCCATAGCAATAATGTGATCTTCTAGAGTATCCATAGATGCCCGTATAAAGATTAGGAAGCGGCACCCTTTAGCAATCGTCAAGACTTCTAGTTCTAGTAAGATTCTGTCCTCCATTTGACTCTTAGCCATGATTTTGATGGCCAGGAGTTCTTTGCTGACCCAATATGATGCCAATATGACCTGGAGGAAAATCAAAACAGATCAGACCAGAAGAATTTGGAGGATATAAGTTGATGTATAATAACAATAATAATAATTTGTCATGTGATTTGATCTACTTTTTGGGCATAAAAAATATAGATTATGGAGCAGATCAAATTTGTACAATGTGAATGAACTGTCACTTTTGCTGTACAGGGTCCATGCACAAAGCTCTGCGGTGTATATGACTTCTAAGACTTGTACGGGCTATATAAGCTTAACCTTTAGAAATTTCTTCTCCCATTCTGCTACTTGCTAATGTTGGCTTTATTATGTGTTTGTTATACTAGGGAAATTTAGCTTAGTTTGCCTTTCAGCATTTGACATTTAGTATGAGGCTGGAATGTTAGTTATATAACAGCCTCCCAGGCAGCCAAATGTGGAGCTGAAATTCTTATTTATATGGTTTCTAAGTAGTCTCCTCGGTGAACATCGAGCTGGATGGTCTATAGTGATGTGTCAGGCAGCCTGATAATACTGGACCCAAATCTGTACAGTCATGGTCAAAAGTTTTGAGACTGACACAAGTTTTGATTTTGAAAAAATTTGCTGCTTCAGTGTTTTTTGATCGTGTATTCAGATGAAGTACGGTTATAAGCATTTCAACAGTTTTTACACTTTTATGGACAAATATATCAAGTTTATATAAAGACTGAATATTTACAGTGTTGACCCATATTTTTCAAGACTTCTGCCATTCGCCCTGGTATGCTGGATATCAGTTTCTGGGCCTATTTCTGACTGGTGTCAACCCATTCTTACCTAATAAGGGCTCAGAATTTATCATAACTCCTGTGTTTTTGTTTGGCCACCCATTTTTTCAGAATTGATCAAAGGTTCCCAGTGGGATTGAGGTTGGGGGAGTTTCCTTTCCATGGATCCAAAGTTTTGTTCACCGAGCTCATTTTTGTCTTGGTAACTTGGCCCCAGCAGCCTTATAGCAGTGAATGGAGTGCCGTTCACTAGGCGCGCTGGCGCTTCATTCACATTCATGATGGCTTTCAGTCCCTCGTTGTGTTGATCACTGTGGGTTCTGATGGTCAGGCCCCCAGTGTCCTGTGGATGGGGAATAAGTGTCTTTAATAGGTCAACCCCCTTTAATTCCAAATGCCCGCTCCTCATTTCCATTAACATCAGCCTTTGGGGGAAAGTTGGGAGGCTCCCTTACACGTTAGATGGTTGGCTGTTCCTGTTGAAATCAGCAGGTTTATCCGATAAATATCTAAAGTGTGTGGCCAGCTTTAGATAAATATATATACTGTAGTTAAGTAGCAGTGCTCTGAACACTGCTAAGTTATATGTGCTGTGTTTATAATGCATATGTACATAGATGTCTAAAGACAGAGAAAGTCTTGGAGCCTAAAAGAGTTTTGCAGGGTCAAGACGGACAGGGCACCCTGGTGTAGTGAGAGCCGGGGGGTAAAATTTGAGGAGGTGCAGAGGGTAAAGTCTTACACAGGCCAGGAGCCTTAGGGGGCCCATAAGATGTCTCTTACAAATATGAGGAGACCAGTACTATTAATGATATGTTCTAGTTTGGGGAATGGTACAGATTTTTCACTGGGGCCCAGGAGTCCATGTTATCCCTCTACTGAGAGCAAATGAGAGAGAGAGTCTAGTGTAGGGTGTTCTGGAACAACTAACAACCATCACAGTGGTCTTTTAATGCAATAAGTGTATCTCCAGTTTCTGGAGGCTGTTGGTTGCCTTCTGTTCTGTTATGCAAGTAAAGTAATGTGTGCTCTGTTTCCTGCAACCTCAAATCTCCTAAGTCTCATTCCTTGTGACAACATCATGAGCACTCCAACCCCATCAGGTTCAAGAGGTCTGAAGACCATTAGGACATGCTCCAGGGCAGGTATATCACAGGCCTCCTTAGCTCTGCACCAGCCCGGGAGGAAAACTGGAAGAAATTTGGTTAAGTTATTAGCCACCATAACAAGTTTTATTTCAAATAATTACTACTCTCAGCCTTCGGGTTCTCTCCATTGGGTTGCTGCAGTTGTGAGCTGAATGTTCATTTGGCCAAAAGCTTTCTCTCCCAAGAACCCCTTCCTGTAGACATGCAGATACAGTTGGAAGACTCTCATACACATGAGATGGTTGGCCAGCATGGCAAAATTGATGGATTTAGCCAAGATTAATCTAATGTGTACAGTCAGTGTAAGTGTTCATGCCATATTACTGCTCTGTAGAAGCTCTGAATTGTCTGGAGAGACATTAGGGCACATAAAAGTCTATTGGTCAAAATTAGAGATGAGCAAAACCCCCTGTTTCATTTCGGGCTGAACTTGTTTGGAAGTGATACTCTTATCCTTACAGTCTCTTCAGACCCAAGACTATAATAAGTAGAGGCCTTGGGGAGATGTCGGCCTCCACTTATTAGACTTTGGCATATGAAGGAACCCTAGAGTATAATAGTGGTTCATGGGTGATGAGCCCCAAAAGTTTTGGATTTGGGTCAGCCTGAAACTTTTGGAAAATGTGGTTCTATCATCTCTCTAGACCTTACCCCATTATGTCTTTTACTTCATACTGGAACATATAAAAGTTTTTAATTTTGTTTTTTCTGGCTCATGAGGCAATTCTGGCTAGTACAGAATTACAGGACCTTAGGGTGTTGCTGTACAGGCTGTGACTCTAACTATGGCTCTATGTATTTGGTCGGCATCCCAAGATATCTTTCTGCCACAATTGTTTGTTATGAAGACTCTTGAGTGTTTTCTGCATCTATCCACCACCCTAAATTTCAGTACACTTGAGATCTCGTATTTTGATAGTGATTCTGCCATACCTGGTTACTGGATCCGAGTTATCTCCATAATTGCTTTATGTGGAATTTAGAATATGTTGTTGCTTGTGGCATTTTGATGAGTGGAAATATTCCGCTTTTGGCAGAGAGACCGATGAGCGATGTGGTAAAATTGCGCTCACTAATGAGAAGGGAACAGGAGATTTCACATCATTTACATTTTTAGTTAAAATGAGTCACCCTGCTATTTAGATGAGTGTAAACGCCATGTACGCTAATGAGCCGGCGCCCTCACAACCTGCCTACACTTTTTACATTTTCACAGTTACTTGCAGGTTTTGGCAAGTCCTAAAGATCAAAAACCATTCTGAATTATCTAGTAAATTCCATGGATAATGGAGGGATAGGTCATTAATATCATCGTTCCAGAAAACCCCTTTAAGGCATATGAACATCATGGGGCATCTCATATAAGCTAGACAGGGGCGGATTTGGCATTTCTGGGACCCCAAGCAAAATTATGTCTGCAGGGGCCTATAATTCTGTCCCATTTGTGCCCCACACAAAGTATAATGCCCCCTTAGTGCACCAACACACAGTATAATGCCTCCTTAGTGGCCTCACCCATAGTATAATGACTCCAACATAGTATAATACCCCTCCAGTGGCTCATACACAATATTATGCGCCCTTGGTGCCCCCCTCCACAGTATAATGTCCCATTAAAGGTTCCACACAATATACTTCTTCTTGAGTGGTCCCACACACAGTAAAATGTACCTCAGTGGCCCACACACAGTATATAAAGAAAAAAGTGTACTGTAGTGTACAAGGCAGAGCAGAGACACAGAAAACCATAGACTTCGGCTGCCTCACCCCTGTAATCCATTGTACTGTTGGTCAACATGTGGTCAGTGATCTCCCCAGATCTCTGAGACCCCTCACAATTGTGTGTGTTGTGTGCAGTGGCGTAACTAGGAATGGCTGGGCCCCAAGGCGAACATTTGACATTGGGCCCCTCCCCCCCGAACCGCCCCAGTGTATAATGATCGAAGACCCAGGGGAGGATACAAACAAAAAAAAATACAATGTTATATACCTCTTCCTGGCTCAGGCGCACTCACCGCTACTTCGGCAATCTTCAATGTTGGACCAGATCTCGCGTGAGCCGGTCCGGCGTCACAACGCAAAATGACACAGGCCCAGCCCACGTGACGTCTGGGACACCAAACAAGCCCGAAGCCTGTCAGAGCACAGGAGAGGTAAGTAATAGTGATTTTTATGTTCCCTCACCTCCCCTGGGCCTCCGATCATTATACTTTGGGGTCTTGTCAGAGTATAATGATAGCATGGTTGTGGGTTTGGGGCCCGCGGCTGCACATACCGATCCCCGCTCCTGCGAAGGTCCTGGGCCCTGTGGCAGCCAGTACCGCTACTACCCCGGTAGTTATGCCCCTGTTTGCATGGTAGCTAACAGCTCCCTGACAGTAATACAGTATATAAGTAGCTTCTTTTGTATGAATACAGTATCACATAATATTGCATTTCCCCCACGATGTCCAATATCATATATGATATTACGGTCTGCTAAAGGAAGCTCCACACCTTAGATAGCTATCAGCTGATGCTTATTGCTCAAGAGCTATTCCTCCTGACCCACCCATACACATGCACACTCAGCTTAGGAAATAAGCAACTACCAGACACCCCAGCAGGTAGCTCATCTGTCTTGAGGACAAAGGATCAGGCATGTCGGACCCTTTTTTTCACCTGACATCTGCCATCAAGGCAAAGGCAAGATGCCCCCATAAATATTAGAGGGTCATCTGGTCTAGATGAAATATAACCACTTTAAGACTCTGGGATCCCATTGTACAACAGTGAATCTTTGCATCTATAAACTGGTACAATAATAAAACTATGTTGTATACTAACGTAATTGTTAAAAGAGATCTCCATGAAGAATGTCCCATAAAAATAGGAGAATGTTTTTTCAACTTTCCTCCTAGTTCTCGAGGCTGGTGATCTCATGGCCATGCTTCCTTTTCTGTTTTCTAATGTTTTGCACTAGTTCCCATCTGCGGTGTTTACTACTCTCATCACTCCTACCTCCTGATAATATATGTATAGTCACTGTGGTTTTTCCCAAGCTGACCATACTGAGTTGTAGCCTCATTGTCTGCTTGTTATGTAGACAGAGCATACTGGGAACATACTGTACTGTTATTAGACAATTGGTGCCTTGTATTCCCTACAATCCTAACCAACTGAAAACAAACTATGAAAAAATGTGAAAAAACGATTTTAATGTCTTACTTTTATTACATATGAGTGTATTAGGTTCTAGGTCTAAAGCCCGTGACTGCACTGCTGGCTGACAATATGTCCCCATTTGTTTTCTATTGCATTGCAACATTGAGGTCCTAGAACAAATGTCTCCAAGAGACTTTGGGATTGTTAATATACTTTATTGGCAAATTTTGGCTCCTTTCTGTGAAATCCTGCATTTTTTTTTTCCCCTTGCTTCTCTATTGAGAGCTGTCCCTGCTGCTCAATGTGTACGGTGTACAGACTTGTGTGTAATGCAGGAAAATAAGTCTGGGGAGCGTCACTTCATGTCAGGTTATATCCAGGGCTACTTTAACCATAGGGACAATGGCACACTTACACCGGGCCCATGGTAGCAGGGGACAGGGGGACAGTCTTGCATTTAGAGTGCTATCCCGCTGTTCCTGGTCGCCCTGCTATGTCACAGCTACAACTCTTCTGCGTCCTCTGGGTGCAAATGAGTAGAGCACAATGGTGCAGCAGAGTGTCGTCCGCTCCATGCTTTACCATTCATCCGCGGTCTCTGCTCCCAGTGTACGGCTCAGGATGTAGTGACTTACATCGCGCTTGTTGCTCCCTGAAGCTGCCGGCAGCAGAGACCGAACACAACAGGGGAATGGGGGAAGGTGAGTATTAGGTGTCTTTTTCTTTGTTTGATTGCTACTTGGGGGCAACCTGGAAAGGAGAAATGATACTGGGAGGGCAACCTGGAAAGGGGACACAATACTGGAGGGCAACCTAGAAAGGGGACATAATACTGGGTGGCAACATGAAAGGGGGACAACCTGGAAAGGGGACACGATACTGGGGGGGGGGGGCAACCTGAAAGGGACACATTTTATTGTGGGGGCAACCTGGAGAGGGACATTATAATATTATATCATTATAATATAATGTATCTGGGGGCATCGGGGTGGGGCAAGTTAATATCTGAGGGGCCACTGGGGTGGGGACCTGTTAATGTCTGATGCCTCTGCAGGGGCATTATATTGTATGGGGGCCACTAAGGAGGCATTCTACTATGTGAGGACCACTAATGGGCATTATACCATGTGGGAGCCACTGAGGGGACATTATAATTTGTGCTGTCTGGTATTTCTAAATGGTGCACCTGGCCCACCAATATGTTAAAATAACCCTGGTTATATCCCAGGCATTATAAAATGTAGGAACTTGCTTCTGGTGTTGTATGAAAGAGGCAACTAAGGAGGCATTATACTATGTGAGGGCCACTAAGGGGCATTATACCATGTGGGAGCCACTGAGGAAAACTTTCATATGGCACTAAGAGCTATCACTGGTTGAAAACACAGTCACGATTGGAGCAGCTGCATATATATAACCCACTAGTGCTCCCAAGTGCTACCATGTAATTAGTGAAAGAGAAGGGATGAGATCACATAAATTGCATATATAGTGTGCACGAATATTTATAGATGCCCAAAGCAGATATTAGCCCTGCTATTTTATTTTCTAATGACCATAATAATGATAGCAACATGATTCTATAGTAAAGCATTAGTGTCATTTAAAGGGGTTGTATGGAGGGGGGGTTGTTTAACCCCCCCCTGTTTTTTTTTTTTTTTTTCCCCCCCCTCACACACCCCCCTAAAAAAAAAAAAAAAAAAGTATTTGGGCTTTAAAAAATATCCCCCACATTTTATTTTTCCCCCCCCCCCCCTTCCCTTATCCAATCCCCCCTTTCTAATTTTTTTTTTTTTTTTTTTTAAAAAAAAAAAAAAAAAACCTCCCTCCCCCCCCATTAAAAGTTTTACATTAATATATAACCCACCCCTGACTGGTTTCAACCGTTATATCTATGCCCAATAATACAGGTAGAGCACCTTAGTGTCATATCAGTGAGGACCTCCCCCCCCGCACATTTCTATGTTTTATAATGCCCAAAATATAACTGTTTGGAGTGACCTCCCCCAGACTCATTTTTTCTGCATTACACACAAAACCCTACACCATACTCAGTGAGAGGCAGGAACAGATCTCAATAGAGAAACAAGGTGAAGAATAAAGACATGCAGGATTTCACAGAAAGGGGCCAAAATTTGTTAATAAAGTACATTACAAAATTTATTAATGACACAAATTCTTCCAGAAAATGAAAGGTTGTTTGACAGTTTAGATACACTTTAACTTTACTGTTTCTGGGTTGGGGAAATTAGATTGTGAGCTGTTCGGGGCTAATGAGACTAGTGACTATTTCTGTATAACAGTGCGGAATAGGTTGGCATAAAAGAAACAATAGATATGCAAACCTCGTGTAGTCAGTTCCATTCACATCAATGCAACCCATGGCAGGGGTGGCACTGTTTAGAAGGAACGCTATGGGCAACGAAGACAGTTTTTAGACTGTTTTAACAAATCTGCCCCTGTATACTTAAGAGTCCAGTGGGCGGTCCTAATAAATCTGCCTGTTATTAAGTTAAACTACCCAGTGGACTCATAGAAAGACTATAGCATAGAAAGAGTAGGGATTTTTAGTAAATAACAAGTATTCCAAGAAAACTATATATCCATCTGCTGATCTCCTCTGCCTGGTAGATTGGAGAGCATTGTTATAGTGACAGGTTCCCTTTACAAATTAGAACTATCCAGTCAAAATATGCCTAAGCAATCCAGGATATTCAGTGCAGATAAAATGGCCGTTTTATGCCGAATTTCTATTATTTCACAATGTATTTTTGGAACTATGACAGTCAGTCTGGTGCCTTGTCTTTGAGGGCTTTCATAGACCAATGCAATAAATGTTTGTATAGTGAGACAAGATAGGGCAGGAGAATAATTACAGGTTACTGATCATATAACTACTAGAAGACGTAGAATCTGTCATTTCCTTGATTACCGGCAGTGTTGGTAAATACCATACCTCAGGCGCATGTTCACACTCCCACATAGGGCTGATGTAATGCTGGGATTAAAGTCAACGCTTACCTTTGGTAAGAAGATTGCATCAATGGCGATCCTTTGTTAGATTGGTATTTTTCAGTAATCTCCTGTAAGAATTCCAATAATAGAGATGTATACAAACCCTAGTTATTAGTGTAAGGTGATAGGAGCCACCACTCTCCAGAAAGTGGCCTTAGGTGGGAGATTACTTGAGGTCCTTACCCAAGATGGGTCTGTACAACTGCTTTGTGTATTTACTTAAGCTTTGTCTGTCTTATTGCGTAAGGCCGCTTGCACACAACCGAGGCTTTCCCTATGGGGTATCCAATGCTCTGTTCCGTTCTGATGATTATAGAGCAGGTCCTATCCTTCTCCGTGACATCGCATCATGGTATACTTGCCTAAATAACAATGCTAAACATTTCGGCCACCAGAATTAACCGTGAAATTGATATCTTATAGAGTAGCAGCTCCACACGATGCTTAAGTGCTGTAAATATCACCATACTGTGCTATAAACTAGTAGGTATGTGTGTTACACTATGTGCGACTACAGAAGGTGCCCATACATTTTCAATAGCCATTGGTCAAACTCCTATTAAGTTGACGGCTATTCCTCTCGACTTCCAGATACACGTGAATGCTCTGTTTGGCTGATCATGCATGTGTCCTTGTTGGGAGAGGAGAATAAGGAGATTTTCCAAGAGAACAAAGGATTGAACACGATAAAATTAAACATGCCGATCCTCTCTTCCCTTAACATGATCTCTGTTAGAAGGATCCCATACACATGAGATAGTCGGCTGGTCCTGGCTAAATCAGCAGGTTGGGCAGACATTTCTCTTATGTGTATGGAGGTCCTTTACATATAGCACCACAGCTCTATAACTTGCCATGGAACAACTTGCAGTTTTTTTCCCAGTTTGTCTCCATATCACTCTGAAACTAAAAATGGGAATGAATTTTGAGACATATGGAGGTACGGTATGGGCCCATAGACTTCTGCGGATGCTAGAAAATTGTAGAAAACTATAATATGGTCTTGTCCACCATGACCCTTTACCCACACTGACCTCAATCATATAGGGAGTAATTTTATAAGCAGGGACGTAACCGTAGCCCCTCGACCCCAATGCAAAATCTGTAACAGGGCCCCCACATACCATGTGGGATGTATAATACTATAATGAGGATTCCTCTGCACCCTCTATAGCTATGATGCGATTGTAAGCTAATATACAAGCAATTTCTTTAAATAACTTCCAAAGTGGTTCCCAAGTAAATCTGCATTTTAAAGTATTTTTGCATTTTAGTTACAAAGTTTAAATTTTGAACCAAAAAGTAATTTTTTTTCCAACACGTAAGTGTCACATTCCAGTAAATTCCTCAGTACTTATCATTCCTTTTAACCCTAAAGTCAGCTGTGCCACACACTACACCCCAGTATGAGGAATGAGGGAAGAATGCAGACTCAGGAGCCACAAATGTAAGGAGGGACTTGATCCTGGCTGGCTTTCCATAAACATCCCTAAATTGGTTATCCAGCACATGCATGTAAACATCTCCCACCCCAAAGCAGATATGAGAAAATAGTAACATGTGACACCCTCATGGCTTATATTTCTGTTCATAGTACATGACTAAGAGGGTTGACTAAGCAGCACTACACACAGTATCTGTCTATGGGGTGACAGGTCATCATGTATAGTAATCCTGCCTATGTGTATAGTCATCAATATGTGTATAGTTAACACATCACAACAATGGTGTTTCCGTTTTGTACTTTTTGGCTTGAGTACAGGCTTTATAGAATAAAGATATATTCCCTTAAAATCATCTTATCATATAGGGTACAATACTTTCTTAATGTTCTACAGTACATTGTCTGCTGTTGTGAGATAAAAATGTTTTATCCCTTTAATTATTGTATTGACCCTATGGCAGCTCCCATTGTATCTTGGATATACACACGTGGACAAAATTGTTGGTACCCCTCGTTTAATGAAAGAAAAACCCACAATGGTCACAGAAATAACTTGAATCTGACAAAAGTAATAATATATTAAAATTCTATGAAAATTAACAAATGAAAGTCAGACATTGCTTTTCAACCATGCTGCAACAGAATTTTTTAAAAAAGAAAACTCATGAAACAGGCCTGGACAGAAATGATGGTTCCCTTAACTTAATATTTTGTTGCACAACCTTTTGAGGCAATCCCTGCAATCAAACGATTCCTGTAACTGTCAATGAGACTTCTGCACCTCTCAGCAGGTATTTTGGCCACTCCTCATGAGCAAACTGCTCCAGTTGTCTCGGGTTTGAAGGGTGCCTTTTCCAGACGGCATGTTTCAGCTCCTTCCAAAGATGCTCCATAGGATTTAGGTCAGGGCTCATAGAAGGCCACTTCAGAATAGTCCAATGTTTTCTTCTTAGCCATTCTTGGGTGTTTTTAGCTGTGTGTTTTGGGTCATTATCCTGCTGCAAGACCCATGACCTGCGACTGAGACCAAGCTTTCTGACACTGGGCAGCACATTTCTCTCTAGAATCCCTTGATAGTCTTGAGATTTCATTGTACCCTGCACAGATTCAAGACACCCTGTGCCAGATGCAGCAAAGCAGCCCCAGAACATAACAGAGCCTCCTCCATGTTTCACAGTAGGGACAGTGTTCTTTTCAAGATATGCTTCATTTGGCTCAAACAATGACGGATGGTGCGATCTGACACTGATGTTCCTTGAGCTTGAAGTTCACCTTTAATCTCCTTAGAAGTTTTTCTGGGCTCTTTTGTTACCATTCGTATTATCCTTCTCTTTGATTTGTCAGCAATTTCCCTCCTGCGGCCACGTCCAGGGAGGTTGGCTACAGTCCCATGGATCTTAAATTTCTGAATAATATGTGCAACTGTAGTCACAGGAACATCAAGCTGCTTGGAGATGGTCTTATAACCTTTACCTTTAACATGCTTGTCTATAATTTTCTTTCTAAGCTCCTGAGACAACTCTTTCCTTCGCTTCCTCTGGTCCATGCTGAGTGTGGTACTCACCATGTCACCAAACAGCACAGCGAGTATCTGTAGCCCTATATACAGGCCACTGACTGATTACAAGATTGTAGACACCTGTGATGCTAATTAGTGGACACACCTTGATTTAACATGTCCCTTTGTTCACATTATTTCCAGGGGTACCATCATTTCTGTCCAGGCCTGTTTCATGAGTTTTCTTTTTAAAAAAAATTCTGTTGAAGCCTGCTTGAAAAGCAATGTCTGACTTTCATTTGTTCATTTTCATAGAATTTTTATATATTATTACTTTTGTCAGATTCAAGTTATTTCTGTGACCATTGTGGGTTTTTCTTTCATTAAACGAGGGGTACCAACAATTTTGTCCATGTGTGGAATTTATTCTCTCTATCATGATTTTCTACTCTCATACAACCCCTATAAGACAAGTATGTAGTCATTGACTATGGTGGCCATACACCTTAAACAGCTGCCGAGAATCAGCTACTCCTCTCAACCCCCTTTATACAAATGCATACCCAGTTTGGCCACGTGTGCATGTGTTCTCAAATGGGAGAGGAGAATAAGCCACCGCCAGATATATTGGGTATGTTGAAATCCAATAAGCTTAGCCCTTCTGTTTCTTAATATCTGTTGATAGCGAAAATTCAGCAAATCCTTTTACACAGCAGAAGTCACCTTTGTCTAATGTGTACGATCACTTTTACAGATACAGTTTAGAATGTAAGGCCAGCCATATTGCATTGAGGAATCAGTCAACTGCAATCTCACCCAGCTCCAACATATTCATGCACCTTTGGTATGGTCATCTCTCCTCCAGTCCAATAAGGGGAGCTGGTCTCCTGGTCCCAGGGAGCCCTGATGTATCTACAGGAAGAAGGAGGAAGAGACTCCAATTTGATGCCAGCAAAGAAGGATAACTAATGGAGCTGCTGAATTCACGGTGAACCAAGTAAGCCCCTGAACCCCGACAACAGGACTGATCCACTGAGCAGAGAGGTTAGAGATTAGACATAAAAACTAAACAGAGGAAAGCGCCTGCTGGTAGATGGGAAGGATACAGCACAGGTCTAACAGAGATACGTAAGAGAGTTCCAAGTAAACACTATTGTTAGTGTATCGAGTGTAAAGTGTAACCCTGGGAGACTACATGTGGGTGAAGAGGGAGACTCCCTCCCCACAGGTGCGCTACCAAAGGCAGGATGTTACAGACAAGTTAGTCAGTTGTATTTGTAGTTGTAGTTACTGTTTTTGAATAGACCTACTACAATAGACCTGTCAGTATGCCAAAGCCAAGGGTCTCCGGAATCTATTGCCATTACTCCTGCACGTTACACACATTTGGCTCAGCCGAACATTGTACATGAGCATAGTAGGAATAGTACATGAATAGGAGAGGGGAGAACAAAAAGATTGGGCTGTTGAAATAAATCTATACTAACTGCCCAATTCTCATCTCTTCCGACATTTGCCATCAGGGGAAAGAAGGAAGGATACCATATACATTTGGTGGCCATCCATGACTGCTGTAATTGGCAGGTTTGGCTCAAATACATCTAAGGTGTATGGGCTGCTTAAGATAAAGAAATCAGTGTCTTCACCACCTAGGTTCATACTAGAGTTCGAGTCACTCCGTCCCAGATTCCACTTAAAATTGTCAGAGAGAAAAGTCCTGCAAGGAGGACTTTTCTCTCTTCCGGTTTCAGTATAAAAATTGGCAGAAACCAGGCGGACCCCATTATAGTCTATGGGGTCTGCAGGTAACCGCTTTTTAAGCGGACAGGGACCCTGTCTTCTGGGTCTCCATGTGGACCTGAAGGACAGAAACCCAAACACTAGTGTGAACCTAGCGTTACCTAGAGTCTTGTAGAAGAATAATTGATTTACTCCTATGGATTCAGATGTAAACATAAGATACGGCATTGATTGGGTTAACATCTAATTAATAAAGTAAATGATAAGTTTCCCCTCTCATGGAGGTGTTCCTATTGGCAAAGGCTCCAGACTGAAGAATTTACAAGGCCAGTAAAGAGAGAATACTATATATCTTCACGTTACAACAGCTGCATAGCATTTGCACGCCTATTCCTTTATTTTGCGTACGTATATGGTGCCATCATATTCTGCCGTACTGTCCGATATAGGGCTCACAATGGACATTCCCTGTTAGTATGTCTTTGGACAATGGGAGTAAACTGGAGTACCTAAAGGATCCCATGTAAACTCCTTGCTGGCTGGATTTGAACCCATGATTCCAGTACTACAAAGTTATAGTGCTAATCACTGAGCCACCATGCGGCCCTTACATATTTGTTCCTTTAAGTCAGTACCATACTTAAAGTATAATTCCAGTTTCGGACTAAAAATAATATTGAAAATATCAGAGGCTCCCATTCTGGGAGATCATGCCCACAAATGTATAAAACAGACATTTATGTGAACAGTCACCATGTAATACTACAGTTCTCCTGTAGTGGCCACTGCAGGGGGAGTTTGCAGCCGTCTACATCTTTCCTTTGATGGTAATGTCTGATTGCAGGGATTTCAGATGCTGGATCAGCGGCTTTATTTTATGATAGGGTATTTTTCTTGTGACAACCCCTTTAAACCACTGCCCCATGCATGATGCTTACCTGTTATCTATAGCCATGGTTGTTTACTTCTACTCCACTGGTGTACAGCTATGATGTGCAGCTTTGGTGTTTGATAGTCAGCGCTGCAAGTAGTCTGCAACACCTAATTTATCTAACCAATGGCTCAAACTGATATGCTACTCCTCCACCATGCTTTGCACTGCAGCTCTGTGCACTCAAATTGGCTAGTGTCCAGACAAACTTAAAAATGGGGAGACCTACAGTTTTGCTCAATGGGTGTTCCAGTTTATACCATTTTTTATGTATCCAATGGATAGGTAATAATTTCTAGATAGGTGTGGTATGGCCGCTGGGGCCCCCACTGATCACTATGTCTCTCTTTCCCCCTGGCTGCACCAATCCAGAGTTTGACTAGGAGGGTGGTCAAGCATGCTCCTTGCCTTCCTTTGAAAGTCTATGTCTCTAATGTGCCATAGACTTTGAACCATAAGAAATTCTTTTGGGGACAAATTCAATAAAAAAAAATTGTCAATATCTGTCTTTAACAAAAATGGCCCTTTGTAAGACTTGACCTGTCTGATAATTGAACAATTTGATCAGACATGTGGATGGGTTCGCTGCAAACTCCTTACAATGTCTCCTTGTAAGTCACTTTCATATGTTTTTGGAACAACAACAAACACATTGGCTATGGGCTGACATTCTGGGACAATAGTCTGGCTGCAAAACACTGGAATGTTCCGAAAGCGAAATAATTACATTCCACGGGGACTGATTTCCTTTCTGGCTCAATATTTGCCGAGTATTATAGAGAAAATAAAAATAAAAACAAAAAGTTTCGGTAATTTATCTAACAAATAACATGGATGGGTTGAACATATTTAGTAGCTTATGTACTGGGCGACCTACAGACTGCATGGAGGACAATGAAAGCTATTCAGATGTGGAATGTAAGTATGTCGGCTTGAGGCTGAGGCCCCACATTGCAGAAACGCAATGTTTTTTGTTGCAGATTTTGCAGCGTTTTTTTGAGCCAAAGTCAGGAGTGGATTTAACAGGAAGGAGACATCTAAGAGTTTCATTTATACAGTGCCTTGTGAAAGTATTCGGCCCCCTTGAACTTTTCAACCTTTTGGCACATTTCAGGCTTCAAACATAAGGATATAAAATTTAAATTTTTTGGTGAAGAATCAACAACAAGTGGGACACAATTGTGAAGTGGAATGAAATTTATTGGTTATTTTAAACTTTTGTAAAAAATAAAAAGCTGAAAAGTGGGGCGTGCAATATTATTTGGCCCCTTTACTTTGCAGCAAACTCACTCCAGAAGTTCAGTGAGGATCTCTGAATGATCCAATGTTGTCCTAAATGACTGATGATGATAAATATAATCCACCTGTGTGTAATCAAGTCTCCGTATAAATGCACCTGCTCTGTGATAGTCTCAGGGTTCTGTTTAAAGCGCAGAGAGCATCATGAAGACCAAGGAACACACCAGGCAGGTCCGTGATACTGTTGTGGAGAAGTTTAAAGCTGGATTTGGATACAAAAAGATTTCCCAAACTTTAAACATCCCAAGGAGCACTGTGCAAGCGATCATATTGAAATGGAAGAAGTATCAGACCACTGCAAATCTACCAAGACCCGGCAGTCCCTCTAAACTTTCATCTCAAACAAGGAGAAGACTGATCAGAGATGCAGCCAAGAGGCCCATGATCACTCTGGATGAACTGCAGAGATCTACAGCTGAGGTGGGAGAGTCTGTCCATAGGACAACAATCAGTCGTACACTGCACAAATCTGGCCTTTATGGAAGAGTGACAAGAAGAAAGCCATTTCTCAAAGATATCCATAAAAAGTTTTGTTTAAAGTTTGCCACAGGCCACCTGGGAGACACACCAAACATGTGGAAGAAGGTGCTCTGGTCAGATGAAACCAAAATCCAACTTTTGGGCCACAATGCAAAACGATATGTTTGGCGTAAAAGCAACACAGCTCATCTCCCTGAACACACCATCCCCACTGTCACACATGGTGGTGGCAGCATCATGGTTTGGGCCTGCTTTTCTTCAGCAGGGACAGGGAAGATGGTTAAAATTGATGGGAAGATGGATGGAGCCAAATACAGCACCATTCTGGAAGAAAACCTGTTGGAGTCTGCAAAAGACCTGAGACTGGGACGGAGATTTATCTTCCAACAAGACAATGATCCCAAACATAAAGCAAAATCTACAATGGAATGGTTCACAAATAAACGTATCCAGGTGTTAGAATGGCCAAGTCAAAATCCAGACCTGAATCCAATCGAGAATCTGTGGAAAGAGCTGAAAACTGCTGTTCACAAACGCTCTCCATCCAACCTCACTGAGCTCCAGCTGTTTTCTAAGGAAGAATGGGCAAGAATTTCAGTCTCTCGATGCGCAAAACTGATAGAGACATACCCCAAGCGACTTGCAGCTGTAATCGCAGCAAAAGGTGGCGCTACAAAGTATTAACTTAAGGGGGCCAAATAACATTGCATGCCCCACTTTTCGGTTTTTTATTTTTTACAAAAGTTTAAAATATCCAATAAAGTTTGTTCCACTTCATGATTGTGTCCCACTTGTTGATTCTTCACCAAAAAATTAAAATTTTATATCCTTATGTTTGAAGCCTGAAATGTGGCAAAAGGTTGAAAAGTTCAAGGGGACCGAATACTTTCGCAAGGCACTGTATTTCCTATTCCTGCCAAGCCACTCTTGACTTTGACTCAAAAATCCACAGCAAAATCCGCAACAAAAAATGCTGCGTTACTGCAGTGTGGGGCCTTAGCTTTAAAGGTTTTTTGGGGGGGACTTATGTATTGATGGTCTATAGCAGTGGTTCCCAAACTTTCTGAAGGCCCACTTTTGGACTGAAGTCCCACAGGGACTGCCCTCTACCGTACCTGTATTTTGCCTCTTATTCCGCTGTAATCTTTCCTTTTATTCTGCCATTTTATTCTATTCTGCCATAAGAAATTTTGTGCTCCCATACCGGCAAAATATGTGTGACCTACTCTTCCCCATGTATCTTACAGTTTCCTGTCATGTGGTTCCCAAACAGTACATATAATGTGCCCCGGTGCTTCACAGTGTCTCCAAACAATACTCCAAAGCAGCCCCCACAGCATGATGATCCACAGTAGCCCCACAGAGTATAATGCTCCACAGTGGCCCCCACACAGTATAATGCTCCACAGTGGCCCCCACACAGTATAATGCTCCACAGTGGCCCCTACACTGTATAATGCTCCACAGTGGCCCCAGCACAGCATAATGCTCCACAGTGGCCCCACACAATATAATGCTCCACAGTGGCCCCACACAGTACAATGTTCCACAATGGCCCCACACAGTATAATGTTCTGCAGTGTCTCCACATAGTATAATACTCCAGAGGAGCCCCACAGAGCACAATGCTCCACAGTGACCCCCACCCAGTATAATGCTGCACAGTGGCCCCACACAGTATACTGCTCCACAGAGGCCCTAACACAATATAATGCTCCACAGTGACCCCACACAGTATAATGCTCTACAGAGGCCCTAACACAATATAATGCTCAACAGTATCTCCACACAGTATAATGCTCCATAATGTTTCCAAACAGTATAATGCTCCACAGTGACACCATATCGGGACTGTTGCATACAGCTGCACAGCCTATTTACTATTGATGGATTGCAACCCCCCAGCAGTCTTCATGCAACCCACCGGGGGTTACGGCCAACAGTTTGGGGCCTGGAGCCTTAGCGGTATTTTTTCTGTTGCAGATTTTGCTGTGTTTTTTTGGGGGTTTTTTTGGAGCCAAAGCCAAAAATGGCTTTAAAAGGTATGGGCTTTGGCTCAGAGTAGATTGATATACAGTATAGTTTTGTTAGAAAAGATTCAATAGAACTTGTAACTTATTTAGGAAAATTCCTGTTCATTCTGGACTTAGGAGTCCAGTGGACAGTCTTATCAGCGACTGACAGCTATCTCTAACATAGAAGAAATGCTGTCAATCACTGATAGGGCTGCCCACGGGACTCCTGAGTCTAGAATAAGCAGGAATTTCCCTAAATAAATAACAAGTTCTATTGAATTATTTCCCACAAGTCATATATCAATCTGCTCATCTTCCCCTGCTCTATCAGATTCCTTATTAACCAGATCTGATCCCACGTAACACAGCAGTGTGTGGCTATGAAGACTCCTCTTCTGTATAATGTTTCATAGGAAGTTGCAAATATTTTCAGTCAGCCATTTTGGAGATGGCGGAGAACTGTCTTCTGCTTATACAGAGACCCACCTGCATACAGTTCTTTCGTCTCTGGTTTCCTATCAGGGAATTGTACTGTGTTTCCGTCATGCAATTTTCTCTGCTTACTTAACTTAGTAAATAAGGTAAAAGCGCTCCTACGCTGAAAAGTCAACATTGTCATGACAGGGCACACACTCTGTGGATGTTAAAATCGTACTTTCAGGGTCACAGCTGTTAGGATAGAATCTCTGGAGCAAATATCAGAAATTACAGGAACTGGCTGACAACAGAGAGCAATAGCACAAGTTGTTTAAATCTCAAGCAGCGCTGAGAGGTAGATCCCAAGCACCGAAACACCTTCACCAGCACCAGCTGCGAAGCCAGATGGACTTGTGCTGAATTTGGGGCCTAAGTTATTACTACAGAAACTGGTGTAAGAAATAAACACTCCACTAACTGAAGTCAAACTAGAACCCACAATAAACTCACAAGGCAGATCAGAACCAGAAGGATGAATCAGAAGAGTCAACATGTCCAAGCCACAAGTCTGTCCGAGAGGTAACGTCAGAGCCAAAATAAGAAGACAAGTGAATTTTTAGTAACACATCTACAGTATTAGTAACATGGTAAACATGCTTTGAAAAAAAAAAATATAGTGCCCCCTACAGGCATAATGGAACAAACAAACGGTTAATAGATTATTATTCGAGATGAGTGAGCTGGTTTGCAAGAAACTAGAATCTTTATGAATGTTAAAAAGCTTTTGGGGTTTGCCACCCATGGATTTCTATTATAGTTGGGGGGCTCTTCAGACCCCAGAGTATAATATTCGGAGGTCAGGGGAGGTGGCACTGTGTAGTGGCTGTGCCGGGTTAATGCAGATCTGCTCCCATTCAAGCAGCTACCAAAATTGATCTTTTGACATGTTATATAGACATGCCAGGGGATTGTTTTGAGCCAGTTAGAAATTTCCATCACTGGAGATCTCTGACACATTGAATATTCATCAGAGTATAATAAGAGGAGGCCCAGGGGAGGTACAGAAACATAATAAACACTGATGCTCCCCTTCCCTCACCTTTCCTGGGCTTCCTCGAGGACCTTTTGGGTTATCTTTTGGCTTCCTGGGTGATATCATGGCCCCAGGGGAACCTTTGAGGCCTGTGATTGGGCCTCAGTGGTCACATGGGGAATGCCAACATCATGACCTTTGCATTAAAGAGCCAAGACATGATCCCCCGGGGCCCATGATGTCACCCAGGAGGCTGGAAGAGGCCAGAAGATGACCAAAGAGGTCCCTGTGGGAGCTCAGGAAGGTTTTTTATGTTTCTGCACCTCCCCTGAGCCTAAACTTATTATACTCTGGTGTCTAAAACTAAAAAGGCAGCTGAACCTTGTGAATATATGTGTAAGAAATGTTCAGTGAAGTAAATTTCTGAGTGGCTCAAAATAAAAATTAGCTGGTCATAAACAACACAATCCCCTTGCATGTCTATATAATGTCAAAAGATCAGTTTTGGTCACCGCTTGAATAGGAGCTGATCTAAAGTAACTTGGCACAGCCACTACACAGTAGCCCCGATTTACTAATCCTGCAGCGCATAGAAAGTGGCCAAAAATGTGCCTCAATTTGGTGCATTTTTGGTGCACAATGGCACATCTCGGCTCCTGCACCATGCACAGTGGGGGGAGCAAGGCAGGAATCTAGGTGCGATGAGGGTCAAAAGCCTGGAAGACCCCTTTAAGAATAGAGGGCATATTAGGGCTGACTTGCTATGATAACTAATGACTTCAGCTTACTCATTATTAATCTGATCCATTAAATGTCCTTACATATTTAATATCCCGGTAGTTTCACTGGAGCTGAGTCTACAACTTGAGAATTCTATTTTGGGATACAAGAAATGAGGGAAAACAATCTTGAAGTATTTTAATCCATGGGTGATGATTTTACCATCCCTCTATGTAAATACAATGTAAGGACGGGACATGCCACACTTTGTTTTAAAATGGAGTTTCCATGTTTTAGTTTTTCAGGGATATTAGTCAGCTTCCTGTTTAGCAAGTGCCGTGCAGATGTCAACAGGTCTATTATCCCATGTACTGTAAATGACTGGTGTGGTTTGTCATGAAATGACATAAAATGTCATTGACATTCGCTGCATTAGTACTGGTGGGTCCGTTTCTACACTTTTGAGAAAAGTTAGGTTAACCTACTTATTTTGGCAGAAGCAGTCAACTATCTATCTCCTTCTATCTATCTATCTATCTATCTATCTATCTATAGGTCTGCAGTGTTGGACTGGCCCACCACATGAGGATCCTCCAGTAGACCCAGACTCTAAAACAATAATGGTTCAGCAGAAGACACCCAAATTTAAAGGGTACTATGGTCTATTTCCTAGGAGTTGTTGGAGGGTGGGCCCCCAGAATCATGTTATCCAGGGGGCCCAAGAAACATCAATCCAACACTGCAGGTCTCAGTACAAGAAGTAGTGAAGACCTGCTATGGAGTTCCCAGAAATACTTGAGATATCCTTATCAAGAGTAGAAGATACCAATACTAGATTATTCAGATATGCTTTGCATTCTGATATATAGTTCACTGTTTATAATAGGGTTTGTTTTTTTTTATTACTTTATTTTCCATGTTATATTTTTGATTATCTGAATAATGAAAATGTACAACTTTTACTGGGCATGCAATGATGCAACTGAACTAGAATAGCCAGGTGCCAATTTTATTTGGCCACATTTGTGTACTGTAGAGCTGTAACAACCAAGGGAAGAGTAACCTAATTACTGTACATGTCTATAAAATTAAAGGGAAATTCCAGTCACAAGCATACATAACCCGAGGCAAGCATTTATAAGTAGTGAAGATACTTAAACCCCTTCCTGTGACACCTTTTTCCATTTTTTACTCCCTGCCTTCCAAATGCCATACTTTTTTTCTATTCCTATAGCTATATGAAGGCTTGTTTTTTGCAGGACAAGCTGTACTTGGTAACATTTTATACAATGTATTGGAAAGCCTACAATAGCAACTAAAAGGCTCCTGTGTTGCACGGAGTGGGTTGCTCTAAGGAACCCCCTCCATTGAAATGACCAAACAGAGTTATCTTGATCACAGATACTGCAGAATATACTCGCCAAATATATTTCAACTATCTATTGAAAAAGTTTTTGTTTTAATGTATGTATATACAGTCATGTGAAAAAATGACTCTTTAAAATCTATGGTTGTATGTATCAGGACATAATAAAAAAACATCTGGTCCTTAGAAGGTCTTAAAATTACAACCCAATAGAAGTGATGTGGTGGGACCTTAAGAGAGCTGTGCAGAAACGAATGCCCACAAACCTCAATGACCTGAAGTAACATTAAAAGAAGGGGGGGGGGCAAAATTCCTCAAGAACGATGTGAGAGACTGGTAAAGTCTTACAGAAAACCAGGACTTTAATTTATTCTTAGAACCATGGTTCTGTCATGGGCTGGAGTTGTTCACACATCGCTTGGTGGAATCTGCTGTGTGTTGTTGTTCATCTGAAGTTGGAGTTATCTAAAGTTAAGACCTGCTAAGGACCAGATGTTTTTTTACTACTATTATAAAGCCAAAAAATTCAAAGAAGGTGGACTTTGTTCTTGTCCTTACTATATAAATGTCATCTCAAGATGCTAGTAGACTAAATTTTTATAGTACAATTGTCCATGTTTGTGTTTGTGTAGTAGTATAGTAGGGTAATAGGTTGTAAATGGCACACTCAAGTAGTCTGTCCGTATGACAATGTCCTAATATGTCTCTATTAGCTGATATGTAGAGATGGGTGAACCTCCCAAGGTTGTTTTGTTTCAGGTTCGGATGGCTCGGTCCCTGATTTGTTTTGGCTCGAACAAGTTTGGATAGAACTGTAAGTGAAGTTATTATACTCTGGAGTCTCTTCAGACCCCAGAGTATAATAGGAGGAGGGGTGGAGGCCCAGGGGAGGTTTAATAAAATAAAAAAAAAATTATACTCACATTCCCTCACCTCTTTTGGGCCTCTTTGCGGCGTCTGGCGCATCCCAGTGACGTTATAAACCCCAATAACAGGTATCATCAGTGACCCCAGGGTGCATGACATCTCTAGGAGAGCGGTGGACACCATGAGGAGGCACAAATGAGTTGAGGGAAGGTGAGTATAAATGTTTTTTATTTTTATTTCACCTCTCCTGGTCCTCCACTTGTTAAACACCAAGACAGGTCCCCAATTGCTCAGTTTTTTAAAAAATTAACAATTTGGAATATTTGGGTCAAACCCGGATCGTGACAAAGTGGTTTGTCCATCTCTAGTGATATGTTCTGCTTTTCCAAACGAAATACATGTGTCTATACCAAAGAAAGTGCATTGGAGGGTTTTCTGGGACTTATATATTGATGACCTATGCTTAGGTAAGGTCATCAATATGTGATCAGTGGGGGTCCAACATCTGGGACCCCTGCTGATCACAAGTCCTGCAGCCTCTTCCCTGAGGCAATGACATCATTGGTCACATGGTACAGCAGTAGCTGGTCTGTAATACCCAACACAGTCCCAACGATACAGAATGTACAGCGATGTGTTTGGTATTGAGTGAAGGGGCTGCAGTGCTCACCTGAGTGTGACCAGTTGATCTGTGGGGTTCCTGGGTGTTGAACCCCCACTGATCACATATCCTATGCATTGATAACCTATCCTAAGGGATAAACCCCTTTAAATAGCATTTACACCAAAAGCCAATATATCAGATTCATCATCAAAATACTATAATACACGTTTTTGTCTCCATAATAGCCCCATCAGTAAAGATTTAGTATACACTAGAAAGGAGGTATTTAACCCTTTACCACCATAGATTAACAGGGACAATAACTTCTTCACCCCTCTAACAGGGAGAGTGAGAGGCAATGTACAGCCTAAGCAGACTGTTATTTTTAAAGGAACTCGGCAGGGAGGTTGTTCCCGCCGCCATCTTGGAGAACTAAGAACAGATCTTCTGTGGATGTAGGCTTGCTCCAATCCTTCTGTCTCTTCATGTCATCCCAGACAGACTGGATGATGATGAGATCAGGGCTATATCTGTGGGGGCCGGATCATCACTTCCAGGACTCCTCCTCCAAAGGGCAAAGGTCACACTGAATATTGATGGGATTTACATTTCTCTTTTCTTCATTCACTTCATTTTGTAATTGACAAAAATAAACTATTAACCTTTCGATTTATAAAATATTCTAAAATACTATTCCAACTTTTCCACGGTACTGTACATTAAAGTAGATAGGATTCAATATTGCACAACCTGTGGATAGATGTGGTTCTGTTTTTGGAAGAAAGCAGCCATATTTTTTTCTAATCCTGGACTGCCCCTTTAATTTAAGATATTTAACAAAGTTGAGAAAGTTACTGAAATTGATGACAGTTTTTGCATAGCGTCAAATGCCATTCAGTTAACACTTTGCAGACCAGAAGATGTATTAGAAATCCTATTTATTAAGGTGCAGGCACATCCATGACTAGCTCTACCCTAATGCTTCATTAATAAATGACACCGCCTGGCTGGATTACGTGACTCAGTACTCTGTGGATAGATGTAGTCAGAGAAACCTGGATCGTAAACAAATCTGTCATTTTGTGCTATTTTAATATTATGTCTGTTCAGCCCATGCACCAGTTTACCCCTGGGAAGACAATTATGTCTTAAGAATTCTCATCATGCACCTGCTGTAAACAATTTGTAGCTTATTTAGTTACTTTATAAAATTCCGTCCATATGCTTCATTATTTCTTATTTTCTACCCTTCACTCCATTGTGAATTAAAAGGATATACTTTTAATTGCCTTTTTTCTGTATTTTTATACCTATAATTTAATTAAAAAAAATGTTTCCTAGTCTTAATGGGTTGATTATACATATTTTATATATTTCTCATCTCTGGAGTACGATTATACTGTATTGTGAGGTCATGATGCAGCCACAGTGCGGACGAAAAATGGACAAGCATGCCAATTGCTCCAGTATTCTATTAACCACTTCAGTACCGGGCCAATTTCTCTGGTTCAGAACCAGACACATTTTTTTTTTTTTTCGTATATGCAGTTTTGAGGGCTATAACATTTTTATCATTTGGGCTATTCAACTAATTTTTGCATTTTTTTTTTCGGTGACACACAGGGCTTTATTTTTATGTTATATATTTTTTTTTTTTTTATAACCGGGAAAATATAAACAAAAGGGGAGGGAAAACATGTCTGTATTTCTCGTTTCATGTTTTTGTTTTTTTTTAATAGCACAAAGTGCTACTAAAAATCTTTTTAAGGCTACGGCCCCACATTGCGGAAAAGAAGCTTTTTTTGTTGCAGATTTTGTTGTGGTTTTTTGAGCCAAAGCCAACAATGGCTACAAAAGGAAGTGTTTATACTTCTACGTTCTGCTCAATCCACTCCTGGCTTTGGCTCAAAAACCGCAACAAAATCTGCAACAAAAAAAAGCTGCTTTTCCGCTACGTTGGGCCATAGCCTAAGCCTCACGTTGCAAAAATGCAGCTTTTTTATTGAAGATTTTTGAGCCAAAGCCAAGAATAGCTACAAAAGGAATAGGAAATATATAGGAAGTTCTTATACTTCTACCTTCTGCTCAGTCCACTCCTGGCTTTGGCCCAAAAAAACCCAGCAAAATCTACAACAAAAAATGCTGCGTTTCCGCAATGTGGGGCTCAGACTTAAATGGTTTTCCTTTTCCGTTATGCTAATTCTAATTTTCTATTGTATTTTCAGGGGTGGGGTGAAAACCTGTGATGTGGTCGCAGTATTGGTGTATTTTTTTTATATTTTTTAAATTAATTTAATTTGTATTTTTTACTTTTCTATTGACTTATTTATTTTACATTGTATCCTCATAAGGCCATAATAGACTTTTTGGGGACACTATTTTTGTGGCGGGGTGCTGATTTCCCCTGTAACTGAGGCTGATACCTAAAGCCCCAGTTAGAGGAGGAATGCAGCTTCCTGTCCATAACTACTGAGCTGATCTGAGTTCTCTAGGACCCAGCAGTTCCTAGAGGGGGGGAAGACTGGCGGAGGAAATACCAGCCTAAATAAATTCCCCCCATTCTTTGTAGCCGCTCTCCGCTCTTTTTAACAGGTAAAGGTCCTGAAAAGGGTGAAATTCTATTAACTAAGTTTTTCAATTTTTTTTTTTAGAAAATAGACAACTCCTTGAATGGAACTCCTTCGTACTTGTCATCACATCTCATACTAGACAAACTTCTAGGATAGTACACAGCCAGCACATGCTTCCGCCATGAGAGCAAAATGTTTTAGTTGTGATGGATTGCTGACAATTCATTGTATTCTCGTGATAGATTTATTAGTTTGTTATTTACAACCCTATTATGGTTGGAAAAAAATACTGCACAGTAAGAATGCTTTCAGAAATAGAAGGGTTAATAGTTTATTTTTGCCAATTCACAAAATTAATGAAGAAAAAGAGAAATGTAAATCCCATCAATATTCGGTGTGACCTTTGCCCTTTGCCTTCCATCAGTTCTTCTCGGTACTTGCAGACAGTATTTGGCAGAACTCGGCAGGGAGGTTGTTCCTGCCATCTTGGAGAACTAAGCACAGATCTTCTGTAGATGTAGGCTTGCTCCAATCCTTCTGTCTCTTCATGTCATCCCAGACAGACTGGATGATGATGAGATCAGGGCTATATCTGTGGGGGCCGGATCATCACTTCCAGGACTCCTTGTTCTTGACTCTATATTTGCGGTCGATGTCCTGCTGCAGAATAAATTTAGAGCCAGTCGGACGCCTCCCTGATGGTATTACATGATGGATAATCTGCCGGTATTTAATAGCATTGAGTGCACCACTAATCCTGACCAAATCTCTAACTCCATTTGCCGAAATGCAGCCCCAAACTTGCAAAGATCTGGAAGTGAAATTATTATATTTTGGGGACTCTTCAGACCCCAGAGTATAATAAGTGGAGGACCAGAAACATTCATACTCACCTTCTAGTACCTCTTGTGGGCCTCCTTGTGGCATCTGACGCTCTGTCTCTGCCTCTTCGGTGAGATCTGGTGATGCCATGCACCCGGGGTCACTGCTGAAGCCTATGATTGGGCCACAGGGGTCACATGGGCGCACTGCGTGTTATGACATCCCAATTTGGGATATTCAGGTTGAACCCAGCTTGTGATGAAGTGATTCACCCCTTTCTAGTTTTGGAAGCTGTCCTGGTGTCAAGAAGGGCAGCAAAGGGGCACTATGTTAAATTCAACTCTACATGTGGGATAATCCAAGCCTTATTAAAGGGGTTTTCCACACAGAATTTTTTTTTTTTAAAAAAAGGTCTGTTAGTGCTATTTATGGGTTAATAAGTGCACCCAAATACCTTTAGCAGTGTTTTGAGTGATTTCTGGGTTTCTCTGGGTGCTCCTGGCATCTTCTGCATTTGTTTACATGGTATAGCTTCCTGGTCTTAGCTAATGCAATGCATCATAGAAGTTGTAGGCTGACTCACTCCCTCTCACTACCTCCCCCTCCCTCTCTCACACCCCCCTCCCTGTCTCCCTAGCTATGCCACCCACTACTAGTCCTTCCCAATTAACTCAGCCCCCACCCCATCATACTTGCCTATCATCCATCCAGACTTCCTTCTGCAGGACGGCTCCTCCTCTTCTTTGACTCTACTGGCGTGTGCGCAATAATCCCAGTGATGCGCTGCAGCCGGCAATCCACCTCTACTGCGCACACACCGGAAGACGTCACAGAAGAGGAGGAGCCGTCCTGCAGAAGGAAGTCTGTAAGGAAGACACGTAAGTATGAAGGGGTGGAGGTGGGTGGGGCAGTATTGGTGACGTTCAGTTTCCGGAAACAGGGAAACGGAACGTCACCGGATAACCAGAATATGTCCCTGGTAAAATGGGTAAATATACATTTTTGCTAAATTATGTAATTTAGAAAGTAGGCGGGGGGAGGGTGTTTAGATTAGTGTATGAATTACATTTTATCCCGGACAACCCCTTTAACTATAGTACAGGATTCCATTGGAAACAACGGGACAAAATTAGTGGCAGATTTCATGCTTTTTCTTTATGCAGATTCTGTTGTAGAAATCGTACCATACATGATGGTTGGTATAGTGATTATATTGAACTCTGGTAGTTGTCGGCATTGGGGACCTATTTAGCCATAACCTGGTTCAGTCTAAACTCATATAATCATCTAGAATATTCTGTATTCACAGGACCTAAAACCAGCAACCGAGAGTTATGGGCCCAATCAAGTGTGTTCCATCTGTACCAGCCAAGTGGAGATTTTATTACAATGTTCCCATCACTAAAATAGTTAAAGGGATATTTGGATGTTCCTCCATTGACATGTTCCGTGGATTCCAAATTCTAGACGGCTCTGCTGCATTCTAAAGAGAGGGCAAAAAAAGTTCAGCCAAAGTTTAGAGGGGCAGAAAATAAAAGCACAGGCTGTAAGAAAAAGAGAGAGGAATGAAGACAAATAGAACAGACCTTTGTAGACCTTGTATGTGCAGCGTGTGTGACTACAATGGGATATATTATACTGAGGTTTATGACGCTCTAATAGACAATGTGACTGCGTGCAAGTATGATCAGTCTGCAGATGCAAAGCAGGGATAAGCATCTCTGGTCTTCAGGTACTTTACATCACATCCTAGGGAATATACAATACTGTGCAAAAGTTTTAGGCAGGTGTGGAAAAATTTCTGCAAAGAAAGAATACTTTCAAAAACACTCATGACAAAAAAAAACAAAAAAAACAGTAACACAACCAGATAAAAATTTCGGCATAGAGTTATGTCTAAGGCAGACATGTAAATGATTCTAGGTGTGGTCTGCCCCTTGCCACAATAGGGTATAAAAGTGCTTCCCCTGCTGCCCCATAAGAAGGTTTTCAGAGGCTACTTTTGGGTAGTGTGCCTCTTAGTATGAGATCATTGATGGATAGACATGCCTCTGTAATGCACTTGAAGACATTTTGCCCAGTTGACAGATTCTGAGAGAGGGGGCGCATCATTGGACTGACAGAAGAAGGATGGTTGTTTCGACGAATTGTCCGCCATCTAGGCTATTAGGAGGTGCATAAATGTGCCACAGGATACCATATGGAAATTGTATACCTTCATGCCTAACCATATGTCATCTTGTTTCCCGACTGACCAACAGGTTACTAGAGCCTTCACTCAGTTGTACAGTTTTCCCCAATAAACTTCTCCTTTCGCTCAAATATTATGATCACTTTTCTAAAAAGTTACATTGCACTCCAACAACTCCTTCTTATAGCAGCATTTTTTTGTCAATGTTAATAGTTTATTTTTGTGAATTAATAAAAAGAAGTGAATAAAGAGAAATGTAAATCCCATCAATATTTGGTGTGACCTTTGCCCTTTGGAGGAGGAGTCCTGGAAGTGATGATCCGGCCCCCACAGATATAGCCCTGATCTCATCATCATCCAGTCTGTCTGGGATGACATGAAGAGACAGAAGGATTGGAGCAAGCCTACATCCACAGAAGATATGTGCTTAGTTCTCCAAGATGGCGGTGGGAACAACCTCCCTGCCCAGTTCTGCCAAATACTGTCTGCAAGTACCGAGAAGAACTGATGGAAGGCAAAGGGCAAAGGTCACACCAAATATTGATGGGAAGACTATTTTATGACAAGTTGTGCCCCACTTACAGACTACACACTGCTATGGTCTATAAGCCCCAGCAGACAACTTACTGTTAAGTCCGCTCCCTCTGTGAGCAAGATCATTCCTGGTTATAATAATATGTCTATAAAATTGCTGTTTCATTCCTCAATGTTTTTTGGAAAGCCACCAGCTGCCATGTCATTATTTTAATAATGGTGAAGTAAACTTCATTCTAACCTTCAGTAATACCTGAAATAAGGTACGGTGTGCTGTCAAGCCTCCTAGATGTTATGTTAACATTATAAAGAGAACCTGTCACCAGTCTGAAAAGCCCAATAACATACATCATCTGATCGGTGCTGTCACCCGGAAAATTTTGGTGTTTTTTTTATCCAAATCTGTTCAGCCATTCTAAAGATATAAGCCCTTTTAGACACTAACAGGGGAGGTTGGAAGTTTCATCCATCTCTACCCAGAACATATTTAAAGCAGCCTCACAGTGCACCTGACACCTGAGCAATATAAGTTACTAGCCTGTTAGTTCCAACAAGGGAGTTCTGTCACTGTATTCTGCTTGTTTATGACTTCTTTGATCTTGACCTAGTTCTACTGATCTCCTGTGTCTGACCTCAGCTTGTCCCTGACTCGTGAACCCATGCTGCCTACTCTGACCTTCTGCCTGTTTCCAACTCTGCATAAAGTATACCAGACATTGATTTTGGTCCGTACTTGACTACTCTCTTGCCTGGTGTGTCTTTCTGTGCCTCGGCCAGCCACCACCTACACTGGGACCACTCCAATGGAGTTAAAGGGTGAACATCAGGGAGGCTACTAGACAACGCCCTTGGGAATGGCCCAATGTCAAACCAGTTAGGTAGTCCACAACCCTCTACCGTTACAAATGGAAAACTTTGATCTTCACAGCCAGAAATATTTCACCACTTTATAAACTATGTCCCTTTTCCAGGTCAAAGACTGGACAGTACTGACAGTCTATGACAGAAGACATTAATTCATTGCTTATTGGGATTACTTAGGTAGTAAGACCCAGAGCCAAGACATTGTATAAGAGCTTCCATTTACGGGTCAAGTAAGGTTTAGGCTGATAACTCTCCCCATACATGAGCTATGCTGAGTATGAGCTAACCTGGTTGTGACAACAGTTGCTGCTGTGTATGAATGCCGCATACTATGAATGAGTATAATGTTGTCATAGCTCAGTAATGACAAAGATGCCATTAAACAGACAGGAGTATGATGTCTGCTGTCAGGCATGTGATGAGCGCACTCCACATTCTGCCATTTCCTAATGAACGTTCCATTATGCGCCGATACTTCTTGCTTCTGTTTATTTGCTCTTTATGCTTTAATCTAATTTGGGTGTCATATACAAAGACAAGCTAGAACATGAAATGTCAAGTCAATCCATGTGGAAAACTGCAAGGCATGGCGATGAGATACAATGGCAGAATCTGCAACTAGTGAAGACTGAATCTTGTGAAATTCGGATTGTGAGGATTTACTTGATTCGGGTGTAAAATTTGTTTCAGACTGAATAAATTTGGATGTGTCCTGAAATGTTGTTTTTTTTATACTTTGGTCTTTCTTCAGGCCCCCCCCGCCAAAAAAAAATAGCCACCTGTCCTAGACTGAGCCACAGCAGCCTCCAGTTTTCCTGTCCACTTTTTCATAATCTTATGTATTTGGAATCACCAAGAATTTCTTTTGTCGCATTATCCATTGTCAAGGACAATAGTATTTAACAAACAAACCAATGGGGAGGTTAGATGGAAATTTTTTTTCGTCATAAGATGGCTGTATTGCTTGGCGTCCCCAATAAAGCCAGCTACTCCCAAGTACAAGCAACCTGCTCTAGCACCCAGCAAGGTCAGGCAGGTGCCAGGGCCTACAGACAGAGCCCACTGCTCTGTATATGAAGCAGGAGAACCTACACAGATATTTCCCTGAACTTGGATTCTATGTAGATTCCCCTCTGACACAGGACAGTGCTAGAGGGGCCCTCTTCCGAAGTCTTAGCATGTTTAAGAGAGGACTTGCTATATAAGTAATTCCGAGACTGTTCTTGTATGTTGTCCCTGTCTGGTCTTGAACCCATGACCTACTGCATGGGAGGCAAGTACATTAACACTGAGCATCAACTGTTGTCTATGGGAGGATTTCCTCAGCCTAATCTTCAATTGTATTCTTTTTTATAGGTATAATATACTGGTATATATATACCGTATAAATAAATATATATAATATCCCAGTATATTTTCATTGAAAGAAAAAGCTGAAAATTAAAAGTAAGAATTTTTATTTGATATTAAAAAAATAGTGCAAAAACTATTACAATAGATGCATTTTTAAATGAAGTTTTTACAACACAGTAAATAAAATGAACATATTTGTTATTTTTGTAATCAGATCGACCTGAATAATACAGTAAGCCATGTTATTTATGGTGTTAAAATATGTACATAAATACGTAAAGTGATATAGTTTATAGAAATTACAGAAAAATATATTTATGTTAGATGGTCAACCAAACCTGTCAATATGGTCTGGTTCAGCAAATGCACATCTAATATGTATAGCCACCTTTAAGGGAATGTATTGCCAGAAAATTACCTATTTTTTTTTTTTTTTATCAAGTTTTATGTTAAACATATTTTTAAAGAACTTGTGGGGATGTTTCATGTTATTACCTATATTTAAAAAAAAAAAAAAAAATCCTACAAATCCTGCAGTTCTGACTCTGGCCACTAGGCAAGATAATATGTTGAGACTTCCTGTTTGCTGTCAATTTTTTTGCAGCAGTCACCTCACTTACAGCACTCTGATGATCACAGATATCATGTATATGTAGATAAGACACAGAATCCACCAGTCACAATAGAGATTTTCACAGTTTATCTACTCCACTGTCTGCACAGGTCACAGAGCATGCCCAGAAAACTCTCCCATACAAGTAAATAGGGTCTGCTCTAAACCATTGTCTCTATGGCCATGTGTCTGTCTCCAGGTAACAGGAAGTCACAAACTATTTTAGGCTTAGTGGCAAGAGTTGCAATTGCAAGATTGTTAGGATTTTTTAAAAATATAATAACATGTTAAATTTGAAAAAAAATCGCCAAAAATTCTTTAAAAATATGTTTAACGTAAAAAAGGGATTAAATCATTTCCTGGCAACACATTCCCTTTAAATCTCCACCCCTCAGTTCAAGTCCAGCCTATCACAGTCCTACTAAAAATCATATTGCCCCACCCAACTAGTAACCCTTGCTTGCCCTGCTTTGTCATGCTCCATGCTGACATTGCGGCCTCTTATATTGCAGCACCTCTACTTCTACTGTACAATGCCTAAAATAGACCTGCGCCTTTCTTTTCATTTGCTTTTTAATTTTTTTTTCTCCTTTATTTTCATCTTTTCCATATTCCCCTAAGTCCTTTCGTAATTGTTATGTAAATCGGAAAAAGCGGTCACACTTAAATTTGTAAGGCAGATGGCACAATCCTGGCATTAAAGGGATTAAAGGAGGGGCGCAGGCATGAATTTAATGAAATGTTATACTTGGGATTATATCTACTCATTTCCAGTGATCTCGGAATATTATTAAAGTGTGCTTTCTATAGAGGCCGATTCTGCATCTCAAAGGTCATGTACTAAAAAGTCTATTATTCGTGTCTAATGCGGGATTTGCCCACAATACATTTTTACATATTCCGACCATACAATAGCAAAGAAAAGCTCCTTAGAGAGTGTATAATTTTGCATGACATTACTTTCCTGGGGGATGCATTGAGTTACCCACAGGGTAGATCTAAAGGCAATAGTGTGTAGACTGTTTATGCATCTTTTAACTAAGGAAAAAAATGTTTTCCTTCAGAATAATTGATGTTCGGCAGTTCCTGTAACCTTTTATAAAAAATAATACCCAACCCCCTCACATTATGTGCAGAGCCTGTATGTGGGTTCTGTATAACTTATGTGTTGCTAAATTAGGAGCTAAAGCTGATATTTTATTACAGGCAGTGTCAGACTGAGGTTCCTTGGATCCACCAACAGTGCACCAGGCCCTCCGGCAGTGGGGGCCCCTTCAGTGGACCCGGATCTAGTGGGACAATCCAGCATTTCAGGTGCTGTCCTGCTATTTCAGTTCCCAATGTTAACCGCATCCTTTGTCTTTGGTGCAGATACAAATCGGATACAATGATGGAGCACCATTCATGCTTTGGCTTCGGCATGGAAGCTCCATGAGTGCTGATTCAGTGACATCACTATCTTCAAAGCCTGCAAGCAGATCTGTGAGGGCGGGGCTAGGTGGGTACAACTTTTTTTTAAATTTGTATGTATTTTTATTTTTACATTGATTGAGCAGTCACTGAAGCGGCCGGGGACATTAGATGGGACCACTTGAGGGGGCACCGTATTATATGGGGCCACTTGAGGGGACATTGTATTATGTGGGATCTACTTGAACCACTTGAGTGGACACTGTATTATGTGGGGGCCGCTTGAGGGGGTCACTAAATTATGCAACAGACACTTGAGGGGATGCTGCATTATGGCCATTTGAGAAAACATTATATTACGTAGGGACCAGTTGATGGGACATTAGAACATGTGGGATCCACTTGAAGGGACATTAATTATGTGGAGCCACTTGAGGGGAGATTATATTATGTGGGGGACACTTGAGAGGACATAAAATTATGTGAGGGGGTCCACTAATAAAACCTTTGCACTGGGCCACCAAGGCGTTAAAATGGCCCTGCCCATCAGACAAAATGATTTCGACAACCCCTAGCAAATAGAGCTTAGAATTCTTCAAATTTGCATGTCTTTTCTTAGGCTATTATTGTGTTACACCTGGGACCACCAGCCCCAACTCAGAGCTGCCCTGATGCCATGGTGGATGCCATGGTGGCTGCCATGTTTCCCACCTCCAAAGGTGACCTATTAACACCCCCTATAAGAATATGGCATAGAAATAAAGACAACCAATACCTCAACATCATCAAGAACCAACATCAAAATGAAGACACATTCACATCATCAATTTAGAACACATCATATAATTAAAGTTACATAAGCCTAATTATATTCCTCCATACCTGGGAACTTTTTTGGTCTGCTGTCTGGGAGCTTACTGGGAAAAAAAATTAACTTGACCACTCCCAATTTTAAAGACACAACCCTTTTTGAGGGTTAAACCACTCCCCTTTTTTGGGTGTGACATCCCCCTCCCCTTTGTGATGTAGGCAGAAAAATATGTCACTCAGGCCCCTTTTTTGTGACGTGACCGACACATAAAGCGCCCATGTCACATATAAGATGACTGGGAGCCCAGAGGATGCAGGATCATTCTGCTGGGTCCGGCAGACTCGCCCCCTCTTCAAGAATGCTGAGAGGTCATCACGGGTTAACATCAAACACAAACAATGGCAAGCAATGAAGTCAACAACAGTAATGACATGAACCATTAGAATAGAATCTAAGACTAAACCTAAACATTACTGTGACATCATCATTAGAGAGAACAGTCTATGAAAACAAACACTATAGTGACATCATCATTATTAACTGTCACCTGTCAAAGCAAAGACGCAGTACAAATGACTAAGCTCCATATCACTGTGTTTAGATGATATACACGTCAAACTTCTGAAGAAATTCAGTACCATGATAGACAGACACTTATTGCTAATGCTAAGATGACACCTGCGTAGTTGTTTCCACTCTTCTGATCCAGAAGAATAGCAAAATGGATCCATTATATGATGGACACAAACGGATCCCGAGGGACCTCATTATCTATGATGCGTCCTTGTAACTCGAATCGTCAGATGAAAAAGTTGGACTTGCAGGAGTCTCCGGCACAGATGTGAACCCAGTCCAATATATAAGGTTAGGAATGAGCGAGCCAATTTGGTTAGAATCAAATTCAACCTGAATTTTCTAAATATTTCAAACCTGAAACTTTTAGGGTTCATCATCAACGAAACACTATTATACTCTGAGGCTTCCAATGACCCCAGAGTGGAGGCCCAGGGGAGGTGAATTAAAATAACAAACACTTATACTCACATTGCCTCACCTCTACTGCACGTCCAGCATCCTCTTCAGACCTTTTCCGGGCCTCTGGCTGTGTCCAAATGTTGTGACACCCACCCACAGGCCTCGGTGATGACCCACGTGGTGTGTGAAGTCAGCCAGAGGCCGGAAGAGGACACCAGGAGACCACTGGATGCTGTGAGGATGCCCAGGAGAGGTGTGGCAAGGTGAGTATAACTGTTTGTTATTTTTACTCACCTCCTCTGGGCCTCTATTTATTATACTCTGGGGACTAAGGAGACCCCAAACTATAATAATCATGCTAAGTACGGCCCGAAATGGACCAGAGGCCTGAACCTCGGAAATATTAGTTGAAACAAATCTCAGAAGGTTCGCCAATCTCTAGTAAGGATCCTACAGTAGAATGACCTGGTCTATTTCACATGTCCGCTGCATAGCAAATATCGTACCAGTCTATGTAATAAGGAGTTAAAGGCTGAGCTGGGAAACCATAGCTCTGTCCAACCAAGTCCATTGTGGGAATAATATATGAAGGTTTTCTAAGACATCCTATCCTCAATAACATAATATAATACAAGCTATGAGTGCATCTGGAAAACTATTGTGATGTCATACCAGTAGAACACGGTGAGCTAAAGACAAACAATATCACTATAGATCAAAACTTTAAAGTGAAGACACAGACTATTGTGACATCATCAGAAGATAACATAGCCTAGGAATGAAAAAAACACTATAATGACATCATTACAATATAATAGTCTATAATTAAAGATACAAAGTATGATGACATCATAACAATAGAGCATGGGCATGTGTCTGATTTATTGAGAGGACAGAGCATTTTCATATTTCAGGCGCTCCTCACCCCAGTTGGGTATTTTATTAAGACTGGCGTAGAAGAAGGGTTATTAAGAAAGGTTAATAGTTTATTTTTGTAATTTATCCAAGAAGAAAATCCCATCAATATTTGGTGTGACCTTTGCCCTTTGCCTTCCATCAGTTCTTCTCGGTACTTGCAGACAGTATTTGGCAGAACTCGGCAGGGAGGTTGTTCCCGCCATCTTGGAGAACTAAGCACAGATCTTCTGTGGATGTAGGCTTGCTCCAATCCTTCTGTTTCTTCATGTCATCCCAGACAGACTGGATGATGATGAGATCAGGGCTATATCTGTGGGGTCCGGATCATCACTTCCAGGACTCCTCCTCTAAAGGGCAAAGGTCACACCAAATATTGATGGGATTTACATTTCTCTTTTATTTGGTCACTTTGCATATTGTTAATTGACAAAAAATAAACTATTAACCCCTCTATTACTGAAAGCATTCTTACTTTGGAGTATTTTTCCACACCTGCCTAATACTTTTGCACAGTGTATATATAGAGAGAGAGAGAGAGAGAGATATTTATTATTTTTTTTTTTCCCTCTATTTTCCTTCTTTGCTCCATATTGTTATTTATCATATTTGTAGGACTGCAATGAACAAATATTCGAAATATCCCAAGAATTTGTAAAATCCCAAACATTGTGCAACACGGTGTTTTTCAGATTCATCTTGCCCTTGTCGTTTTTATTATTTCCTTTTGTTTTTTGCTGCAGATATGACACGGAGGAACCAGTTATGTCTTTACTTCTGACATTATGAGACATCACAGGACAATATCGGTGTCGGGTCCATGTTAAATCATGTTCCATTTACTTTGACGGCCCTGTAATGTGCCCAGACATCCATCGCCAGTAACCTGAGATCAGTTTATTTTCAGGGGATATTTCTGACAAGCTCACTGCTTATTCAGAAAATTCTTCCTCTGTTTATAAAAAAAAAAAAAAAAAAAAAAATTCCCATAAATGATAAGGCTTCCCATGATCACATGACCCGAGAGACTTGATTTTCCAGATTGCACTTTTTATAATAATGAACATGGTGATAAATAATATCTTGTTATCTTATTACATGAGCGTTGGCGAGCTTTTATTCTACTGAATAAACTGTATAATATAAACCATATGACTACCCATCCCCCGGTCTCATACCAACCCAACACATCATGAAAAATGTTTCTGTTTTTCCTCTAAATTTTTGGCATTTCTTTGGCCTGATCATGAGGATGACCTTTAGTAGTGAAGAAAAATAACGAGGATGTTGATGAATAATATGACTAAACACATCGTGGTGCGCTAACAGATAGGAAGCATTGGGAGCCCTAGCGTGTCTACAGCACCGGCCAAGTCACATTTTTCAATTTTTTTGTAACAGCTGTAGTTGTGATTTTAGATATTTTAGAAATCACTTGTTTTTTTCTCAATGCCAAGGTTACTCAGTTTATTTTGCACCATGATAAACTTTTGCTCAAGACTAGCGTAGGGTGAACCTTGAGAGATTCATTTTGCAAATATTTGCTAGGTTTGTCCTCCTTGGCCTGAACCAGAAGTTCTATTATTATAGTCTGGGGTGAAAGTCCAGGGAAGGGGCAGAAATATAATAACCACTTATACTCACCTCTCCTGAGCTCCCGTGTGATTTCTGGTGCTCCCTTGGGGTCTTCTCCTGGCCTCTTTCAGCCTCCTGGGTGATGTCATGGACCCCAAAGGACCACGTATGGTGCACTAATGCCACGGCATTTTAATGCAAGGGCACGTGACCTCACCCAGGAGGCGGGAAGAAGCAAGAAGACGACTGAAGAGAACCCTGAGGGAGTGCAAGACGCTGTGAGGGAGCCCAGGAGAGGTGAGTATAAGTGATTATTATGTTGTCACACCTCCTGAGCCATCAATACTCTGGGGTCTGAAGAAACCTTATAGCATAATGGCGATTTGTAGGTTTTGGAAAATTCAGGACAAATCTGGTTCATTCCAAACCTGTGCTCTGCACCTGTTATTTGTCCCACCAACATTCCATTCAACCTCCAAAATTAAAGGGGTTGTCCAACCATGTAAAGTTTTTGAAAAACACTTAGAATGTTCTAAAACATTATAAAATAAGCCTTAGTCCCCATGGGATTGAAATGATGGATAAAACCCCACACAGAAATTCTGCAGTGTTTGACAATAGCTGCAGGGTGGATAAGAATATTTTTGAAAAATAACCTGCGGTGCCGATTTTAGGCTGGGGTCCTACGTTGCTAAAACGCAGTGTTTTTGTTGCAGTGGAAACGCCGTGGCAAAAAAAAGCTGCATTTTACAGTACCTGCAAAGTGGATGGGATTCTGGCTAATTCCATCCACACATGCCAGAAAAAAATCCACAGTGGAAAAGCTGCGTTTTCAAAAATACCTGTGACGTCACCAAGGAGGCGGAGAGAGAGCGACGGACACCGCAAGGAGGTCCAAAAGGGGATGGGAAGGTGAGTATAAATGTTTTTTATTTTTGTCACCTCCCCTTGATCTCCACATATTATACTCTGGGGTCTGAAGAGACCCCAGAGTATAATAAAGTCACTCAAATTCTGCCTGAAATCCACCTCCCATTCATTTCAGTAGGAAGTAGTAGCAGATTTTTTCTGCTGGCTGATTTTTTCAGCTAGTGGGAAAAAAAAACATCCTCTTTGTTCTTCAGGCGGATTCCACCTTAGAAATCCCAATGGGATTTGAAGGAGAGGTGGAAAATGTACCTTTTCTGTTGGTGCGGAATTTGACGTGGAATTGGAAGCGGGATTTGTCAGAATCCACTAGTGGAATTTGTGCTTGCCCAATAAAGGCAAAATACAGTGGAGCTCTTCTACAAATTCTGCTTCAAATTCCACTTTAAATTTAGCGTCAAAATCAGCTCAGAAAACTCTGCGGACTTGTGTGAAAAACGCTGGGGAAAAAAAACGCTATGCATTTCCGCCGTCTTTTCTGCAGCGTTTTTTGGCTGCAGCTCACTATGGGGGCCTTAGCTTTTTAGTGTTTTTTGTAAGGATTAGTAATTTTTCATTATATTCTTCAAATTCGACTTAATTACCTAAATTTAGATTTTTGTACAAACTTTAAATTTATATCTATACTGTATATGTCTATATCTACATATACATACATGTGTGCGTGTGTGTCTATCTATCTGTCTGTCTATCTATCTATATACAGTCATATGAAAAAGTTTGGGCACCCCTATTAATCTTAATCATTTTTAGTTCTAAATATTTGGGTGTTTGCAACAGCCATTTCAATTTGATATATCTAATAACTGATGGACACAGTAATATTTCAGGATTGAAATGAGGTTTATTGTACTAACAGAAAATGTGCAATATGCATTAAACCAAAATTTGACCAATACAAAAATTTGGGTACCCTTATCATTTTATTGATTTGAATACTCCTAACTACTTTTTACTGACTTACTGAAGCACAAAATTGGTTTTCTAACCTCACTGAGCTTTGAACTTCATAGCCAGGTGTATCCAATCATGAGAAAAGGTATTTAAGGTGGCCAATTGCAAGTTGTTCTCCTATTTGAATCTCCTCTGAAGAGTGGCATCTTGGGCTCCTCAAAACAACTCTCAAATGATCTCAAAACAAAGATTGTTCAACATAGTTGTTCAGGGGAAGGATACAAAAAGTTGTCTCAGAGATTTAACCTGTCAGTTTCCACTGTGAGGAACATAGTAAGGAAATGGAAGACCACAGGGACAGTTCTTGTTAAGCCCAGAAGTGGCAGGCCAAGAAAAATATCAGAAAGGCAGAGAAGAAGAATGGTGAGAACAGTCAAGGACAATCCACAGACCACCTCCAAAGAGCTGCAGCATCATCTTGCTGCAGATGGTGTCACTGTGCATCGGTCAACAATACAGCACACTTTGCACAAGGAGAAGCTGTATGGGAGAGTGATGCGAAAGAAGCCGTTTCTGAAAGCACGCCACAAACAGAGTCGCCTGAGGTATGCAAAAGCACATTTGGACAAGCCAGCTTCATTTTGGAAGAAGGTCCTGTGGACTGATGAAACAAAGATTGAGTTGTTTGGTCATACAAAAAGGCGTTATGCATGGCGTCCAAAAAACACAGCATTCCAAGAAAAACACTTGCTACCCACTGTAAAATTTGGTGGAGGTTCCATCATGCTTTGGGGCTGTGTGGCCAATGCCGGCACCGGGAATCTTGTTAAAGTTGAGGGTCGCATGGATTCAACTCAGTATCAGCAGATTCTTGAGAATAATGTACAAGAATCAGTGACGAATTTGAAGTTACGCCGGGGATGGATATTTCAGCAAGACAATGATCCAAAACACAGCTCCAAATCTACTCAGGCATTCATGCAGAGGAACAATTACAATGTTCTGGAATGGCCATCCCAGTCCCCAGACCTGAATATCATTGAACATCTGTGGGATAATTTGAAGCGGGCTGTCCATGCTCGGCGACCATCAAACTTAACTGAACTGGAATTGTTTTGTAAAGAGAAATTTGTCAAAAATACCTTCATCCAGTATCCAGGAACTGATTAAAAGCTACAGGAAGCGACTAGAGGCTGTTATTTTTGCAAAAGGAGGATCTACTAAATATTAATGTCACTTTACTGTTGAGGTGCCCATACTTTTGCACCGGTCAAATTTTGGTTTAATGCATATTGCACATTTTCTGTTAGTACAATAAACCTCATTTCAATCCTGAAATATTACTGTGTCCATCAGTTATTAGATATATCAAATTGAAATGGCTGTTGCAAACACCCAAATATTTAGAACTAAAAATGATTAAGATTAATAGGGGTGTCCAAACTTTTTCATATGACTGTATCTATGTCTCCAGCAGAGAGGAGAGGTGGTAGTTCTGCTCACAGATGGCTCGCTTGGTTTGGGTTTATATTTTCTGTGCGGCTGCCATGATTTTCTCATGTAGCGCTGGATAAATTCCATCCTTCACAGCGGGCCTTCTCTTATGACCTCTAAGTGACCATTTCATACGTATTGTCCAACATATCAGCCTGTGATAGAGCAGACCCCGGCTTGTTGCACTGCTGTGAATTGCTCTGGTTTTCTTTGCTGGTTTATAAGTGACTTTACTTAGTGGAAAAGTTGACATGTGAAGACAGTGGAACATTGTAAGAGCCTCTGCTATGCAAAGTACACGTAACAGAACAATAAGGACTTGGGATCTGTCACTTGAATCCACCTATTAATAATAATGCCTATTAAAGTGCTACTTTCTTGTGACAGGATCTTTCAACAATGACATCTTTAAGATGCTCTTAAAGGCCTAAACACTATACAGTTCTCAGGACTAGACTTCGGAGTTGCTATTTATTGTACCTGGCATCCAACTGAAAAGGACTTCTTGGAGGAGCGTCCACGTAACACCTATTAGTTTCACCTTTTTATCTTAACCTTATATTTATACCACTTTATAGTGCCATTTTAGCCCCATTTGTGGGACTTTAAGGCTCTACATCAGTGTGGAGGGAAGAAACTTTACAATATACTTCACTACAGATAAGTGCTTGTGTCTGTGAGTTTTACTCCTTGCTTTATTACTTATCTGAATGATTTTAGTTCGCACTTTGTACACAAGCAGTGTCAGTTCTCAAAGAAGTCTATGGAGAGGGGAGGGGGAGGAAGTAAATGGAGACAGAGATATGAGGCCAGCTACAACATTAAATGAGTTTTCTGTCAAGAGAAGGCTGGATAGTATTTCCTGATATCCCAGATGTGTTGTGAAAAAGAACTGTCTCTCTATAGTGCAGATGTCTCTCTGCTTTGAGGAGCTCTCCTCTTCCTCCCCTCTTCATAGACTTCTATTGTACAGATTTGATCAGTAATAGAAGGAGGCAAATAAATTAAGAAATTTTTATTTAATAAATTATATTAAATGCACCGTGTGTACGAGGCCTATAACACATGTAAGTCCCATTCAGAAACATTTTAAATACCAGCGCCTATCCTCGGGAACATTCACAAAAATTCTCAGAAACGCCCATTTAGGGGTACATATACATAGGCTATATTCATATGACCATGGAAAGAATAGTCTTGAAAAATCGACGAACAAGGGACTGTCAAGAAGACGGCCATGTGACTAGACACATTGGGGCAGGGTTTTTTTTGTATTGTATGCCTTTGTACGCCAATTTTCTGACATATAAGGCATTAAAAAGTTATAATTTTGGGGGTCTTTGCACATAAAATTGCGACTTTTTGTTATTTTTTGCACTTCCCAAAAAGTGGGCATGGCAAGGGCTGTCAGCTGGCATTCCCTCCAGGCGCATGGTCGAGCAGAGGGTGTGTCTCATTTATGGGGAGACATGCCCCTCGTGATACATGAGGCGCACCCTCCACTGGCGATGGGGCTATAAAGACTGGTGTTGATAATGCCAGTCTTCATAAATGTGCCCCAATGAAATCAAATTGTTCTGCAATCGGTCGAGTTTGACGTTCATGTGAACAGAGCCTAAAGCTTTGTCCCTCTAGAGACTGTTTTATGGGACATTCCTGGGAGAGACAGGACTTTGGGAGGCATGCTGACACCATGGCGAGATCTGGCAGCATATTTTTGTGATTTGCCCCAAATTTTCCATTTTAATCTAAATTAATTACAGAAAAAGTGTGAAATCACGTGAAATTTATCTTCGTTTCCAGCCAAATTTGTTTTATTTTAACCACTTCAAGAGATTTATTCACATCGCTGATTTTTTTTTTCTCACTTCGGGGCCTTTGTGCCAAAAATAAATCCCTTTTACCCATATACATTAGTGCATTAAGGAAATCTTTGAAAAGGCAGCCTGGAGTGGAAGCTGGCGGAAAATAGACAAAGTGTAATAATTATTCCCAGAGTTGTCATTTATAGATGTTGGCTGACAGAGAAGCAGAAAAGTCTTCAATCCTCTCCGCCTTGTGTGAGTCAGAGCTGAATGCACTTGATAAACATTAGGGCGTAGTCCTCCAATTCGACATAATACGCCATGCCAAGGTTATTTGTTTTTTATGATGTATGACCAAATCATAATATCGAATGCAATTTCTTATCGTTAATTCGGTTTCTCCTTTCTAGCCTGCAACAAGTGCGGTGACCTTCCATGTTAATCCCATAAACACAGGAAACGGTTATGTAATAGGTGCCGATGACCTCATGTCTTTAAAGCCGCCACCCTGCCTCTCTATTGCTGCGTGTGGCGTTGGGTGTCGGGACCTTTGCCATACTTTTTGTGCATAAAGTTAGCTGCAAGTTGCATATACTGAATCCAGTTACTCAGTGGCGTAACTAGGAATGGCTGGGCCCCAAGGTGAACATTTGACATGGGGCCCCCCCCCCCAAGCCGCCGCCCCCAACCCCCCCCAAACCGCCGCCCCCCGACCCCCAGCCCCCACACACAAACCGCATTCCTGCGCACACTATTATGCCCCATAGTGGCCCCTGCACACGGTATTATGTCCCATAGTGGCTCCTGCACACGGTATTATGCCCCATAGTGGCCCCTGGACACGGTATTATGCAGCATAGTGGCCCCTGCACACAATATTATGCCCCATAGTGGCCCCTGTACACAGTAGTTTGGCCCATAGTGGCCCCTGCACACAGTAGTTTGCCCCATAGTGGCCCCTGCACACAGTAGTTTGCCCCATAGTGGCCCCTGCACACAGTAGTTTGCCCCATAGTGGCCCCTGCACACAGTAGTTTGCCGCATAGTAGCCCCTGCGCACAGTAGTTTGCCCCATAGTGGCCCCTGCACACAGTAGTTTGCCCCATAGTAGCCCCTGCACACAGTAGTTTGCCCCATAGTGGCCCCTGCACACAGTAGTTTGCCCTATAGTGGCCCCTGCACACAGTAGTTTGCCCCATAGTGGCCCCTGCACACAATAGTTTGCCCCATAGTGGCCCCTGCACACAGTAGTTTGCCCTATAGTGGCCCCTGCACACAGTAGTTTGCCCCATAGTGGCCCCTGCACACAGTATTATGCCCCATAGTGGACCACCCATGAACGATTATTATACTTTGGGGTCTTTTCAGACCCCAGAGTATAATGATCGGAGACCCAGGGGAGGATAGAAACATAGAAAACACTGCAACTTACCTCTTCCTCGCTCCGGTGCACTCCCGTGCGCTACTTCGGCCATCTTTAATGTCGGACCGGATCTCGCGCGATCCAGGCCGGATTCGCGACACAGGCGGAGAGGTGAGTTACAGTGTTTTTTATGTTCGCTCACCTCCCCTGGGCCCCCGATCGTTATACTCCGGGGTCTCAAAAGACCCCGGAGTATAACGATAGCAGTGATTGTGGGGTTCGCGGTAGCGACTGCCACAGGGCTCCGGGCCCCGTAATGTTCCGGGCCCTGTGGCAGTCGCTACCACTGCTACCCCGGTAGTTATGCCCCTGCAGTTACTATGTATGATTAAGGTCATGTAAGAGCAAATCTCGATAAATCTGCACCATCTTATCGTCCGCTGAATGTAGGGCAACCTGATTTTTATGAGGAGGTTTCAGGCGTGTCAATTTTAATGACATGAGTCAATGTTTTATAAATAGATCACTTTGTGATATATTCCTATGTGCCTGGAGCTCACAGACTTTTATCCTACCTCATTAATGCATGATGATGATGTCATGAAATCATAAAAGCATAAAGAGCATAATCCCATAATACAATTACATGGAAATATATGTTCTTGAGAGTTCCTCTTCCTCTGAACATCATAAAGGAGTGTCCATTACCTGGAATCCCTCTCTATAACCAAACTAAGACTCTTAGTCTAATAGACCAACTACAAATCGCTTAAATAACCTGTATGTTATACTCTATTTCTCCAGCAGAGGTCACTGCAGTGAAAAAGTATGGCCACCTGATGTAAAGAGATGATCGCCCTGATTTTCTGATCCCGAATCTGCAGTGATCATCCGATTGGCATAGGTCTGACTACAATTTAAAAAGGTGTTGTCATATCCAACCCCATCATTTATTTTAAAAACATAATAAAATAAAAACATAACATAAAATAAAGTGACAAAAGAAGTAATGCTCACCTTTCTCTGATCCTATGCCGAGGCTTTCCTGGTTCCCTCATAGAAGGGCTCCAGTGATGTCAGTGTGCTGCAGCCAATCACTGACCACATTGCTGACCTCAGTGATGTCAGTGAATTACCACTGATCTAGTGATTGGCTGCAGCAGTATATGTTGACATGTAAAACAGAGACCTGCATAGGGTCAGGGAAACATGGACACAGGAGTGGATGGGGAATCGTAAAGAGATAAGATAATCTTCTTACTGGTGGCTGTATTTGTGAGTTATCCACTCCCTTCTGGTCCTTAGCTGTGTCATGTGACCAGCAATCAGACCCTCCAACTAACACAGCTTCTTATGTGTGTGCAGGAAGTCAGTTTCTCCATTCATTCCCGTGAAACTCAAATTGAGGCATTCACAGGAATGAATCAGGTGCCTTTCTAAAGGGTCAGAGAATAAAAATGTTTGTGGGAGTTCTACTTTAAAATGTAACTAAAATTTCGGAAAACTTTTGATTTTCTGCCAGCATTTGTGTCATTAATACATTTTGTGATATACTTTACTAATAAATTCTGAATTTATGTTATTATTAGGTTAAAGCCTGAAAAGAGATGTTATTCCCGAGATTTATAAGATGTTTCTGAGAGAGGGATTGGGTCCTGTTTCTTATGGGTGAAAGATTTGGCTAATGTCACCAAACATCAATGGGCAACAATTTATAGGCAAATTATCTCGGTATCCTCCAATTATAACCACAGGGTTATGCAATTTTTATATAGGCTGTATTATAATCCTGTATTTTTGAAGAAGATTGGGAAAAAATCTGAAGATATCAGCCCAAAATGTAAAGGACCGTTGCCATATTGGTGTCATTTGACTTGGAATTGCTCCAAGTTTCGTTAGTATTGTGTAATTATTTGCAGGTTACTTTTAATGTTAAAAATATTTTTGACCCTAGGCTATGTCTTTTGCGTGATCCTAATAGATTGAAGCTGCTAAATTGACATAACAATACAGTACAAGCTCTTTTTATGGCTCGGAAATTAATTGTCAAATATTGGCTCTCTGACTTTAGGGGAATGGTTTAGATTCAATTAATTCAGTTATTTTTTCTACATTTTATAATATCCGTAATATAACTGTTTGTATTGACCCTCCCCCACCATCATGTTTTCTCTATTACATACAAGCCCATACACTGTACACAGTGAGAAGCAGGCACAGCTCTCAATAGAGAAGCAAGGGAAAGAATAAAGACATGCAGGATATCACACAAAGGAGCCAAAATGTGTTAATAAAGTATATTACAAAATTTATTAATGACACAAATACTGCCAGAAAATTAAAAGTTGTCCAAAATTTTAGTTACTCTTCAGCTAGGGACTCTTGGTCGATTCATTAATGGGTGACAAACACGCTGGAAAAACTACAAATATAGTTATTAATGGTACTGTACGTGCACAGGATTTCACCAGTGCTCACGGTCAGGCTGGATGATGCGGATTTTCCACTGCCCAGGGGGCCGAACAAGAAGACTGGATGGGCAAGTCTAGTGATGGGGCTGTGCTTGGAGATTGAGGACAAGGCCCCCTGTGCTCCGGGAGCCTCATTTACATATCGGTTAAAACGGCTTTTTACACGCTTCCTGGGGTCCATCAACGTTTCAAAGATATGAATGGACATGTATCCATAGCCTGTACAGTACTATAGCAGTGGCTTACAGTGATTGGGGGAGGTAATAGACTCCCATTAAGGGAATGTGTCATCCATATTTTGGACTCTTAACCCCCAAATATCAATGTATTAGTTTCCCAAATATCAATGTATTAACCCATTAACGACCAATGACGTACCTGTACGTCATTGGTCGCATGGTGATGTATGGAGAGGGCTCAGGAGCTGAGCTCTCTCCATACTCGGCAGATGCCGGCTGTATAATACATCGGTGCTGACACCGATCGCAGCTGTTAACACTTTAGATGCCACAGTTAAATGCACCAAGCCACCAGTCTATAAGAATCTTAATGGTTCAGTGTCCCAAATGTAGGTGACAGGTTCCCTTTAACCTGGGGTTGAGGATCTCAGCCTCCACAGGGGTTACTACCAGGCTAGGCAGCCTGCCCTACCAATGTTGTGCTCTGTGGGCTACCCTGTGCCACAGCTTGCCTTGCTATAGCAGAGGATAGCCGCAGTGTTACTTGCAGATGTTCAGTAGTCACTTAGAAGGTAAACACTTTGCACTTTTGTGAGTCCTCAAGGCAATGGAGTTTTACCAACTTAGCGTTGATGAAAAAAGGGATATAGAATTAAGACAAGAAGACACATTTCACTGAACTGAATTGTGTTAACTAGTGCCAAGTAGCTGCTGCAAATGACATACTGTAGATACACATTATTATAAATGTACAGTCATGGCCAAAAGTTTTGAGAATGATACAAATATTAATTTTTACAAAGTCTACTGCTTCAGTTTTTCTAATGGCAATTTGCATATACTCCAGAATGTTATAAAGAGTGATCAGCTTAACAGCAATTACTTGCAAAGTCAATATTTGCCTAGAAAATGAACTTTATCCCCCAAAACACATTTCAACATCATTGCAGCCCTGCCTTAAAAGGACCACCTAACATCGTTTCAGTGATTGCTCCATTAACACAGGTGTGGGTGTTGATGAGGACAGGGCTGGAGATCAATCTGTCATGATTAAGTAAGAATGACACCACTGGACACTTTAAAAGGAGGCTGGTGCTTGCCATCATTGTTTCTCTTCTGTTAACCATGGTTATCTCTAAAGAAACACGTGCAGTCATCATTGCACTGCACAAAAATGGCCTAACTGGGAAGAGTATTGCAGCTAGAAAGATTGCACCTCAGTCAACAATCTATCGCATCATCAAGAACTTCAAGGAGAGAGGTTCCATTGGTGCCAAAAAGCCTCCTGGACGACCAAGAAAGACCAGCAAGCGGCAGGACCGCCTCTTAAAAGTGTTTCAGCTGCGGGATCGGGCTACCAGCAGTGCAGAGCTTGCTGAGGAATGGCAGCAGGCAGGTGTGAGTGCATCTGCACGCACTGTGAGGCGGAGACTCTTGGAGCAAGGCCTGGTCTCAAGGAGGGCAGCAAAGAAGCCACTTCTCTCCAGAAAAAACATCAGGGACAGACTGATATTCTGCAAAAGGTACAGGGAGTGGACTGCTGAGGACTGGGGTAAAGTCATTTTCTCTGATGAATCCCCTTTTCGATTGTTTGGAACATCTGGAAAACAGCTTATTCGGAGAAGAAGAGGTGAGCGCTACCACCAGTCTTGTCTCATGCCAACTGTAAAGCATCCTGAAACCATTCATGTGTGGGGTTGCTTCTCAGCCAAGGGAATCGGCTCTCTCACAGTCTTGCCTAAAAACACAGCCATGAATAAAGAATGGTACCAGAATGTCCTCCAAGAGCAACTTCTCCCAACCGTCCAAGAGCAGTTTGGCGCTCAACAATGCCTTTTCCAGCATGATGGAGCACCTTGCCATAAAGCAAAGGTGATAACTAAATGGCTCAGGGAACAAAACATAGAGATTTTGGGTCCATGGCCTGGAAACTCCCCAGATCTTAATCCCATTGAGAACTTGTAGTCAATCATCAAGAGACGGGTGGACAAACAAAAACCAACAAATTCAGACAAAATTAAAGCATTGATTCTGCAAGAATGGACTGCTATCAGTCAGGATTTGGTCCAGAAGTTGATTGAGAGCATGCCAGGGAGAATTGCAGAGGTCCTGAAGAAGAAGGGTCAACACTGCAAATATTGACTTGCTGCATTAACTCATTCTAACTGTCAATATAAGCTTCTGTTACTCATAATATGAATGCAATTCTATTTCTGTATGTGATAAAAACATCTGACAAACACACATAAAAACCAGAGGGCAGCAGATCATGTGAAAATAGAATATTTGTGTCATTCTCAAAACTTTTGGCCATGACTGTAGACTCTAATGTGAGCTCTGATGATACCCAACTGCTTTACATAACGCTTTACTGAAATTTCCCCAAAAGAACACAGGAAAGAACCAACCAACACAGGAAAAGACTTTCTCTACAAATAATTCTTGTCTTCAGCGGCACATCTGTGGGGAGGGAGCCTCCCTCTCCTCTCACATGTAGGCTTCTGTGGTCTCTCAGGTCGTCCTCTGTTAAGGGTGTTTGTGTAAAATGGCCATCTGCATTTCAGATACGTACCCTATTTCTTTTTCTGGTACACCATCTGTGCTGGCTCTTGTGCCTCCAATACTCTAGGATAAACATGTGGCCCTCTTTTTGGGTTCCCTCTCTGCTTCTTGAAACATTTCAGTATTCCTACCTGATTTTGCCTTTCAGCTCCTGGACTGGACAGTCTGTCTCCTTCATTTGGCTATATCTCTGAGACTGCCAATAACTATGGCACTGGCTCCGCTTATTGGTGTGGGGGAGAGATTCCTGTTTCAGGTGACATTGACTGCGCAATATCAAGACAGTGAAGGATACATCCATCCGAACCTTATACGTAAGAGCCCTCCTGTACTTCCTATAAAATAGTATTTCAGTACCCCTTAAGCCATGAGACAGATGCGACCCATAAATCAGCACTAGTAATAATGTAATCTAATATTATTCCACCAATTAAATGATTGCTGTGAATAATATCCACAAAGAATGGCTGTAATGGAGAATGCCTAAATAATTCATAAGATATGGATTTTATTCTACTACTATGAAAGATTTATCAAGGTCGGCTCATATGATAGTGTAATTATGGAGTCAGCCTCACTATTAAGAACAACCAGGGATATTTTATAAGAAAATAATCTGAATACAGAACTTAATTTCCTGATTTGTAAAGGGCTGCAGAATATGTTGGCACTATAGACTATATATAATAATTATATTACTAATTCAGTCTTCTAGAGTCTACAAGAAGTGAGTAATGTCCATCAAAAAATAGGACGTACTATTTTTGGCCATTTTCATGGCCTGACAGACCCAATATAATACAATGTGTGTGATTTTAATGTCCATCAGAATTAATTTGTATCCAAATGATGGCCATTAAAAATTGATCAGTGGGTGGGAAAAAAAAAAAGACCAATAAAGTTAATTTGTTTTGGTAACGGACACCAAAATTGGATGACATTCCGACACTAAAAATGGTCAGACGGACGGGAAAATACGTGACACATTAATGGAAAACAGCCACCAAAACAGACCAGACCAAGGCAAAGACCAGTCCATTCAGGCTCACACAGGGTTGTATTTTCCCATCAGTTGGAGAGCAGCAGGTTGTGGATAGCTGGCCCGTGGACTAGGGATCAAATGATGTTGCGAAACTTGAAGGTCATGGGTCCCAGAGTAAAATTTGTTGCAGGGTGCCCCACCTTACGTGTACCATTTCTGGCGAGAAAGGCCCTTGGGACCCCTCAGGCAAAAGATCCTAAGTATGACTTCTATCTCTGCACCACTATGACTACATCCCAAGCACTGGTCAATAACTCACATACAAAATCTGTAATAGGGCACCACCTACTATATGCCGTGTACAAGGCTAAAGCCCCAAGGAGCAAAACGCAGCAAAAAAAAATGCTGCGGGAAAAAACGAGGCGGAAACGCGTCATGTTTTTTTACTGCAGCATTTTTCATTGCATTTTTGCAAAATTTTCCTCTGCACACTCTCTGCCCCTATTATACCTATACGGAAATGCTGCGATTTTCAAAAACACGGACATTTTTGAACACGCCGCTTTTCCACTGCAGATTTTTTTCTGCAATGTGTGGATGGTATTATCCAGAATCTCATCCACTTTCCAGGTACTGTAAAATGCAGCATTTTTTCCCGCAACGTTTCCACCGCAGCAAAAAAACAGCATTTTCGCAACGTGGGGCTTTAGCCTAAGGCTGAGGCCCCACGTTGCGGAAACGCAACTTTTTTTGTTGCAGATTTTGTTGCTGTTTTTGAGCCAAAACCTACAATGGCTACAAATGGAATGGGAAATATATAGGAAATTCTTATACTTCTATTTTCTGCTCAATCCATTCCTGGCTTCAGCTCAAAAAAAGGCAGCAAAATCTGCAACAAAAAAAGCTGCGTTTCTGCAATGTGGGGCTTTAGCCTAAAACAGGTTTCTTTTTAGATGTCACAGAGGCCCTATGCGACTTCTATTTCTATGCCCCTGGATTAGAGCTAAAAAATCTGCAACAGCTGTATACAAGTTGGCTTCAGAGTGAATTCGTGTGACTTGTTTTTAACATTTATAACTTTTATTTTTTAAAAATTTTTTGTTTCATTTAAAGCATAAGCCGCAAAAAGATAGAAATTTACCTCAATTTGTCAGCAGGAAGATGATTATTATTACCGTGTCAGGCCTCAGTGATGTGAGCTGCCCCTCTTGGGACATTGAGAGATTGGGTTTCCAAAATGCACTGGCTGAAATGTAATTTTTGCAGTGAAACTATTCCTGTGAAGAGACGTCATTTTTTTTTTTTTTTTTTGAAAAATAATGATTTCTGAAATGAAATTTTCACAACGTGTTACGGACAGAGCAGACATCTGGCTGCACTAAATATGTTAGAGATTAACATCTCAGCACGCCTGTCATCGGCTCCATAATACCCACACATGGAACAGAAAATACTTTATCCAGAAAATAACAGTGGCCGAGCCCACCAGCTGCTACAATGTGACTCCACATCATCACCTGGCCGCGGTCAAGGGATAATTGTATCTTCTAAAATAACATTATCTGCCTTCTCGCTCCACTATAAAGTTACAGCCTCCAGTTCTCAACTTTCTCCAGACTCCAAAATATAAAGAAAGGTTCAAATAAGTTTTTTTTCTTTTTTTAAAAAAGAGCGCCACCCTTGTCCATGGTCTGTATGTAGTATTGCAGTTTAGCCCCATTTAAGGCTAAGGCCCCACGTAGCATCCTGCAGCAAAAAAGCTCTGCAGGAAAAACCTGCGATTTCCAAAACATGAACACGACCATTTGTCTCAGGACAGGTCCTATTCCTGTCCGTTTTGCAGCCCAGTCTCAATGAGAGTAGTGAATGGGGCCGTGGAGGCACGGGCGACACATGGATGTCAACCGTGTACTGTCTGTTGGAATGAGGTTAGGTGAGTACAACTTTTATTTTATTTGTATATAATCTATATTGAGGGGACATTATATTATGTGTGTGTGGTTAGGGCCTGTGAAGAATATCGCCTCGCCCAGCCGCCTGGCACGCCTGCGCTCAAACTTCTTTCTTAACCTCCCACTCACACACCGTGAGTAGACCGGGTCATAGGATAAAAACGAAGCGAGCGATATAAATTTTATATGTTTAATAACCCAAGTGGGTCGGTATGGATTAATAGCATATACAGAAATATACAATATTAATATGATCAAGCATAAACATACAAGCAAAAGTGCAATGATACAATACACCAAAATAAAAGGAAATAAAGATTAGAAAAAATACCTGAGCACACAGCTTTGTCCTAGCTGTCTCTCTTCCATGCTCAGCACAATAGACTTGTAGTCCATTTCTCTAGGCCACAGCAGAGTTTTGGGCCTAGGGCGCAAGCTTAAGCAAGTTGCATAAAACAATCCTTCTACATGCTGTCCAGAACTAGGCCCTCAAAGCATTCCTCAGTAGGGCAGGCCCTCTCATCTTCTCCCAGATCAGAGCTCCTTACTGCCTCTATGCTGAATGACCCCAGAATCCAGGTCTGCCCACAGCATATGGCTAGTGCTCCACCCACCCCTTGCACCCAGGCAGCCCCCCTTCTCCCACCTTTGCAGAACCCTCGGAGAGAAGGGTGAAGTTAAGGCTTGCTATCCCCCATCCCATCTGGCCAGGGATAATAAAAGTGCCTGGCTATAGCAAGCCATCTCCAATGAACACACATAAAACCAGTGAAGCCTATCGTCCAGCAATGTGGACTCAACTAAAGCACCGCATTCCAAGTGGGGGAAGGACTGACCTAAGCAAGTAAAACACACTTCCAAGAAAGATATAAAACTGAGGGTCGGTTCATCACAGGGCCCACTTAGGAAACGTTTGTCCTGGGCCCACTAATGTATTAAAACGGCCCTGTACATGATATACTGTATGTTGATATGAAGTAAAGAAGATGGAGAATCAATTTGAAGATTTTTGGGGCAAATTTATCAACACTGGCATTTCATACACCAGTCTTCATATACTGTGAGCTGGATGGAGAGAGGCTATTAATTTTTTAAGAGGACCATACCTCTTATATAAATAGATGAATATCTGGACCTCCATGTGCCCAAAAATCACATCTATTTGACTCTCCTGCCAAGCCCCACCCATTTTATTCCTACGTTTCAGAAAATTGGAAATTTCCCTAAAAAATGGACTGGTGCAAAAACTGATGGGGAAATTTTTTCCAGACTGTAGTATAGCCTACACTTCAGATTTACAGTATCCAAATGTTACAGTTAGAGATGGGTGAGCCTCACAAGATTTGTTTTGCAAATATTCGTGAAATTCACCTGCCAGTTTCTTTTCGGAGCGTACTTGTTTGGTCCGAGCCAGCAGCGCTCTTATTATACTTTGGAGGTCTCTTCGTACCCAGAGTATAGTAAGTGGAGTCCCAGGGAAGGTGCATAAAAATAAGAAACACTGATACTCACCTTCCTTCTCTCCTGGGCTCCCTTGAGGCATTCGGTGTCCTTCCCCCGGTGTCTGCTGGCCTCTTCCATCCACCTGGGAGACATAAGTGGTCCCAGAGGACTGTTGAGGCCAGTAATTGGGCCACAGTGACCACGTGGAGTGTACCAACATGACGATGCCTTGACGAGAGCGAACTGAACTGGAGATTTTTGGAAAATTCTCGAATTCCATCATTCATCTCTAGTTACAAGTTAGTCAGTAACAATTCATGAAGTGAAATACAAACATAAATTTTTTTTTCTTTCTTGAAATTATTTTTTTGGTCCTGTTGTTTTGTTTTGTTTTTCAGCCATTCCTATAGATTTATTTAGGATGAGGTCCCACGCAGCTTTTTTTTCTTGCAGATTTTGTTGCGTTTTTTCTTGCCAAAGTCAGGAGTGGATTGAGCAGAAGGTAGAAGTGTAAGAACTTCCTATATATTTCCCATTCCTTCTGTAGCCATTCTTGGCTCAAAAAATAGCAGCAAAATCTGCAACAAAAAAAGCTGCGTTTCCGCAATGTGGGGCCTCAGCCTTATGAGGGAAAAAAGTTGTGAAAAACTCTGTAAACTATGTATGCACAAAAAACTCCAAGACATAAAAAGTGTAAGGAGGCGAGGCCTAAAAAGGTAAAAAAAAAAGATGTCACACAAAAAGAACACAAATGATATTTTGGCAGCCTAACAAGTAACATTAAGGCCGGGGCCTCACGGAAAAAATTGCGGCGTTTTACAATCAGAGAAAAGTGGATGGGATTCTAGAGAATCCCATGCCCACTTTGCGGTAAAAACCACGCTGCGGACACGCAGCAATTTCCAAAACCGGCGCGGTTTTGGAAATCACAGCATGTCAATTATACCTACAGAAATGCTGGCGGTTTCCCCATTGGTATAATTGAAACAGAAAGTTTGCAGAGGAAACCTCTGTGAACTTTCTGTCTAAAGCGCTGCGGGAAGAACCGCGATTCATTGACAAGGCGTTTTTTCCCGCAACGCTTTTTTGCTGCGGGACGCCACATGGGGCCTTAATCTAAAGTAGCACTAAAAATGTTTCTGGAGCTAAATATTCTTTAACAAATTGTCTATTTTTCTGAGACCGGTGATATTTTCTTTATCTTTCTGTTTTTGGAAAAAAAATTCTTTTCATTCCAAACTTCATTCTTGGATATGATAATGAACACTGAGCGTCTCCATTATAACCTGTTGATTTTATTGTGTTGCTTTATCAGTACACACAGCAATGTCTGGTGGATCCATCCAAGTGTGAAATCATCTCCACAATGTACACGCGTTCCATTGGTTATGTAACATTGTTTACTGACTTTGCAAATGTGAAATTTGTGCGGGCTGAAATAAGAAATTCATTTGAGTGTTGTTTATTAGGAGCTGGAACAAGGAACTTATCTTCATGTCCTGTTGGATACATTTCAAGGTGAACGACAGAGAAAACTGATCTGACCCTCGTGATGTTTACTAAGTGCGATCCGCACAGCAGCGCAATAACATTTGCATTTACAATGTAATGGTAATAATAACCTATCACTTACTATAAGTAACTGATCTGGTCCTGCAGGAGATCTTGCTCATTTATCCGCTCCATGAGTAATCCATGTATTAGTAAATGACTGTATTTCCCATGAAATAAGAATTTTTCTTAGTATTCTGTGCCATTCCTCTGTTATTCCTTCTGAAAATGTATAAACCAATTAGCAACAGAGCGTTATCATTCTCCAAGTCAATGGAAAAACTCAATGATATAGAGAACCAGAAGAAACAATTTGGATGATTCCTAGTTCCTCAAGTAGCCCTCAACATATGGAAAGTTTGCTGGAATCAAGAGGGGCCTGGATGACTTTCTTGAAAGTAAGAAAATCACAAGTTATGAGAACGAAACATTTTTGGCACAGGATGTTGGTCCAAGGATTTTGTTCAATTGCCATATTTGGAATTGGGAAGGAATTTTTTTTTCTTCTGATGGGGCAATTGGTGTCTGTTTTTTTTTTTCTCCTTCCTCTGGATCAACATGGTAGATTTATAGCTTGGACTTCATGGACTTGTGTATTTATGCAACCTTATCAACCATTTAGTAGGATGTCCTACTTTATAATTAGACATGGATCAGCCAAGAAGATAAGATGCCATCACATTGTGTCCAGCCATGACCCACAACTAAAGCCAGCCATATACATCACATTTTTGTTGGTCAAAATGACTGACTTGTCTATTTTGATGGATGGACTTGTAGGTGTCATGAATAGCCATTTGTGGCTCCCAATGGCAACTTTTAGTCTGCCAAAAACAGACCAGCCTTGCAAATTTTACGGGTAGCCCCAAAGAGTTGAACGGAGTGATAGCACTCAAACAGCGGGACATGGGACCATTGTTCTTGAGATTGGTCGGTGCCATCTGCACACACATAAGGTCTAATAACAGGTAATATGGAGATCCATTAGATTGATTCTGAGATTGGGATGGAATTTGTTTTGTAAAGGTGGAGGTCTCTGCTGGAAATACATTTCTCGACACTCAATATAGGGATCTCTGTTGCTTATTAACCCCCAAGTAACATGGACAATGTTGTCTCCTTAGATGGATACCTCTGATAGAAACCCAGCAAGATTTGCTACTTCACAGAGCACTGTGTTGTCATGTTGTACTCATTGTTAATATAAAAAGGAATACTCACACATGGCAGGTTTTGTTGCAAAAATTTCTACAGCTAAACAAAAATCTGAATATGAATCTGCAAAGAAAAATAAATAATAAATCTAATTTATTCCTGTGTGAATGTATCCTAAGTTCACACAGTGGATTTTGTGACGGAGTCTACCATGCATCATTAGGACATGCCCCAGGAGAAACACTACTACCACCATCAGACAGGGCCCCTTAGCACTGCACCAACCTAGGAGGGGCTTCTGAGCATCTGTTACAGATCCTTGCCTCTGTGACCGCAGCAACTACTACTCCTATCCTCCTGGCCTTCCTCCCAATGGGCTGCTGCACTGGGTATATAGTAATGGAGGTTTCAGTTCTCATCTGAATGCTGCAAGCTTCTCAGGAAACCCCTTTTAAAATGATCTATCCAGATCTATCTATCTAACTAACTATCTATCTATCTTCTATCTATCTATCTATCTATCTATCTATCTATCTATCTATCTATCTATAATCTATCTATCTATCTATCTATCTATCTATCTATCTATCTATCTATCTATCTATCTATCTCTCCCTTCCTTCTATCTATCTATCTATCTATCTCCTTTTCTATCTACCTATCTATCTATCTATCTCCTTCTATCTATCTATCTATCTATCTATCTATCTATCTATCAATCTACCTATCTATCTATCTATCTATCTATCTATCTATCTATCTCATATGTATCTCTATCAGACTCCATGGATGTTTCGCCATACCCTTGCTGTATACCATCACATTCTAAGATGGGAAACCCCTTTACATAAGAATGCGTCTCTTCATAGTAATCTTCAGTGGTTGGCTCTAATAAGAAGAAATGTAATAAGCCAAGTAATGGCCGAGCACTCCTAAGACGATGGAATGATTATTTTTTCTTATTAATAGTCTAGTCCCAAATCTGGAAGACAATTTGATGATATCATTTTACTATAATTGTCCACACCAGTTCAATCCTGTACCAGGCCTTATTCACATTTGGCAGCTACTGGCTTGTTTCCCTTGAGGTCACTTTTGGATATATCATTTCAGTTCAGACAAGTGAGACGTATAATTTGCTTCACAGTAATAAAAGCAGCTGTCCGGAGAATTGGCGCTCTCTGTGCTCTGTTATACGGGCTCGCTCTCATTAAAAGATTTTGTGTAGTTTCTTCATATCAGTTTCTCAGAGGTTTTTTTCCAGCTTTATTATCTTTGTTCAGCCACATCAGTGGGGATCTGTGAATTGGCGCCCCCCTATGACTGAGTGATGGTAAAGATTTCCGGGGACGCCTGCACTGTCAGTGTCATTGGCAATAGAGATCGGTGAATTGATCGTCACGAGCCGGGTTCGACCTAAATATCCCAAATTGTTTGGTTTAATTAAAAAATGAATAAATTAAGATTTGTCTCGGACAAACTAAAATTGCCATCACGGACATACATTGCGGTAAATTATTATATTCTGGGGTCTCTACAGACCCCACAGTATAATAGGTGAAGGTCCATGGGACGTGAAAAAAAAAAAAAAACATTCATACTCACCTTCCCTCACTTCTTTTGGGCCTCCTCGTGGCATCTAGTGCTCTCCTGGTGATGTCATGACACTCGGTGTGCCCATATCAGCATGCCTAGAAGGCTACACAGTGCTTTTTCGCTGCGACCCGCTACGTGGGGCCTTAGCCTTATACAGATTCAATAGCACAGCCAAGTTTCCTATGTTGGGTACAGGTGTGCTTTGGGTACACATTTTGCAATTTCCCAGAATATGGTTTCAGTATAGCCCTAACATGTTTCTGGTTACCTAACTTAAAGGGCACTTACATAACTCCATGGCTATATCCATATTTATAAGGTCCTGGAGAACCAATAAAGGAATGAGCTTTGCTAACAGATACAGTATGGGGAAGCTATGCCAGCCGAGAACAAAGCTCTTTATGTTGCATTGGAATTTTTCTGTCTAACAGTGAACTTATACCCATAAAAGGTAGGAAAATATTCTAAGTAAATTACAAGTTTATGGCCTTGTTAGAAATGAATAGAAAATTGGTTAAAAATCGTGGAGGAAAAACTACTGTAGAAATAAGAAGCCCTAACAAAAATGAATTCTGATGCAGGGAATCAATGGGAGTACCATGTTAACCCCTATGGGGCCAGTTGATAATATATTTAGTCTGTTTTTGTGTTCTAGTGAGTTTTAACCCTGTGTGTTGTGAAAGAACTGAAAAAGGTCCAAAATAAAATAAAAAAAAGGGTGAAAAAATTAATTGGTGGATTAAAGGGGTTGTCTGGCATGAAATTATTGATGAGCTGTACTAAGGATTGGTCACTAATATCAGATCAGTGAGGGTCAAATGCCTGGTACCCCCACCAATCAGCTGTTCTCAGCAGGAAGCAGACAGTGCTGTTCTTTGTGCAGTGGCTAAACGGTGTCACTGCAGCTTAGCTCCAATTCAAGTGAATGGGAGCAGATCTGCAATACTTGGTCTGGCCACTATACAGAGAACAGCGCTGTCTGCTTCTTGCTCCATTCCCTGTGTATCATTATCTGATTCATAGGGTGCTGGGTGTTGGGCCTTCTGACATTGATGACTTATCCTTAGGGTAGGTCATCAATAAATTAAACCTGGAAAATCCCTTTAAATTATCCAGTACTTGGACAACACCAATGGCTATAGGAAAGAGCCTATGGGCACCTTTTTTTATGAAACAGGAATATTAGTGTTCAAGCAGTATATGGGAAATTGCAACAAAACCCCATATAGCCACATAAGATGTTCACTCTTGGGAGATATTTAGTAATAGTATGGTGGTAGTAGTCAACCAATGTATGGCGGGAGTCATCAGTCAGTATACAGTCCTTAGACTAATATGACCAGATCAATGAGGCTCCTCTGGAACAGGGTACAAAGGCCCAGCTCCCACATTATCGGACACTAGTATGGTTTGCCAGTATTGCGCCCTGGTGCTGGAGATATCTGTTCGTTTCGGCAATGATATCTCTCCACTGTCAAATGGGTGGGCTTTAAAGCTCAGCGTCAGCTTTGTACTGTCAGGAGGGGGCTTTCCTTACTGTCCGGTGATGTGGCTGAGCAGTAAGGTCAGCCCTTCTGACAGTGAAGGGGTATTGTTGCCGAACCTAACGGCACTGATATCTCCGGCCCCCACCTTTCTAGCAGTAATACCGCCAGCACCAGAGAACGTGAAAGATCTTCTTTAAGCATCCAGCCCAGGAGCTTCATGATATATAACCAGTGAGAGATGAACAGCTCTAGTTTTCACCTATGTAATTCTATAGGTCTCTATTTAGCATACAGGTCTTGTCCGCAGAGCATCAATGGCTAACAAAAAAGCTAAAAAGTTGCAGTGCAAAAGGTTCTGATGTTTCCTAAGAAATGCCTCCATTGTTTGCCTTCGCCAGGTATTATGTGCCGGGAGATTCAGGAACTGTACGGTTGTTTTCAATACGCACATTGTGCTGACGAGACAGTGGAAAAAAAGAAGTGCTCCTCTATAGAGCGCGCACAATACAGGTGCCAGGAGATCATGGCTCTGCTGACGTCTGCATTCCTGCCCAGTCAATGGAACATTTTATGAGTCGCAGGCTGAACTTTTATGAATAAGGAGAGATCTGTTGAGTTATCTGTTAACACTTTCCACAGATAGGTCCGTTCATTAGCCAGGCGGCCAGCTGTGTGAGGTGCGGACATGCAGCCTTACGTAAACCCTTCTTATCCATTCATACAGGTCACTGGTGTAAAATATACTCATTAGATAGGCTGGAGTTTACCGACTAGTAGGCTACTGGTTTGTAAGAAGCTGTCACATTGAGTATGCAGTACAGGAAGCATGGCGGCATGTTATAGAGCAGGAGGAGCTGAGCACAATGATAGAGAGCCCTGTAGGAAAGATCGCAGATGGGCGAACCGCTTAGTTATGATCCAGGTCCGATCTGAATATTCCAAATTGTTCGGTTTTTAATGATACAATTGGGGATTCATCTTAGACGAAATAAAATGGCCGTTGCCATATGCATCGTGGCAAATTATTATACTATGGGGTTTCTTCAGAGGTGAATAATAGGTGGAGGCTCAGAGGAGGTGACAAAATTTCCCTCACCTCAGCCTCCTCAGTGCTCTCCTGATGTCATGTGTCTGGGGTTCACCATTGAGGCCTAGGTTGGGGCACAGCGGTCACATTGGAATACCAAGTGTCATGACATCATGACGCTCGGAATGCCCAGATGGCCGCTAAGGCCTAATCACTGACCTCAGAGATGACACCGGGCACATGACATCACCGAGGAGACTGAGAGAGAGTTTCAGACGCCCCAAGGAGGCCCAAAAAGATGAGAGAAGGTGAATATAACTGTTATTTTTGTCACCTCCCCTGGGCCTCCACCTATTATACTCTGAGGTCTGAAGAGACCCCAGAGTATAATAATTTCACCTATGGTTCTATCCAAATCTGTTTGATCCAAACGAATCAGGGACCTGAGCCATCCGAACCCGAAACTAAACGAATCTTGGGAGGTTTGCCCATATCTACAAAATATTGTAACTGGTCATTTATTGGTCTAAATCTCTGCTTTTTCTGGGCTTAGGAGTCCAGTGGACGGTCCTACTTCACTGACAACTATTTTTTTATGCACATTCCTACAAAGAATGCTATTGGTCATTGAATAGGACCACCCCCTGGACTACTAAATTTAAAATAAGCAAGGAACTAGACCAAAAAAATTACAGTTTTTACTATATAGCAATCCATGTGCCATCTGTCATCCAGGTTTTTTTTTGTCTGCAAAAAACATGATGCTGTCTTTTTTATTTTTCAGCATCACCTAGCAATGAATCTGTCAAAAACGAATGAAATACGGACAGCACACGGATGCCATGTGCAACCTTAGTTTGTGGGAATTTGCCAACCCACTTACGCCATATGGGTGTAAATGTGACGCATTGCCCTTTTTTGCACCCAAGATGCACCACATTGTGCCTTCTATACCCTGCTCGTCACTTTTCACGATAGTGGGGTGGAGACCAAGGTAGGTCGGCTCAGCCTGATTGGCGTAGCTTTTAACTCTGCCGTATCTTTAGACTATCTAGTCTACATTTATACCACCCATTGCCTGAATTAGTAGGCACCAGAATTTAGCAACAAAATTTTGCTGCACATTGGCCTTGGATCTTAAATTCTGCCCCTTTTTCGACAGCTTAGAGCAGTTGTTTCATCAAAACATACGCCTTTTTAACTCCTTAAGGACACTGCCTAGTTTAGGCTTGAAAGGGGGTTTCTGGGATAAAAATATTGATGACCTATCCTTAGGATTCATGAAAATGGGAGCTGATCTGGAGTAATGTAACATATTCTGTTTTGTTCAACTGCGTGAAAAAAAATAGCAATTTTACTAAATATTTTTTTTTTTTGGGAGGGGAAGGCAGGGGGGAAAAAAAGATACCGCTGGAGGGAGAGATGAGAGACAAGCATACAGTCCGCCGCTGCCGGCTTCATCTGTGTGTGACTGAGAGAAGGGAAAGGTAAGCAAAGCAGCCTGTTAATATGACATATATTACAAAGTTTCTTACTTTTACTTGCACTATTCATTCATGAAAAAATGTTTTACAATTTGTAGTCTCTATTCCCATTCTTAGGCTTTCTAGCAGCAGCCTCTTCCTTCCCTCTCCTCACTGCATAGACTTCTTTTTTTAGAAATAACATTTTCTGTGTGTGACTGAGTGAAGTGAAAGGTATTCAAAGCAGGCTGATAAATGGGGAAAGAAGCATTTTTCTTTAGTAAGATATATTACTGAGTTTCTTATTTTCACTTATTCATTTATGAAAAATTGTTCTACAATTTACAGTATTTTCTGTTCCCGATCTTATGCTTTTTAGCAGCAGCCTCTTCCTTCCTTCTCCTCACTCCATAGACTTCTATGTTAGAAGCAACTTTATCTATGTGTGAAGATGACAGTTCGTCTCCTCCCTGGATATGGGTTCTATTAGTGATAGACTGTGTGAAAGGAAATGTAAGTTAGACAGTCTGTTACATAAAGAAATAAGCATTTTTCAGCAGTTTCTTCATCCCCCCTCCTCACTCCATAGACTTCTATGTTAGAAGTAACGTTATCTGTGTGTGTGGCTTTCAGACCATCTCTTCCCTAGATATGGGTTCTAATAGTGAAAGACTGAATGAATTGAAAAGGAAGCAAGACAGGTTGATAAGTGGAGAAAGAAGCATTTTACTTTAATGAGATATGTTACAAAACTTCTTATATTCACCTGCACTTATTCATTTATTGAAAATTGTTTCATAACTTACAGTAGTTTCTCTTCCTGTTCTTAGGCTTTCTAATTGTTAGGCTAACTGTAAAAAGAAGTCTCCATAGACTATGACATGCACTTTACATCTACTGTGCTCAAGATTTTAATAGTTTCTGATAGAAGCCAGATGTTCCTTTTTATTGGATTAATTTTGCATCTGATCCAGAAAGTAGTGGGCTGTGACTTTTCACAACAGGCCAGAAAACACATTAAAGCAAGTTCCTGTTCAACTGTTATTGTTGGTTGTTGAATATCCCTTGGTAATTCTAAAGATGAAGGGAGTGGTCCTCCATCTATTGTCTGACTATACTCATCTAAGCGGAAAGGGCTGCGCATTTACTGGCTCCCATGTAAGAATCTGCAGCTGGAGAGCTAAAGACTTCTCTGTTGATAAACCACATGCTCCATATCCCTACAGTACTCTCCGCTGTCTAACACAGAAGACATTGTATTCTTTGACTTTTCACCAGGCTTAATGAAAAGCTGTGTGTATAAAAAATGTATTATTTTTATTATTTTTTGGCATCCTAGAATTTTATGCCTTGAACCAATTTCATGTGAATGGGATTAATAGGCAATACCCTGTATCACCATTTGGGATTGGAATGACCTCTGTTCCTGGTAGTTGCAGCAAAGTGTCAGCTCACACCTGCTGAGGATGGTGCAGGCAAAGCTGAAGATTGTGCCTGCTTTATCACCATGTCACATGTTGACAGCACTTTGCTTTATAGGGAGTCTATCACCTCCTCCAACCCCTTCTGTCACCATAGCACTGGAGGTGCTGTGACATGCTTACAAATCACATCTTCATTATGTATCACAGTTCTGTGGATGAATGAGAAAAAGACGTTTTATTCATTAAGCAAATTAGGTATTCGGACCACAGGGGGCATTCCCAGAGATCGCTGAGCACCACTATCTCCGTCTCCCTATATGGCTTTGTTTTACCCTTGTCTAGTGGGAAATAATAATCCCACTGCTTCAACATCATCATCTGCTCGGCGGAATCTCGCGCATGTGCAGTATGTGTCGCAAAATCTTGCACATGCATAGCCACATATGCAAGCCACATGCGAACCCCCGCTATGATGTCCATAGGTCCTGATAGGGCAAATGGACAATGATTGCCTTTATGAGACAACTCTTTAACCCCTGGGTGCCATGCGTCTGACCCACACAGTACTTGTGCCATGTATTTAAAGCAAAGCGCTGTAACTATATGACATGGAAATAAAGCAGGCACAATCTGCAGCTTGACTGGGCATTGCTGATAACGGGGTCCCCCTATGAACCCCACCACCACCTTTGATACCCAAACTGCTGGGCCTAAATGCCTTCCCCCTCTTTTCCAGCCTCGACCCCTGCCCCCAGCTCTCAAACCCCCCACCCCTTAGAAATAAACCGAGACCAAAGGGTTGGATTAAATCGGCCACAGCAGCCGTATTTATTAACAAACAACAAATAAATAACAACAAGTATAACTTATTATAATTTGCATAACTTAAAATAATTTAACAATAAACGCTTAACCTGGGTAAGAGTCCTTGGAGCTACAAAAAACTATCAATCCCCCGGCCTGGCGCTAACATAACCACACCATAAATTTACCACCAGCCGCGACCACCGGCTCGGCGGCACCATGAATAAAGACGAACTCCTTCTTCCATGTACCAGCTCCCAGGGCCAATTTACCCTGTAACCGTTCACCGTGCGCCAGGCCATCCACCAAAATGTGCAATTACCACCAAATGTATAGGTGGAGCCTACCGTTGACTCCACCCTTTTAGCCAATTGACCACCAACTCCAAGGACCCCACCCGCCACTGCGAGCACGCTTTAATCCCTTAAGCGTGAGAGACCCGCCACACTTCCAGGGCCCTCTCAACACCCTCCTGGATACCTAGTGTCCACAAATCTATACCCACCGCATTCAGATGGACCCCGTCCCGCAACCAAAACTCCCCCTCCCCAGACTCCAACTCCTTGTGCCGCACGCACACACCGCCGTTCCTGGACACAAACCCCGCAACAGCCCGGTTAACCTTAATCCTGGCCTTGTTGAGCCTTTCAACAGACCTAGCCTCCCGCCATGTTTTTCTCGGTACAATATCGGACCACATGGTAACAATCCCCGGAAACATGGACCACAACCTCAACAGGTCATACTTTATGTCCCTCACTAAATCACGAAAGGGACGAACCCCCAGGTCATTGCCACCAGCATGTATCACGATAATGTCCGGAGACCGATCCAACCTCGTGCACCTGTGGACTTCGGGCATGACCCGACTCCACACCATACCTCGGACTCCAATCCAACGTACAACGACCGCAGCCCTGTCGAACCCCAGCTGCCGATCATTCCGCCGCACGCCGGCCCTCTCCGCGCCCCAGAACACAAAAGAATGGCCGAAGATCCAGACTAACCGAGCAGGAGGGCCTACGAAAAGAAGAAATAAAGTAGGGGGAGGGCAAGAGAAAATACCCCAACAACACAATGATTCACATTTGGGCAAGGTGTGGACATATGTATGATTTATACCTCTGCGATTCCCACCTACCGATACGTCGGACCACCTCCGAGCTCAACCCCCAACTAGCTGCTTCAGTCGCTGCGCCAATGCGAAAAGAGTGTGGAGCATATCGAGAGGCGTCAAGGCCCAGCGAGTCCAAACAACCCCTAAAAACAGCCGAGAACTGATAACGGGAAAGGAACGAACCATCCTCATGACGCAGGAGGGGACCGCCCGCAGAAGCTGGAACCAACCCCCGAAAAACAAGCAAACAACGCACCGGGCACATATCTGACCCTACAACTGCACCCAGGCGCAGATACTTCCCTGCCCCCGCCTGATCCGTCTTAGACCTGCGAACCCTGACCACTAGGACCCCTTCCTCCATGTACACATCATCCACCTGTAAACCACCCGGCCGCTTAGTCGACACGGACACCAACTCACCCACCCTGAGAACCCCGAAAAAAGCTAGAGAAAAAGCCAGGTGAAACAAAATGCATTCATAGTGCGAAGAACAAAAACGGCCCAGCTCCAACCCCAAACGCTCCAAAAGCTGAAATGTAACCGGGCGCCGTGTGTCACTACTTCCCCTGCCCCTGCGGAACCCCTTAAGCGCACGTTGAACCAAGAAATGTTTGGTAAAGTCCGCCAAACCCCTCATCTTGAAACCAAATGCCAATGCCGCTACCGCACCATTAACTTTCGCCACGGACCATCCATCTGAAGACCAACGGCTTAACAAGAACAATAAAGCCCCAACCCTATCCTCATCAGTATGTACCTGACTTAAATCTCCCACCCAATCCTCCCAAAGCTGCCAAGCCCTTGAATACTTATCCCAGGTGCCGGGGGCCAACGATGCCTGAATCAATGTCCCTGCTTTTCGCAAACCAAGTCCCATAATTCTGGAGGACATGGAATCCCTTCCACTTTCGCCCCCGGAGCCAGGGCACGAAACCGCTCCCACTGGAAACGAGACAAAGAATCAGCAACGTCATTTTTAACCCCCGGAACATGCACTGCCACCACCCATGCATTCAGGCACAAGCAACGCAATACTAAACGCTGAAGCAACTTGATAACTGGAGGAGAAGACGCAGTCACATTATTAATGGCCGACACAACTGACATGTTATCACAATGAAACCTAACTTTTTTATCCTGGAACGCCCCCACCCCATATGGACACCGCGACTAAAATCGGGAATAACTCAAGTACAGTCAAATTCCACGTCAGACCTTGTTCACGCCACGACGCAGGCCAAGGAGCGGCGCACCACTGCCCCCTGTAATAGGTCCCAAAACCGTGGCCCCCTGCCGCATCCGTAAAGAGGTCACAATCGAACACATCAATCACAGCTGACTGGACCAGTGATCTACCATTGAACTGGTCTAAAAATGTGTCCCATACTGCCAGGTCCTCCCGATGTATCACCCCCAGCCGAATAAAGTGTCGTGGATTTGACACCCCTTTCATGGCCCCTGCCAGCCGGCGACAAAAAAATCCTACCCATGGGGATAATGCGGCAGGCAAAATTTAAACTGCCTAACAATGACTGGAGGTCGCGCAAAGTAATTTTTCGCATGTGACGAGCACGCCTCACCCTCTCCCTAAGATCAACCAGCTTGTCACCAGGCAACCGGAATTCCATTGCCACAGTGTCAAGCTCTATGCCCAAGAAACTCAATCTAGTGCACGGACCCTCAGTCTTTTCCGGTGACAACGGTACCCCAAACTTACTGGCGACCCACTGCGTGGTTGCCAGCAAAACCGCGCATACATCGGAGCCCGCCGGACCTATACAGAGGAAATCATCGAGGTAGTGTATCACTGACTCAACCCCCGACACCTCCCGAATTACCGACTCTAAAAAGGTGCTGAACGCCTCAAAGTATGCGCACGATATTGAGCAACCCATAGGGAGGCAACGATCCACGTAATACCCGCCGTCCCAGTAGCAGCCCAGTAACCTAACGCTGTCAGGGTGTACCGGCAGTAACCTGAACGCCGCCTCCACATCCGTCTTAGCTAAGAGGGCCCCTGGACCGCAACGCCGTACCCAATGCACAGCTGCATCAAACGAGGTATATACTACCGAACAAAGCTCGGGTGCAATACCATCGTTGACTGACGCTCCTTTGGGATAAGACAAATGATGTATGAGCCGAAACTGATTCGGCTCCTTCTTCGGCACCACCCCCAAAGGAGATACAATTAAACCTTCCAAAGGGGGGTGATGCAAAGGGGCCCGCCATGCGCCCCAAGGCCACCTCCTTCCTCAGTTTTTTGGACACCACCCCCGAGTGTTCCGCTGCCGACCTCAAGTTAGTTATACAAAAGGGGACTGTGTGCGTCGGCAGGGGAATCCTAAAACCCTCCCTAAAACCTTCTACCAGAAACTTTGCACTCTCCCTGTTAACATAACTATTTAGATACGGAAGCATGGCTTCCAGCTTCACCGGCGTCTGCCCCTTGTCCACTATTAGGCAAGGCCTTGGTCCTTTGTTTGCGCAAGCAACGTGCCGCACCATGGGACACCCCTCCGCAGAATGAACAGGCATGTTTGAATCTACAGTTGAAGCCAAATTTACATTGGGCTTCATTGAACTGCCAACACAGCCCGTAACGTTGCTGGGCCTGTGCACCTGCCCCCCCTGAGCCGTAACTGAGACCACTATGGCCGGTTCCACCGGCCGCCCCAGGAAAGGACTGGCCAAAGCGAGCTGGCGCCATAACCCGAAGCCACAAACCTATATCTTTCTGGTCCCACCGTATGCTGGGCCGAACCGCCTTACGCTGACGGAACTGCTCATCATACCGCAGCCATGTCTGACCCCCATACACCCGATACGCCTCACCTATAGAGTCCTGATAGCAAAAAAGCCCCGAACAGTTGGCTTGTCTAAGTTAAATTTAGCTAAAGGGAGCAAGGAGAAGATTTCGACGTACTCGTCCTTCCAAATCTTCTCCCTCACTTCCTTTTTTAAATGCGCCCCTAGAGGACTCTCAAAACACACATAAACCTCCCCCCGAGCCCTGTCGTCTAGCCTCACCGAATCAACCTTCTCTTTATCTGTCTGGACAGACACTGTGACACCCGCCGGAGCCCCTACCACCGGCGCACTCTGTGACGCTACTGACTGGACCGCAGGAGGGACCCACGCCGCCACCGGGGAACCGCTAACACTCTGTTCGCAGCGCGACAGTAGCTCCCTCACTCTACCCAATAGCTCCCTAATCCCCTCAGAAGCTACACCACCACCCACTGGGGACTCCGGCCTATCTATCCCTAACCCCTGGGACATTAGAATAGGAGGAAACGGACACGACAATGAATGGTACTCACCAGACTGCGTAGGTGCTGTGGGCCCACCAGTCGACGGTCCTGCATCCTGCTGACCTGGGTCGCTGTACAGGAGAACGCTGGCGCCTGTTGATTGTTGAGAACCATCCCGGTGACAGCTGCAGCACGACCGACATCCCTGGGAAGGTTGACCTGCACCCGCGTATGCACTTGAAACCACTGGATGCACCTCGGACCGGGGCTGTGGTGCCGTGAAGGAGGGGCCAGCGCTGTGCTGCTCATCGTTCAGAATTTCTCGCTGCTGTACCGAGGGCACTTGGAAAGCCGGAACCGACGGGACTTGAAGACCCAGTCCCCCTCCCGCTGGAGCATCACAGGAGGGGACCGCTGCACCACGTGCTGTAGCCATATGGAGACTGGATGTGGAGGTCCCCCCACTGAGGCCAGTGGCAGGGATCTCCACCTCCGCAGGGGCCAGGCGACTGGCAGGATTCCTCCCAGACCGGGAGCTCCGCCCCTGAGCAGTGGAGCGGGGTGCCCGGCCTGGAGGGGCCCGAGAGGGACTCCTATGTCGCCAGGACCTAGGGGGCTCATCAGGGCTCAAACGTGCTGGCGGGCGAGTCCTGCGTGGCCGCCGCCGCTCAGACGCCTCCGGGGGTAGTGAAGGGTTAATGGGGGGGGGGCGGCAGGCTGCATAATGTCAGCCAGCCGCTCCTGCAGCCAGGCCTCTCCATGGACGACGGCAGCAGCTCTGATCTGCTCCAGGATGGTATCGAGGGATGCCATTACAGCGAAAAGGTGGGGGGGAGGGAGCTGACCCGCTCGTTAGCATGCCGCGCAGCTCCGGAATGGCCGCTTCCCGGGCTGCGCGGCATAGTCAATTCGAACGGGGTTAAGCCCCGCCCCCAATTCTTCGCGCCCTAGCGCGTTATTGGTCCCCCCTACAGTCCGCCCCCAGTCAAGTTCCCTGCGCTTTACTGCGCAGCGCTCCGGTCTCCCCTTGCCTGCACCATCCTCAGCGGGTGTTAGCTGACACTCTGCAGCAACCACCAGGATGAGAAGAAGCTCCAATCACAGATGCAATTCAGAGATTTCCAGGAGGAAAAACAGAAGAACACAGTTAAGAGAGACACGGTCGCAGTCAAGCAGGACTGAAGCATTACATTCTCACTCTATTGGCACCCACATCACATTAACATGGGGTGCTGATGGGTTAGCATGGCAGCAGGAGGCCTAAAGAAGGCCCTCAGATCTGTCATGTATGTGTGCCTATTCCCAAACAGCGCCACCAAAGGAAAAATGAAGCAGTACACAGTTCTCACTGAAATCATTGAACTGTCAGTATAATGTGTCAAGGTGTCAGATCCTCCACAGAAAGGGAGACACTCTTTGTAGCTGCTCTCTAACCTGTTATCTAATAGGGTACTTGTACAGTAACTTGGCTTTCTTATCCAGACAACCCGGTTAATATACTGTAAGTCACTAAGCCACCCAATGAAGCAGCTATTCTCCTGTTTCTTAGTGATATCTGTTTCTGGGAAAGCTGGGTGACTACTAATATAACTAGCATCATGCAGGGTTGTAATTTCAGTGGGTTAGCCCCCAGTACAGTCAAATGGTTAACTGGCTGTAATATAAAGTAGCAGCATAGTGGATGAGATTTTTCCAAATCTCATTCATATGCTATGAAAAACCTTCAGCGACCTAAGAGACCTACAGCATATTGTAAGGACAAAGAGACTGCACTGCAAGAACTAAGAGACCTACATTGCAAGGACTAAGAGACCTGTGCTGTAAGGACCTGTGACCTGCACTGCAAGGACTAAGAGACCTGCGCTGTAAGGACTGAGACCTGCGCTGCAAGGACTAAGAGACCTGCGCTGTAAGGACTGAGACCTGTGCTGCAAGGACAAAGAGACCTGCGCTGTAAGGGCTGAGACCTGCGCTGCAAGGACTAAGAGACCTGCGCTGTAAGGACTGAGACCTGCGCTGCAAGGACTAAGAGACCTGCGCTGCAAGGACTAAGAGACCTGCGCTGTAAGGACAAAGAGACCTGCGCTGTAAGGACTAAGAGACCTGTGCTGTAAGGACTGAGACCTGCGCTGTAAGGACTAAGAGACCTGTGCTGCAAGTTTTTAACGCACAGAATGTCAGCTATTGCTGCAGGTTTTACCAGTAGCCATGCAATGGCTGAAAGCAGTGGAGGTTTTGACAAAATTCAAGGAGGCGTACTGCAAAAAGTACATCATAAAATAACTGCTTCAGGAGAGCTAGGTCATAACCCCAGGAAGGACTGGATTGTTGCCTACCCAGCTTTCCCAAAAATAGATGTGAAGTGGCAAAATAGGATTTATAACAAATTCACATAATAGGTCAACTAAAGGACTTGTATTTTTAGGTGATTTTCTTTGCAGGGAACATCAATCCTGTCATAGCTATCATTTGTCTTGTGCTTTGCCATAAATGGAAAATTCTTAGTAATTGTTCTATGGAGTTATTAGAACTAGGATGTCTGAGTCATTATAAAGGGGTTTTCCCTAAATTACAGCTTTTCACTCATGGACAGGAGAAGGGTCTGACTAATGGAATCTCCTATAAACTCTAGATCAGTGGTGCCCGAGTCCCTCTGTGAATGAGGTAGTGCATAAGTGTGACCACTGCTCAGTTCTAGAGATGAGCGAGACGGTTCGGATAGAATCGGATTCAACCAAACCTTTCATGGTTTGTCACCTATGAATCATTATTATACTCCAGGGTCTCTTCCCTAAGTGGAGGGCCAGGGGAGGTGAGGAAACATAATAAACACTTATACTCACCTAGCATCACCTTTGGTCTTGGCCTCTAGCGATCCTTTGGCTTCCTCTTCTGGCCTCCTGGCTGATGTCATGTACCCCAATCACAGACTTCAGCGCTCACAAATGGGGCAGGCAAACCCATTTCTACTCAATTCACTACTATGGTACCAAGGACAACATCTTCAAAGAGTTTGTATGTTCTCCCCGTGTTTGCCTGGGTTTCCCCTGGGTATTCCAAAGACCTACTGATAGGGAATGTACAGTAGATTGTGCCCTATATTGGACAGTGACTGTCAATGTCAGTAAAGCGCTGTGGAATATGATGGCGCTATATAAGTAAGCAAAATAAATACATACATCTAGTAGAATATAACCTTCCGTCCTCCATTGATTTCAACCTGCTAAATAATCATCAGAACGGAACAGAACATCGGAATCCTTCTTGCACGGCACACTCGGTCATGGGGACTAAGGCTGAGGCTACACGTTATGGAAAAGCTGCATTTTTTCTTGCAGATTTTGTTATGTTTTGAGTCAAAGCCAGGAGTGGATTTAGCAGATGGAAGAAGTATAAGAGCTTCCAATATATTTCCCATTCCTTTGGAAGCCAATTTAAAAAATGGGTCAAAAATTGCAGCAAAAAACATAGCTTTTCTGCAACGTGTGGCTTCAGCCTAATACACACCTGCCCCATAACAGTGTGAGACTTGGGCTGTACAGTATACAAATGATCTGCTTCATGATGCTATTTCCATCACGGCTCTTGCACACAGACCATGCCATGTACCAGAACTAGATGCAGGAGCTCCCGAGCTGCAACAAATCATATTTCTCTCCCACATATTTCTGCAATTTTTTGTTTACTGGGAAGCAGAAATGAAATTTTCCAATTTAGCAAATTCCTTCCAGCACATTAGATCCCTCTTATGATATGTTTATTATTAGTCCTAGGGCCACGTTCTTCTTAGTGACCATGTAATTGGGTTGTAAATAACATTACAAGCTTCACGGAGGAGTAAATTAGCAGCTAATCGGACAGAATGTATCCAGCATGAAGTCACCACCGATAATCTATGTGATGTTAATATTACACTCATCCGTCTTATGCACTACTTACCCTTCCTCATATAGAAGCTTCCATAGTACTGTATAGTTGCTGCCAACTTTTCCATTTGTCAGTAAGAAATGTGTCAATTACAGTTTTTTTTTAAATGTCTCTGCATTGTTCAGTTCCTCTGTTGTTCTTCATGGAAATGTATGAATAAATTGACAAGTGGGTGTTAAAAAATTTAAGGTAAAGTTTCACATGTTGCAATGTCTAGTAGAGGTTCTCAATTGGTAGACCATGGCTGGCAGCTGTCCAGACCCCTGCCTCCTTGGTGCTCTGCACACAGTGGTCGGGAGAGAAACTGATCTCCCAACTGCTGCCCCTTTTACATTGATGCATTACAGTAGCAGCAGCAGGAATCGGTCATCCCCGCTGCCTACATAGGAGTAGCATGAGTGTGGATACGCTGCTGTGGAAGAATAACAGAGGAACTGAACACTGCAGAGATCTTTAAAAAATAAGTAATTGACAAAGAGGGAGTTTCCTGCAGTTCACCTACACCACCAGTGGGGGCACTATGCAGACACTGTACTGCACTATGTATGTGGGAATTTACTCTGTGTGGGGACACTAAAATGGGATATTGCATGGGAGGCACAAATGTGGCATCATACCATGTGGGGGCACAAAGGAGGCATTATACTGTGTCGGGTTTACAAATATGGCATCATGCTATGTCGGAGTTTACTCTGTGTAGGGACACTAAAATTGCATTATACTTCATGGGGGACACAAATGTGGCATCATTCTAAGTGGGGAACAAAGGGGGCATTATACTATGGGGGGCATAAATGTGGCATCATACTATGTGGGGAATGAAGGTAGATTATACTCTGTGGGGGCATCAACTGCACACTATACCATGTAGAGGACACTAAAGGGACATTATAATGTGTTGGCAGGGCAATATACTGTGCAAGGAGAACTAAGGGGGCATTAAACTGCGTGAGGGACCCAAATATGGAATCATATGATGTGGAGACACAAAGAGACCATTATACTGTGTGGGGGCACAAATGCGGCATCATACTATGTAGGGAATGAAGGTACATTATACTGTGTAGGAGCACTAATGTAGCATCATATGATGTGGTGGCACAAATAGGGCATTATGCTATGTGGGGGCATGAAGAAGAAAATGTACTATGGTGGCAAAATATGGTATCATACTAGATGGGGCAGAAGGGGCACTGTGTGGGGGACACTAAGAAGCATTATACAGTGTGTTGGCACTAACAGGACACTATATCATGTGGAGGCCACTAAAGGGACATTATACTGTGTTCGCAGCACAATATACTGTGAGGGGACATTGTACTGTGTACATTGTACTAAGGGGGTATTGTACTGTGTCGGGGGCACTAAGAGGCATTATACTGTGTGGGGGCAGCAAAAGGATATTATACCACGTGAGGGGCCACTAATGGTGCCGTATATTGTGTGGGGTGAAATAAGGTGGCATTACACTATGTGGGAGCACTTTGGGGGCATTATACGTTGTGGGGGCACCAATAGGGAATTACACCAGGTGAAAAAGACTAGTAAAGGGACATTACACTTTGAAGAAGCACTGGGGGCATTATATTGTGTTGGGCTTCATCCCTGTATGTTACACAGGGGTGGGCTTTTACTGTATGGTTCACAGAAGGACTGGGTTGGGTCAAAGGGGACATGGGCAGGACTGGGCAGGGTTATAGGCATGCCAAATAAGGGGATTTTTTGATTTGCAAATGGAGGGGTGTGTCCTACAATTTTAATTAGGGGGGCTAAAGATAGCCGGGTTGGGTATCTTTTTTTTGGAGGGAGAGGGGTGCTTTTCTATAGTTTGCCTCAGGCAGCAGAGAGGCTAGGTTCACCCCTGTCTGCGGGAATATAGAATGGGCAGTCAGTAGTGATCATAGACAATAAGTCAGATGGATCTCTCGTGGTTACTTACCTAGAATTACTAGAAGTGTTTGGCTGTAATTCTAGCATTATGTATGTAGAAACGTATCTATGAGAACTGTAATGAAATGCTGTCTATTCTGTTATTCGCATTACTTTAGCAAATACAAACTGTAAGGTTATATATAGATATTCTCATTGCTTCCCACACAAAGTGACAAACTGATTCATCGCCGTGGCATGAGGAAGCCGAGCCTTGTGTACAGGCAAGGAACTGAATGCCAGTGTGGTCAATCTTACATTATGATGCAGTGTCCATGCACTCTGGAGCAAAACACAACCTCAGGGCAAGTAAAAAGCAATATCTTATTGAATTGCCTGAATAGCAATTCCCTAATACATTGCTCTGATCATAACAAATTATTGCTTTAGCAGTCGGAGCTTACATATTACTGTATAAGCTATGGCTCCAGGGGTATAACTATATTGGATGCAGACAATGGGACCTGAAGGGGTGCAAAAGGTCCATCTGCCCGATATGAGAATATAATAATTGCAAGAAAGCAGCCAGAGATACAGGGCAGTATAGCCTGCAGGAAATCAGTATTACACAGCAAACAGTTAATGTTATTGTCTACATTCCTACTGGTCTAGGGCAGAGAACAATTTGGTGCTCAAGAGCAATGAAGAGGTTAATGTCAATATACCTGAGGTTCTAGGGTAGTAAAGGGGTTAATGTTAGTATACCTGGTAGTCCAGAGCAGTGAAAAGATTAAAGTTGTAATCCACCTTTGTAATATCCTTAGGAGAGGCCATCAATATTAGATCTGCGAGGGTCCGAAAGCAGAAACCTCTGCAGATCAGCTGTTCTGGACAGTGAGGCTCTGTGTAATGTTTACATGCCTTTGCATGCTGCCCACTTGCCATTGAAGTCTATGGGACAACTCTGCAGTACTTAAAGCTGCCACTACACTTTGTACGCTGAGTGAGCAGGGCGGGTCCCGGTATGTAAAGATTACAGGAATCTGCACTGTCCTGGAACAGCTGATCTGTGAGGGTCCTGCAGATCTAATAATGATGGCCTATCGTAAGGGTAGGCTATCAGTAATACAAAGGTGGATTACCATTATCACTGGTGGTCTGGGGCAGTGATGTAGTTAAAGGGGTTCTCCAGGGGAGGAAATCTGCCCCAATGAACCAATACTCACCTCACTTCCCCCATTCCAATGCTGCCTGCTGGTCTCTACCTCCTCAAACAATCTTGACACACAGGAAATGCCTAGAAATGGCCACTTAACTACAATTACAGTACTTGTTGAGGCCGGTCATTGTTGAGACCAGTGGTTGACATTTCCTGGCATCCCCCATATTTGAAGACAGGACCAGTAAGCTAGCAGCCAATGCGGACATAGCCAGCAGCAGAAAAGGTGGGAATCTGTGAGGTATTTTATCTTTTAATTTTTACCCCACTCTGAACCCACTGCTACCAGGCCAAGGACACTGAACCAACACCTCCAGCCCAACTCGCAAGTTGGGGTAATGTTGAGGGGGCCTGCAGTATACCTGATGGGGGCACTTCCAGTTGTGAGGAGTCCTCACCTGAGCCAGATGATGGTGGTTGGGAGGGCCCTTGATGGTGATCGCAGGAATCACTGAGCAGTCACTTTACTAAGCAAACGACAAACAGTGAGGCTTCCCAGATGGGGGTAGTAATACAACGGAAGTTCCACTGCGGATGGTGGTAGTTGAGCTTAGTAATGGTTTCTTTCAGCAATGGGATGCTCAATAATAGATTTTAAGTCCAGTGTCTGATAATTCCAATCTGATATAACTATGCTCGCCCTCTCCCACTATATGTAAAGGGGCTGAGAGGAGTAAGTCCCATTTGGTACCTTGTCTATCAGCACACTGCATGGCCCAGACTGTGAGGCTCTGATAAACTCAACTTCTCCTCCAACTTGGCACTTTTTCATTCTCATTAGGCTGACAGCAAATTCTTCCCTGTCTCAGGACTATAGTAATGATAATGCTGTGCTAAGGATCTAAAAAGAACCCACCACACTACTGACCTCATGGGTAGCAATGGGTTTGTTCTCAACTTCACCTCTCTTGAGGACTCTGCTAGACTGAACTTCTCCAGAGACTCAGAGTCTTCTCTCCTCGCCTCACCCCAGCCAATGGTTGGATGTGCTGGATCAAGCTCCCCTCAAAGGAGGGGTATACCTCTCCACAGTGGAATGCTCCTAAACAGGGTAAAAAAAATCAGGGGATGCTGCAAAAGTGCATACAATCATACATTGACTAAACGTAATGTGAACGTTGATGGACATCACTCCTATTCTTACAGGCTCAGGTCTCTGGGACTTTGTTACACAGCAGTCTACTTTATGGGATGACATGCACAGGAACACCATGCAGCTGGAACACCCAACTACTGAATCCCAAAAAGGCACAGAGACTCCCCCTTATACTGTATAGAGAGTCCTAGCCCCAGTGTAACCTAAACTCACAGCCTCAGCTTTGAGGACTTCATGACACAGCAGGTTGCTTTCCAGCATGACATGGACTGGACAGGAATACTACATGTTGGACCACAGAACCACCAAGGATGTGGGGTCTACACAAGGTGGTAGGTGTCACTCCTGTTCTCACATTTGACTCGCATGTCACTCCTGTCCTCACAGATGATGCTTTCATCCAGACTTGCAAACTCAGCTCCCCGGGACTTCATGATGCAGCAGGCTTCTTTCCTGGATGACATGGACCGGACAGAAACACCACCTGGCTGGACCACCAAGCCACTGAATTCCACAAATATACAAAAACCTCCCCTTATATAGAGGTCTTGCCACAGTGTAACCTAAACTCACCAGCTCAACTTCCTGAGACTTTGTGATGCAGCAGGTTGTTTTCCAGGATGACATAGACTGGAAAGGTGGTTGGACCACAGAACTTCTGAATTCCTGAAAAGGCGTGAAGGTGCCTCCTTATAAACAGAGTCCATTAACTTTCAAGCTCAGCTCCCTGGGCCTTTGTGACACAACAGGTTTCTTTTCGGGATGACATGGACTGGACAGGAACACAATGTAGTAAACCACCGAACTCCAAAAACTCACCCATATATAGAAAGTCCTCTTCTTGACATAACCTTAAGGTCCCTTTGCAGCCAGTGCAGGGTCTTACCACAGAATGTGCCAAAACAAACCACCCCATGATACATCACCTCGGTGCAACCACATCGATATAGTGATCATTCATCCATCCATCAGTAAAACGAGTATAACAACCAATATATCATGACACAGGCGATGCTAACCTGTCTTGGGTACGGACACAGTATATGGCCATCAATGGTCACCAACATCACCCAGTGAAGGTACCCCTCAACATTGTTTTTGAAAGAAAGCAGCCATGTTTTTCTAATTCTACACAACCCTTTATTGTCACATAAAGACATGGAAATTGACGGGTCCACTTTAAAATACAAGTAAAGCACACTTGAAGTTGTGTAAGGTCTGACCTCATATTTCCAACAATTTGCATTGTAACCGGTCTGCCAAATTAGAAACTGAACTTTCAGGAAAATTCTGCATGTTTGGATCTGCTACCTTGGCGACTGAAAATTTGTTCCGACAGAATAAACCTGAAATGAGAAACCCCAATTTCAATCATTTTCTGATGGAGAAACTTCCAGATGTTGCTGTGCAAATGGAGCACACGCCGGAGCAGATTGTGAGTCATAGGGTGTAACCGTGTATCCTGTAACCGAGGAGAGATACTAGATAAAGTCTCAAACATTCCAAGGAAAAGCAATCGCTGATCAGAGAGCCATTCGGCGTCCATCTTGGCTTCTTCCACTTCATAACCTGAGGTGACTTTCCTAGTGAATAAATGGAATTATTTACCAGACCGCCCTTCTAGGAACATATGAGACATAATAAAAGGCTTCATGTTTAGGAAACAGCAACAAGAAATGTCAAAAAATGTGTTTTACAAAATATCTCTCAGCGTCGTGTCTCACAAATTAGAAATGATATCAACCCTCGGAGGAGCTTTCGCCTGTGCTATTTGTCACCCCTACTGAGTAATGATCTTAGTAAGACAACTGGGAGAAGTGACAACTGGAGGGATGAAGCACCTGCTGTCTGTAGGTAAATCTGACAAATTGGGTCATCCCACAATGCACTTGCAGGTTGATTTGCATGTCCATAAAATGATTATCTCTGTATTGCTTCATCACTATTATTGGGGTGTTTTTTTTGGTCATTTGCACCTGATATAGACCACCTATAGAGATACTCTCATGTTAGTCCTTTATGACATATCTATGGCATATAAATAGTCCTGGAGTCCTGGTTCTACATCTGTCCCCGACCACCCTCCTTTCTGGTGCAGCAGATACTGCTGTGAATGTAGAGGTCTCTACCCACATGAACATCTCTCCATTGTCCACTATTGGAGGATGCAGATGTGTTGAATAAAATGGTGAAGCAGGGAACGGACGACTCCCTGCTTCACCATTCCTCTCCTGTGTGCTCCAGGTGTAGTGATGACATCACTCACATCGCGCCTACAGCTTCCTGAAGCCTCTGGGAGCAGAGAAGAAAGACAGAACAGCAGGGGTGCGAGGACAGGTGAGTATTAGGTTTTTTTTATGTTTGATTGGTACCAGGAGAGGGACATAATATTGTTGGGGCCACTGTAAGGGGACTTTAAGCTGTGATGGCAGATGGAAGGGGACATTAAACTGGGGGCAACTGGAGGGGGAACTTAACTGGGGGCAACTGGAGGGGGACATTAAACTGGGGGCAATTTGAGGGGTACATTAAACTGTGAGGGGTAGCTTTAGATGGACATTAAACTGGGGGCAACCTTAAACTGTGGGGGTGGAGAGGACATTAAACTGGTGGTAGCTGGAGGAGGACATTAAACTGGGGGAAACTGGAGGGGGACATTAAACTGTGGGGGTAGCTGGAGACATTAAGTTGTTGAGGTTGCTGGAGGGGGACCTTAATCTGTGGGTGCATCAGGAGAAGGATTTTATACTATGGGGAAATTGGCGGGGAACATTATAATGTGGGAGCATATCATTTTAGAGTGACTGTAGGGGCATTATACTGTGTCGGGCACAAAGAAAATTGGTGGGAATGGGAGGGATCAAAGAAGACATGGGTAGGGCTAAATTTGCTGTGGCGTGCTGTGCGCACTGTGCGTTCCTCCTTCTGTCCTTTGAATGTTGGAAGGTATGTCACTGTGTCTATTATTCCTGTACTATGATTTCACTGTGTATTTTCCTGTACTCATGACATTTCACTGTGCTTATCCCTACTTATCCCTGTACTGTGACATCACTGTGTGTATTATCCCTGTACTGAGACATCACTGTGTTATTATCCCTGTACTGTGACATCACTGTGTGATTATCCCTGTACTTATCCCTGTACTGAGACATCACTGTGTGTATTATCCCTGTACTGACATCACTGTGTGTATTATCCCTGTCTGTGACATCACCATGTTTTGTTATCCCTGTACTGTGACATCACTGTTTATTGTGCCAATGTTGTGACATCTCTTCATTTATTATCCCTATCCCATGAGCCAGGACCTTCCTCTGCATATTTTAATAATACAATGGGGAAGGGGGGAGTTGCTGCATTTCTAATCTTGCAGAGATGTTATTTTTACAAAAGGATTTACTAAACAGCTTTGTACATCCGCAATATGTAAAGCACATAAAATATTTAGTCTTTTCCCCCTTGGGCTCATTTTGGTCTCGATCTTGGTCTTGGATAGTATCTGATTCTACAGTCAGGATTCTCTCTGCATTACATTGTAATTACATATGTTTGATATCAGTTTATAATGTAAAATCTTTTGGCCTATAAAATAATGACATTTATCTTTCTAGCAATCGTATTACAGCAAATGGAAACTAAAAAGTAAAGCTGCTGATCCATTAAGTGGGCTGAGGAGCTGGAGCGGGCGATTTCCCCATGAGTCATGTACAGACCGTGGTCACATCCAGAGGTAATAATGAGATTTCGGTGGCAGGTTCTGTTCTTAATGAAGTCTTTATTGCTACATTCATACAGTGATAGAAATGAATGAGGTTCAGCAGAATCCGATCTCAGAATAATTTCTTCACTTTCTGTCTGTTAAACAAGCCCCATAGCACCATCTAGATACTTAGGAAATGATGTTTTCTAGCTTCCTTATTTATTGTACTCCGTTATATAGTGCATACATATTTGGCAGTGTTGTACATAGCTCAGCTCTTTACTCTGCAGTATTGGCGCCTGGCCACTATACAGGACCCAGACCCAACTGCTTCCAGCTCTGTGCACTGTATAGTATGGGGGCTGGACGTGCCCCCCAAATAATGTTGGGGCTGGCTGTCAGACCCACACCAATCAGATATTTATGATCATTCCTAAGGATAGAATATAACAAAAAAAAAATCATGGACAACCCCTTTAATCCACGGCAAGCAGAGCTGTACCATAATGAATATGCTCCAAATAGCCTAGGAGCGTAAAATACTACTTAGGTTAATTATTCCTTTACATATATAATATTGACATATACTGTAGCGCTGTACAAAGGTTGTCACTATTCACATCAGTCCCTGTTGGATGGACTGGAATTTCCAGTCCGGATTGCCCCATGTGCATGAAACCTAAGACAGATCCAGTGGAACAAGATTCTTTTTTTTTATAGTAGATGAGGTTGGATGGAGACAAAAGTCCATCAAGTCCTATCTATCACCCTACAGAATTGATCCAGAGGAAGGCAAAAAAACCCACAAGGCTGATGCCAGTTGTCCGTGTCAGGGGAAAAATTCCTTTCCGATCCCAAATCTGTCATTTGACCATACAGATCACTCAGGCTCCTCCATAGTAGCACTGTGCACTAGAAACCTGTATGTGACATGTATGGCCACATAGCCCTCCTTCTGCCACCTAGTCCTAAGTTCTCATGCACTCGCCGCTGCTCATGTTCTCGGCACATGCGCAGTATTGTAGTGATGCTGGTCTGAGACACATGCGCTAAGAACATGAATAGGGGTGACAAAACTCAGGGACAGGCAAGACTAGGTATACACTGTTTTTCCCACGGAAGGGAGACTTACCTCTTTGGAGCAACAGCAATGCCCTCATTGCTCCAAAGAGCTAATTTGCATATTGACAATAAATGGTGATATCTTGACATTGAAGATTATTAATGGAAACTGCAATGCTCATCAGAAAATGTGTTTTCCACATACAAGCGTATGAAGAATTTGGTTGTTTTCTGTGTTAACCAGTTTCAATATAAGCCCTCGGTTGCAGCAGGATGTCAGCCATGTTTCCAGACTATTCGGGGTATAATACTGATTATAATGTTCTGACATATATATTGACATAATTAAAAATGTACGTTTTTAATAATGAATACAATAGATTCAGCAGGATATTACACAGTGTAAATGGGGTCCAAGTGATTTCTGTACTACGGTCATGCAAATTGTGGTTGGAGAATCGGCTTCATTTTATGCATTCCCAGACTGTGACATACATGGAGACTTCAAAGAATTTTCCCTTTGATCGTCTCATCTTCTCCACACTGACTACCAGGCACAAATTGGAGGGTCATTAGTTGAGCTGCTGATAGTTCACTTTCACAGATGATCACGCAGCTTCAACTCCAGATCTAATGACATACACTATCATCTGGTAGCTGGAACCGGCACGCGAAGCAGTTCAGGAGAACATCCCTATAATAAGTCATCCTGGGTTGTGCAGTTTCCTTTTAGAGGGATTGTTATTCCTTGTACCTGAGGTGACCAATCAGCATCCTCAGTTCACTTCGTTCCCTGCTAAAATAGTGACCTATAAGATGTGAATTTGCAAAGTTTTTAAAGCATGCCTAAAATTTTGGGTGATTTTACAGGAAAAACTGCCATATACTGTATGTGTATGAGGAGCAACGTCTGGCAATTGTATGACTTTTATCCTGCATTTAAGTTGTTTTCCCCCCTGCAGGCTCCATCTCTAATTGTCAGTTTTCCCTGAGCTGGTGGGTAGACTAGCAGCAATGGTGTCACATCACGTGGTGACACCAGGAGATTTTACTTCCTAACCCTCTTTCACTCAGGAGCAGCATGGAAGACATTATAGAGAAGTACTGAACAGTATTGATATGAATAAAATATGGGGTGAGATAGGAAACTTACTCTTAGCTGCAGCAGTATGTCTGCTTCTCTCTGACTCAGCTCCAACTCCCTCCTCCCCCTTCATAGACTTTTGTGGGCAGCTGTAATTTGAAACTTTAGTGAGCTGTCAGTCTGTCTTGGTCCTAAGATGGAGTTGGCAGGGATTTTAGAAAGAGTGAAGGTTTAGGTAGAAAGGGAGGAGGAAAAGAGTCTGATAAATGGAAAAAGAAGCATTTTTCTCTAATCAGATATATTAAAAGTTTCTTATATTCACTTATACTATTGAATTATGCAAACCAATATATAATTAGCAAAAAGTGAGAAAGGAACAGGCATGGGCTGTGTTGAAATTTTCTTCTCTAAGAAAAGTTTAAAAAAAAGGAGGGGGGGGGGGATTTAGTATGCTCTCTAAAATTAGGAGTATGATAGGGTGAACATACCCAGAGTGGGGGCCCTTTTTTGAGGATTGTCGTAGGGTCTGCTACCTTCTGTGTAAACCCCTGCTTCAACATCTTTCCCCTATTCAATAAAGTATATTACCACTTCCATTTTTTATTGCACCTGTCAATTTTGATGTACGCAACTTACCTCTTGGTGAGATTTTTAAAATTTTTCATGTTATCTATATTTAAAAAAATTCCAAAAACCCCCGCAATTCTGACTATGGCCACTAAGCCAACATACACTCAATGAAAAAGTTTGGGCACCCCTATTAATCTTAATCATTTTTAGTTCTAAATATTTGGGTGTTTGCAACAGCCATTTCAATTGGTGATATATCTAATAACTGATGGACACAGTAATATTTTAAAATTTTTCATGTTATTGCACTAAAAAAGCAAGCAAAACCAAAAGGGAAATTTGGGTACCCACATTTAAAAATTCACTACTTTTACTGACTTACTGAAGCACAAAAGGTTTTGTAACCTCACTGAGCTTGAACTTCATAGCCAGGGTATCCGACAGAGAAAAGGATAAGGTGGCCAATTGCAAGTTGTTCTCCTATTTGAATCTCCTCTGAAGAGTGGGATCATGGGGTCCTCAAGACAACCCATATATTCTGAAAACAAACTGTTCAATAGTTGTTCAGGGGAAGGATACAAAAAGTTGCTCAGAGATTTAACCGAGTTTCCACTGTGAGGAACATAGTAAGGAAATGGAAGACCACAGGGACAGTTGTTTTTAAGCCCAGAGGGGGGGGGGAAAAAAAAAAATAAAAAAGAGAAAGAAGAAGAATGGAGAGAAGAAAAAAAAAAAAAAAAAAAAAAAAAAAAAAAAAGAAAAAAAATCTTGCTGCAGACAGCTCTCTGACTTCGGTCAACAATACAGCACACTGTTGACACTAATCAGCAGCTATCATGGTAGAGTGATGCGAAAGAACCGTTCTGAAAGCACTGCACAAACAGAGTCACCATAGAGGAATGCAAAAGCTTATCTGGACACCCCTCTCTACATTTTGGAAAAAGGTCCTGTGGACAGGTGAAACACAGATTGAGGCATGGTCCTAGAAAAGAGCATGCCTGGCGTCCCACAGCAGTCAAGAAAAAGCCTGCTACCCACTGTAAAATTTGGTGGAGGTTCCATCATGCTTTGGGGCTGTGTGGCCAATGCTGGCACCGGGAATCTTGTTAAAGTTGAGGGTCACATGGACAACTCACTATCAGCAGATTCTTGAGAATAATGTACAAGAATCAGAGACGGACGCCGGGGATGGATATTTCAGCAAGACAATGATCCAAATCTACTCAGGCATTCATGCAGAGGAACAATTACAATGTTCTGGAATGGCCATCCCAGCCCCAGACCTGAATATCATTGAACATCTGTGGGATAATCTGAAGCGGGCTGTCCATGCTCGGCGACCATCAAACTTAACTGAACTGGAATTGTTTTAGGTAAAAGGAACGGCAAAAACACCTCATCCAGGACCAGGAACGATAAAAACAGGAGGAGACAGAGGCTGTTATTTTTGCAAAAGGAGGATCTACTAAATATTAATGTCACTTTTCTGTTGAGGTGCCCATACTTTTGCACCGGGCAAATCTTGGTTTAATGCATATTGCACATTTTCTGTTAGTACAATAAACCTCATTTCAATCCTGAAATATACTGTGTCCATCAGTTATTAGAATATCAAATGAAATGGCGTGCAAACACCCAAAAAGAACTAAAAAGATAAGAAATAGGGGTGCCCAAACTTCATATGACTGTATATTCTGACACTTTCTGTTTTTTGGGGATTTCTTTGCAGCAGCCTCTGACCTCAGCACACTGATGACACTAATCACAGCATCATGTATATGTAGATAAGACTCCACCAGCACCATAGAGGATTGCACAGCTTATCTACTCCCCTCTCTACATAAAACCCTGTACAGGTCACAGAGCATGCCTAGAAAAGAGCATGCCTTCTCCCATAGAAGTCAATATGGTTTGCTCCAGACCATTGTGTCTATGGCCTATGGTCCATTTCCAGGAAACAGGAAATCACAGGCTAGTTTAGGCTTAGTAGCAAGAGTTGAAATTGCAAGATTTTTAGGATTTTTTTAAAATATATAGATAATAACATGGAACATTAAAAACATCACCAAAAATTCTTAAAAATATGTTTAATATAAAAATGTGATTTAAACAATAGCTCAGTTCCTGGCTACACTTTTTCTTTAAGATGATTAATTTGGAAAGCACAGGAATTAAGTACCTCATGGAGACGATTTTGTCAGGGCTGAACAAATTAGTGTAAGGGGGGGCCTTAAATAAAGAGGGGGGGGGAAGGAATGATCAGCTAAAACCCTTGATAAACTGAAATTTATAACACATCCAGTGGGTGATCTCACAGACACATATAAGATATCACTGTGAGATACCATTGCAGAATCATGTTATTTTGAAAAGCTGATCATCTCATGACACCAATCTCTGGACACCGTGAAGGAACTACCACCATAACAGCTGTAGCGGCTACTATGAGGCCTGCAACCTTAGGAGGCTGGGTGAAAGTATTTGACACCAGAGTATATTAATAATTTGTGAGTAGCAAACCCCAAAAATTTGGGTTTGACCGAACCCGTCATTTTTGGAAAATTAATAACGAAAACCATAGGGCCACTATGGAATACTATACTGTGTGGGTGGGCTACTGTAAGACATTATACTGTGTGGAGAGGCCAATGTGGGACATTATGGGATGCAGAAGGCTGCTATGGGACGTTATACTGTATGGAGGTCACTATGGGACATTATACTGCATGAAGGGGACACTGTGGGACATTATACTGCATGAAGATACCACTGTGGGACATTATACTGAGTGAAGGGGTCACTATGGGCCATTATACTGTGTGAGCTATGGGACATTATTCGTAACAGGGTTGTCCAATAATTGGGGGGTCGGGGGGCAACTGACAGCCAAAAGTCACTAGAGGATGCCAGTCTTTGCCAGTTATCTGTAAACTAGTGACCTCCAATTGGTCTAATGGATAGATATGCACTAATCCTATACAATGTGATAAAGCTCACAATAATGGTGCAGGCTGATCAAAATGACACTTTCCTTTAATAATCATATTAAGTTGAAATACTGTGAAAACTGTGCATGGAGCTGTATAGAAAGTGCCATGCCACCATTTATTACAGTGTCTTTCCAGGTCATTCAGGGAGTTTGATTTTTGTCCTTTGACAATCTTGAGTATTGGAAACGAACGGCCTTCACACCTTGTATTTTTCTTTGCCTTTTTCATTGATGACACATATATGCTGCAAAACACACAATACAAAATCATTATAGATGGCTTTATTTACTACGTATCATAGCAATGCATGGAGTCTAGGTCACCATTATGTCTATTATTTGATATTACACAATTTAAGTATTAAAAGGGCTTTTCCCATGAGGAGAAAACTGCAGGACCTTTCTCCCGCTGCACATTCAACCTGAGCACAGCCATACTGATTGTGGGCGGGACTGGTGGTGGTTGGTGCTCCCATTCACTTCAATGGGAGCACCAGAGATAGCCGAGTGCTAAAGTTCAGAACGAATTGGATTTGTCACAAATTTTTGACCCAAATCCAAAACTTTTGGGGTTTGCCACTCACAAATCACTATTATACTTCAGACCACAGAGTATAATAAGAGGAGGCCCAGGGGAGGTGTGAACACATGATCCCTGACTTCTCCTGGACTTCCTCACGGTGTCCAGAGCTCCCTTTGGGTCCTCTTCCAGCCTTCATGGGCTCTGGGGGGACGGCTGAGGACTGTAATTGGGCCTCAGAGATCACATGGGCATGCCCCTTGTGTTAAAGCAGTTTTACGTCAGTGTGTTGCCCTCATGTGACCACTGAGGCCCAACCACAGGACTCTGGGTCCTCTCTATTTTTCCCAGGATAACAACTTTAAAGGATTACAGAAGGCCACTTTCTGAACTACTTGTCATTCATGGTTGGTCTGTGAAGGTTGTCATCTTGGACAAAATGACCAGTTGATGTTTACCATAATCTGGTAGTGTGCGCTAGACTTCCATTGATGGATGCAGATCCTTCGGTATGAACAACATTTCAACTATAATGACCTGTAAAAAACTGCATGGCAGATACACACGTGGACAAAATTGTTGGTACCCCTCGTTTAATGAAAGAAAAACCCACAATGGTCACAGAAATAACTTGAATCTGACAAAAGTAATTTGCCAAATTACATGTTGACAAGCCACAAAGCTTCTGGGAGAATGTCCTATGGACAGATGAGACAAAAATCGAAATTTTTGGTAAGGCACATCAGCTCTATGGTCACAAACGGAAAAATGAAGCATATCTTGAAAAGAACACTGTCCCTACTGTGAAACATGGAGGAGGCTCTGTTATGTTCTGGGGCTGCTTTGCTGCATCTGGCACAGGGTGTCTTGAATCTGTGAAGGGTACAATGAAATCTCAAGACTATCAAGGGATTCTAGAGAGAAATGTGCTGCCCAGTGTCAGAAAGCTTGGTCTCAGTCGCAGGTCATGGGTCTTGCAACAGGATAATGACCCAAAACACACAGCTAAAAACACCCAAGAATGGCTAAGAGGAAAACATTGGACTATTCTGAAGTGGCCTTCTATGAGCCCTGACCTAAATCCTATTGAGCATCTTTGGAAGGAGCTGAAACATGCCGTCTGGAAAAGGCACCCTTCAAACCCGAGACAACTGGAGCAGTTTGCTCACGAGGAGTGGCCAAAATACCTGCTGAGAGGTGCAGAAGTCTCATTGACAGTTACAGGAATCGTTTGATTGCAGTGATTGCCTCAAAAGGTTGTGCAACAAAATATTAAGTTAAGGGAACCATCATTTCTGTCCAGGCCTGTTTCATGAGTTTTCTTTTTTAAAAAATTCTGTTGAAGCCTGGTTGGAAAGCAATGTCTGACTTTCATTTGTTCATTTTCATAGAATTTTTATATATTATTACTTTTGTCAGATTTAAGTTATTTCTGTGACCACTGTGGGTTTTTCTTTCATTAAATGAGGGGTACCAACAATTTTGTCCACGTGTGTATGTAAGGCCACTACCTATTTTTATTATTGCTGACGCTGAAGTGTGCCAGGACGTAGTATCCTTCAGTGTCGTCATGTAAGTGCAGCACCTCCTAGAGCAGGGGTAGGCAACCTTTTTTGTTTGGCGTGACGATTTTAATAAAAAAATCAAAGATGAGGTACTCGGAGTGCCGATCAATAATTGTAAGTCTGACGACCCCTAAACTAAAGTCATATACCACAAACCATAACACAAAAGTGCTGCCACCAGATGCTTTAGGACACATGCGTTTACTGCTATTTCCTGGGACGCTCCTGTACTTTCCGATTAGAAGCAATGAAAGTCCATGTGCAGCCCCCAATTAGTGGTAAATGTGTCCAGGAGCAGCGTATGGCGGCATCCTTATGGTGAATACACACTATGTATCTGGATGCAGCTATATTTGGAACTTTTTCATTCGATGTAAAACTGGTGCATTTTTGCACAAAAAAAAAACAAAGCCTGAGTTTTCTGTGCAAAAACACATCCTTAATATAGAAAACACACCGTTATTCAGAATAATGTCCCATAGCGGTCCCTGCACACGGTATTATGTCCCATAGCGATCCCTGCACACGGTATTATGTCCCATAGCGGTCCCTGCACACGGTATTATGTCCCATAGCGGTCCCTGCACACGGTATTATGTCCCATAGCGGTCCCTGCACACGGTATTATGTCCCATAGCGGCCCCTGCACGAGCTGCCTCTGCACACGGTATTTGTCCCATAGCTGCCTCTGCACACGGTATTTGTCCCATAGTTGCCTCTGCACACGATATTTGTCCCATAGTGGCCTCTGCACACAGTATTTGTCCCATAGCTGCCCCTGCACACGGTATTATGTCCCATAGCGGCCTCTGCACACAGTATTTGTCCCATAGCTGCCTCTGCACACAGTATTTGTCCCATAGCGGCCCCTGCACATGGTATTATGCTCCATAGTGGCCCCTACACACGGTATATGTCCCATAGCTGCCTCTGCACACAGTATTTGTCCCATAGCGGCCTCTGCACACGGTATTATGTCCCATAGCGGTCCCTGCACACGGTATTATGTCCCATAGCGGTCCCTGCACACGGTATTATGTCCCATAGCGGTCCCTGCACACGGTATTATGCTCTATAGTGGCCCCTGCACACGGTATTATGCTCTATAGTGGCCCCTGCACACGGTATTATGCTCTATAGTGGCCCCTGCACATGGTATTATGCTCTATAGTGGCCCCTGCACACGGTATTATGCTCTATAGTGGCCCCTGCACACGGTATTATGCTCTATAGTGGCCCCTGCACACGGTATTATGCTCTATAGTGGCCACTGCACACTCACTAGCTATTATTATACTGTGGGGTCTCTTCAGACCCCCCGAGTATAATAAGTGGAGGGCAAAGAGAGGTGATGAAACATGAAAAACAATGTACTCACCATTCCACGCTCTGCAGCCGCTCTGTATCTTCGGGCGCTTCTGCCTGTAGACAGCGACCGCTCATTGAGTCTCAGGGGTCACGTCGCGTCATTATGCATAATGACGTCAGACGCAGACGCGACCCCTGAGGCCCTGTCACCTGACTTCAGGCAGAAGCGCCCGAAGAGTACACAACGGCTGCGGAGCGTGGAATAGTGAGTACATTGTTTTTTATGTTTGATCATCTCCACGGGTCTCCGCTTATTATACTCTGGGGTCTGAAGAGACCCCACAGTATAATAATAGCAGTTTCGTTTCGGACGTGTTTGGTCCGATCAAAACTGCTGGGTGAGGAGTCCGCTGCCGTGCCAGGGAAATATGCCTCGCGTGCCAAGAGTGGCACGCGTGCCATAGGTTGCCGACCCCTGTCCTAGAGTTTTCCTTTGTGAACTTTCTGTCCCTATTATACCTATACAGAAAACACCAGCATTTCTCTGCCATTGGTTGGTTATGTCATTCATCTTCATGTGACAAAAAGGCATTAATCGTTGGCAGAAAATGGTCCACATCAGGCTTTTTGGCTGTCCAACATCTCTAGTTTATGGCCACAATGAGGATGTCCAAACGCTCCGTCTGCCGTATGTAGTCAGAACTGCCCTCCACAATGGCCAATGACAGCATGATTCTGAAGGTCAATCCGAAGGTACTAAAGGTGTTTTTGAGCCAGGTAAGGAGGATAGGCCATCAATATTAGATTGGTGGACCTGATTCTAGACACTTCAACTGGGAAACTGTAATATTGTTCATTGCCTTTATGGACTGTGATGGCGTTTGGCAAGTGTGAGCACTAAAGGTACAGCAGCACTTGTATAAGCGTCGCAGCCCTTCAAACAGTTGATCACAAGGGCTCGAAGAGTCAGATCCCACCGATCTAATCTTAATGACCTGAGGAAAGACCATCACTTTCACCTGGTTGGAAAACGCCTTTACCTTCTAAATTATACACCCACTGGTGGTGTCGGTCTGGCCCACTAGAGTACCAGAGCATCCTCCAGTGGGTCAGGCTCTAATACAATAATGGACCAGCAGAAGACACCAAAATTTTAAAGGTACTATGGTTTATAGGAGTATTTGGAGGATGGGCCCTAAGAAACATTTTATCTGGAGGACCCAAGAACCTCAGTCCAACACTGGCCATTGGAGCTCCAGAAGCATACAGTAGCTGGAGCATCTGTCCACAGCCTTACAAGAATTAATCCCCAAAATACTCTGCAATTTGCAGAGTCCTCTTGAGTTTTAGATATCTGGATTTATAATGGGATGGGATGGTATATTATCTAATTCAATCTTTTATGAGACTTTGGTTTAGAAGTGGAAAGACTCCTGAATTGCAAAATTACGCAAGATAATCCGCTGACAATGACTATGGAGGTTGAAGTAGAGGAAGAATAGAATGCGAGTGGATTAAAATGAATAAGAACAGAAGAAGAAGAAGACACATTGTGTTTCTAGTATATGGTAAATGGCTGCCTTTTAGCAAATATCTAGCTAATAGAACAACCTTTGTACATTCAGGACCCTACAGCAGAGCAGTGCAGAAATGTCACGGACTCCCAGATGCTCTTGCTGTGTATTTATAGCCTACAATCCCCGTGTAATAATTGGCTTATACAGAAATAAATGTGTTCTGTACACAGCAAAATTAAACACAACACCTCGTGGAGATTCTAAATCACCTTCTTACAGTCCTAATCCTCCCACTTGTGCTCGGTTTCCAAGGTAATCCGTCTTCACTCAGTCTTAATTAGCAGAATCATCATCTCTTACCAAACGACCTCTGTTCATTAGGATATCCATAAGACATGCACTGCGCAAGTGTCTAGTACCCTCCTGAACAGGCCCTGAACCCCTGGCCTTCCTACTGGGAGTTCAGCCCAATTATTGTGATGCTGCTCAACAGGATTAGACCACGTTCAGTCTATTGTACTGTCCATATACTGTCCCAGTCATCAATTAACCCATTCACCACCCTAGACCACCACTGTTATTATCTCACTGTACCCCTTCAGTACTCTAGACCAGTGGTTCTCAACCAGTGGCATATGTACCCCATGGGGTATGCCGCGCAGTCTTGGCGGGTACACAGCATGGCTGGACATCGTTGCTCTGGTGGTGACAGATTTAGTGAGTGCTCAGGGTCTGGGCTCCTGGGAAGCTAGTGCCAACCAAACGATCCACGATGTTCTAATATTGAGGCACAGTGGCTGCCAAGATGTCGGGTCAGGACTAAGAGGGGATCTCCTCTACAGAAGCAGATAGTCTGTTCTGAATAGACAAATGGCTTCTGATCTATGATCTGATTACATTAGGTACACACTAGCACTATGGTCTCCATTGTTCGGGTCCGCCGGGTTACACATGGAGACTGGTGGACCCCATTAACTATAATTGGGCTTGCCAGGTATCTGCCATTTCAAAACTGAAAGTGGCGGAGAAAAAAGTCATCCATGTAGGACTTTTCTCTCAGCCAATTTTTGCCGCTTTCTGTGACAGAGTCTCCAACGGAAACTCTGGTGCAGATGTGATCACAGCCTTAGTGAAAAGCTGGTCGGAAGTGAAAAGACCCTCAGAACATTTAGTGTGTATCTGACATAGGTGCCCCAACAAGCAAAAGGATTTACTTAGTGGCATTTTTTCTTTCCCACTTGAGATCTGTTAAGGGGTACTTGGTTGAAAATTTTTTCACAAGGGGTTACTTGGCTTGAAAAGGTTGAGAACACTGCACTAGCCACCAGTCTCACTGTAGCCTTCACTTCACTTCCCTAGACCACCAGTGCCGTTACCATTTATCCTTTCACTCCCCAAGACCACTAGAATTATTGCTATTAGCCCCTTACTGACCTAGACCACCCAGGTTATTCCATTAAGCCATCTAGCACACCAGAGTACCAAAGGATCCACCAGTGGGCCCAGGCTATAACAGAATATTGGTACAGCAGAAGAAACTAAAATTCGAAGGGTACTATGGTCTATTTCCTAGGGTTTGTTGAAGGGTTGGTCCCCAGTATCGTTTTATATGGGAGGCCCAAGGATCCTCAGTCCAACAAGTCACCACCAGAGTCTAGACCAGAATTATTGCTATCAGCTAGATCAGGGTTATGGCTATTAGTCCCTTACTGCTCTAGACCACCAGGGTTATTGCCATTAACCCCTCTACATGCCTACAATACAAGATTTATTGCCATTAGTCCCTTTATTGCCCTAGACTACCAGGGTTATTGCCATTAACTTATTTACTGCCCTAGACCAAGGTTATTATATTAACTCCTTTATTGTCCTAGACTACAAGAGTTATTGCTATTAGCCCCTTACTAACCAAGACTACCAGGGCTATTTCCATTAACCTCTTTACTACTCTAGACCACCAGAATTTTTTACTATTAGCCCATTTACTATCCTAGACATTAGTTACTCTATTAAAGGGGCTGTCCAAGAATTAAAGGAAACTCGGGGCGGATGGAGAGGGTGTAAAACAAAAATATAAGCCATCCTCACCTATCCCCGATGCTCCTTTGTACAGTCGCATTTCCCTACTCAATATGTCGATGCTAAATGCTTCATCTTTAGATTATGATCATTTATCCAGACACTTTGAGGATTTCTTCTTGAAATCAATGTGAAGTTTACTTACATGAAGGTCTCGGAAGTGTTCATTGTAGTCCAGGGCATAACCAACCACAAATATATTGGGAATCTCGAATCCAATATCTACAAAAAAAAATAAAATTCTGGAGTCTGTAAAGTTAACAAGAAAAATTTCTTAAATGTGTTGTTTGAGGATAAGTTCACAGGGGTTCAAGGCACCACCGTAGGGCATCTAATACCAAAATTTTACAGTGCTCCCCTCCTGGGCAAATAGAGGCACGCTTTACACACTATATCATCCCCTTCATCTCCATGCAAAGAATACACTCTCAACCTGTATTCTGTATACTGGAAAATTGCTCAAAAGGTGGCGCTCTCCTCGCATCCTAGTTACAGGGTACTATATTAATATTAATATTTTTAACTTATTTCTTTGCTGAATAAGTTAGGGTACAGGAAACCGTCTATTGACTTTCATAGAACAGTGCCTCCTAGTGGTCATATTATACCGTGCAATCAGTTTGCATGGAATTAACCACTTAGCAACAGGGACATTTTGGACTTTTAGAATGAAACAATTTAAAATTTTCATCTCAGTTTTCCAGAAATAATAAAGTAATAATTTTTATTATTATTAATATTATTATTATTATTATTATTATTATTATCAAAGCCCTGAATATGTTATCAAACCCGTAGACATTTACAGGATCAAAACTGATAGGTAACCGCTTTATATGTAATACCCTGCCATTTCAGTATCGTATATGTCAAATCTGCCCATTTAGGAAGAAGTAGACTGTGGATATTTCTGTGTTTCTACGGCAGATTTACAATTAAAAACTGTAGGAAAAGTTGGCGACAAGATATTTGTGAGCCATGATGGCCATATTGGTCATCTGCAAACAGGACTTTTCTCTCCACTGATTTCGGGCGGAAACCCGACGGACCCCATTATAGTCTATGGGGTCCACTGGTTTCCGTGGGTAACCGCTTTTTAAGCGGATAGTGTTTCCGTTTTTTAGGGTCCCTAAGCGGACACGAAGAATGGAAACCCGAATGCTAGTGTGAACCTAGCATAAGATGTTAGGGTCATGTCTGTCAACAAGTTTGTTGACTGTTTCCAATGACAACCTGCAGATTTGTAAATCCAGCTCTGGCCTGTCATGCAGACTGTAATTCGGGATCAGTACAAGATGAATAAAGTGATCCATTTGGATCCTCAATCTATAGCACTAATATGTTTTAGGTAGGTCTGGAAAAAATTGCTGCAGAGTAAGAATGCTTTCAGAAATAGAAGGGTTAATAGTTTATTTTTGCCAATTAACAAAGTAAAGTGAATGAAGAAAAGAGAAATGTAAATCCCATCAATATTTGGTGTGACCTTTGCCCTTTGCCTTCCATCAGTTCTTCTCGGTACTTGCAGACAGTATTTGGCAGAACTCGGCAGGGAGGTTGTTCCCGCCGCCATCTTGGAGAACTAAGCACAGATCTTCTGTGGATGTAGGCTTGCTCCAATCCTTCTGTCTCTTCCTGTCATCCCAGACAGCCTGGATGATGGTGAGATCAGGGCTATACCTGTGGGGGCCGGATCATCACATCCAGGACTCCTCCTCCAAAGGGCAAAGGTCACACCAAATATTGATGGTGCCGCATCCTTATGGACACTGCTTGTATTGTATTGTGTTATGTATATTGTTTCATGTGCCTACCATCCTACCATTGACAACTACTATTCCCATCCTCTGCTTGCGGCAATGGGATTTAGATTTCTCTTTTCCTCATTCACTTCATTTTGTCGATTCTCAAAAACAAACTATTAACCCTTTTATTTCTGAAAGCATTCTTACTTTGCAACATTTTTTCTTTCACGTCTGCCTAAAACTTTTGCACGGTGCTGTGATTACTAAATTACTGAACTTTTTATAAAGGCGCATTATACTCTAAATGGTGGGCAGACGACTAAACATCTCTGAATATATAATTTCCTGACATAGACTTCAAAGCTTCATTATAATGGAAATATAAATATATTGTGTAACATGCTGTGCCTGTAAATGTATTTTTTGATTTTCTTCCTGAGCTGCTCATGTAGATTGTATGAAATGCTGACCGAACAGCGATGAGGGATATTCCTACTATCAGCAATACACAGCCCTGCCCTGAGGGCAAATGGAAGGAACGGGGTAAGTCTGTCCCTGAGTTTGCATAGTAAGCCGGGACCGTGGCTAATGTGTGCACCTGGGGTCTGGGGAAAAATTATCGTATTGTTCGGACTATAAGACTCAGGAAAATTGTGATACTTTTATAAACTATAATATCGAGCCTTTAGTCAGAATAATATAATAACCTAATCTACAAGGATTACAGTGAGGGGAATGGGTTAAATAGCGTGGTTGGGTGTAATTGTGGCATCTTTGGCACATGGTCCTCATTGATTTAGAGGCCGGAGACTCGTAATAATTCAGGCCAGTAAGACTGACATATGACACTCCAGTCTTAATGAATCCCCCCAGTGTGTGCAATGTGGTGGTGCCCATCAGGGGTAGATATGGAGGAGAGTGGGCCCCAAGTACAGTGGAGTCCCTTCCTAGTCCTGGTTCATGCCATTACTGTATGGACAGTAGCTTATAGCCCTAGGCACTACAATGTAGCCATACTATGACCTATAGAGTACTGCAAAAACAGGAAATAGTAAAAATGTCTTACAGTCCGGTCTGTAGTTATTATTTGCTGATCGTTTCACCAACAAGCTGTAATAACACAAAAATAAGAATCGTTGAAGAATTGTCGTAATAAGCCAAACATATCCTTTCATATGACATATATAACCATGCAAAGCAGATTCCTGTATCCATAGGGTCAACTTTTGGCTGTCATAAATATATCTGGCTTCTACATGGTAGCTTCACCTAGGCATCTGCATAAGTCAATACACCCTGAACGGGATAGATTTATGCTCTAGTCTAGACTGAAGGATTGTCTCATAATTTTTTTTTTTCGTTATCCCTGGACTAAAAATCTGGTCTACATATAGAGATCGGTGTCCTCAAAGAGATGGTCTTGCCTGTATATATGATGTATGGTATATGATCCAGTCGGTAACATGATGTAGGCACTGACCTTGCAACTTTCACCATTTTTGGATTGTACTTCTCCAAGTGACTTAGCAGAGCTTCCATCGTTCTGCCAGTTCCTATAACGTCCTGCAAATCATAAAGACATTTGGTAAATGTATAGATACAACAGTGAACGCTGCTTCATGTCTACATCTGGAGAGACACCAGGGAAAGGCCAATGGGCCATAATCACAACAGGGCATATCTAGCTGTGTTATCCATTACCACCATCTCATCGACCATCACTACTTGAGCAAACCGTACACATTAGATACAGTATCTGTTTATGGGTACCCAGTGTTGCCCTCCCAATGTCTCATTTTGGGGTAAACAAGGGTTGGACATGTTAGATGTACTCATCATGATGGATCTGTGTTTTTCTAATTGTTACCAGTGATCACCTCTTTCTATGGTAAAGTCTTCTATGGTCGATCGTATTCACACAACCAGGTTTCTCGTCTGTGTGGTGTCCAAGATCCATGAAAAAAATAGAACACAGTTCCACAGACACGACTCGCCTATTGATGTGGAAAAAACGGACCCTGCACAGAACGCGATATTCGGCTTGACAGTAGGCTTAGCCGTGTGGATATAGCGTTATAGACAATATCAGACATGGTTTTGTTTGGTCCCTCCATAGGAACCAACATGACTGGTGTAGATTTATGGCATCAGAGTAAATTATGATCAATCTGATGGGGTCCCCAACAAGCCCAGTCATGTCCCCTTTGAGGAAAGTGGTTTAAAAAGTTGCTATTTTTGTGCAAAAATTCTAAAATTGTGAAAATAAAATTTTATGGCTTGTATGCCAATTTTCTGGCACACAAGCCTTGACAAATCAGCCCCATAGTCTACCATCCACCTATACAGATATGTCAACATTGGCTGTCTGCGATATCAAGAGTCCCTTATATGCATTAGATAGTTGTCCAGTGCAGTATAGGGCCAGCTTTAGTTACATATATTAGTAAAAGCTGATCAATCTCTTCTTCCTTCCCATATATTCAGACTCCTACTCCTTGAATATCTGGAATGTACTTGAGGGAACTCGGAGGTGGATGCCCCCAGGTTGTTGTGGCCTCTTTTAGTTGCCTCTTTTGCCTTCCCTATTACCCGGCTTAGCCTGAACAGTGAAGACGATGATGGGGACATCCAGAAGAACATCCAATTTCATTCAATGAGCAATTTCTGATTCTTACGTCATTTTGGCAAATTTCAGAAAACATTAAAATTCAATAACCCGGCCTCTTCCTCTAACACATTTTGGACTTGACTTAAGTGTCGACAAAGAATTTCAACATCATAATTTAACATGGACTTGGAGCAGCTTCACATGTCAGACAGCGAGAACAGACGTCTCCGTAGTTATGTCAGATCCAATTATTCTTTATAGGCCAATAACTATGACTGGAGCAAGTAATGAGATAAATCCTTGTGATGTGTGAATTGACCTAATGTGTAGTTTATGCTCAGTGTGAATAGTCTTAAACATCGTAAAATAGTATATAAGCGTACAAGGAGAGAGGTCTAGGAATTCAACGCGTCCTATATACACATATTCAGCATTGCCCTAGACCGAACGTCCACTATTCTGTTGTTATACATAATCTAAATGGGTCCAAAAATCTGAGCTGAATAACTTCTTAATATATCTTTTAATGGGTCGGAGCTCAATTTTTCTGGTCCAGAGTTTAAATTCCCTGCATAGATGCAGAGCAAAATGATAAAATTCTACTTATCTGCAGCTACCACCAGGGGGCGCATAGGAGCTTATTACAAACATTTAAAGGAGTTTTCCAGGACTTGAATATTGATAACCTATCCTTAATATAGGTCATCAATATCAGATGGACAGGGATCAAACACCCAGCACCCCCAAAGATCAGCAGTTTGAAGGGGTTGCAGCGCTCGGACACACAGGCTTGTTTATAGCTCATTTCCACGTAAGTGAATAGGACTGAGCTACAATACCAAGCACAGCCACTATACAATGTACGGCGCTGTGCTTGGTGAGCAAGAAACTGCAGCTCTTGCTTAAATGCTGTGACCTCTGCACATAGCTTATGTAATGTCTCTGCCGTTTCGGGTCTCGGCGCCGCCCTCCGCTCGCACGCTGTGGCGAAGGAGGCGTCTTCAGTTTAGTTCTTTGTTTAAGTTTCTTGATGCTCAGTCTGAACATGGTCCTAGTTCCCTTGCTGTGTAAAGCCCCACCCGTGTAATTAGGAACATTTCTCTCTGGACTGCATAGAGTTAAACTCTTCCTGGCCTGTGTGATTGACAGCCTGTGTTCCTATCAGATCTGTGGCTGGGCCCAGACTTTCTATATACAGGATGTCATTTCTCAGCAAGTGGTCGGTTATTTCACTTGTGTTTTGCCTGCTCTCTTACTATTCCTTTATACTTTGTTACTTGATTCTCTGACCCTTTGGCTTGCCCCTGACTATTCTCTTGGATTTTGACTTTGTACTGCTTTGCTCGTTTGTTACTGACCCCTTGGCTTCCTGACCTCTCTTTTGTTGTTTGTGCGTCCTGTCTTCGTTCTGTGTTGTCATTTATTCAGAGTAGGGCCCGGCTCCAAGTTGTTCCTGTCATTAGGACAGTGAGACAAGTAGGAAGGGACAGTGGCTGGGGTGAGAGTAGGGCTCACTTGTCTCTGTCCTTCCTCCCAGACCGCTGCAGTAGTGTCAGGGTTGCTACGTTTGGCAAGACCCTTACAGCTTATTGGTAGGGGGGCCAAGAGTCAGAGCCCACTAAGGAGAAGTCAGCATAAGAGTTACAGAAAATCCCTTTGAGGTTGAGGCTGCAGGTTGGAAAATTAGCATTTTTTTTGCTGCAGTTTTTTTTAACTAAAGCCACTCTGTAACAAAAAAAAATGTAGTTTCTATGCAACATTTGGCCTAAGGCCGGGGGCCCCACATAACGTAAATGCAGTGATTTGGTCGCAGTGGAAACACCATGGCAAAAACTGCGGCATTTTACAGTACCTGCAAAGTAGATTCTGGCAAATCCCATCCACACATTGCAGAAAAAAAAGTCACGTTTCTGTAAATCGCAGCTTGTCAATTATACATACAGAAATGCTGGGGGTTTTCTGTATTGGTATAATAGGGACAGAAAGTCCATAGAGGAAAACTCTGAGGACCTTCTGTGAAAAGCGATGCGAAAAAAAATGCAATGCGTTTCGGCCGCAGTCTTTTTTGCAGCATTTTTCGGCTCGTCTCGCTACATGGGGCCTTAGCCTAAAGGAGTTTTCTGAGATTACAATGTTGATAGCATATGAATGGGATAGGTCATCAATGACAGATGGGTGAAGATTGGACTCTTGGTGTTTGAATGTAACCAAGGGCACATCTTCCATGAGGGGATAGCCTCAGGCCACGCATCATGGAATAAACTAGGGGGTGCCATTCTTTTTTTTAATCGGCCGCTACTTATTGTATTATTGCACTAGGTAGCGGCCAATAATTTACTCACCCATCCATGCTCCTGTCCAGGCCGGCCTCTGTTGCCACTCTGTGGTGGGCCAGAAAAAGGAGTCACATACTGTGTGGGGGGCCATAAAAAGAGGCTAGGTTCACCCATGAATAGAACAAAGCTGGAATACTCAACACAGCTACTACCAAGTATACAGCAATGTACACAATGGAGAGACCGCAGTGCTTGGTGCCGTAAGTGCCATGGCAGGGATGCTGAGAGTCATACCCCCACTTATTTAAAGTGTACCTCCAATTATTCAACCAGTTTCCATAAATGAATAGTACAAGTGAATATAAGAAACTGCGTAATAGATCTTATTAAAGAAATCTGTTTCCTTCTCCACTTATCAGGCTGCTCTCTTTCTCTTTCTGTTTACCCAGACTGTTTATCTGTATAGAATCCATCTTTGTACTTAGCCTCACACAGAAATCTATGGAGAAGGAAGTGGAAAGTAGGGGTTGTTCACTGATTTATTTCCTCCTTCTCTGAGTGGTAGAGTCTTATCTTGAAGATAACACAGATGTGAACCCAGCCTTAGTATACCACTTCATCAACTAAGAAAATTGATTCTGCAAGAAAAGCAAAGAGCTAGAATCTATACTAAAAATAAGTAAATGTACTTACCTCTACAATCAGTACATTCTAGAAAAAAAAGGAAAAACAAAGGTTCGTATGTTCAGGATATTCTAGTACACAGGCATTGTTAGAAAGGGGATTACATAGAAAAGGATCTGTCCTCTTCCATCAACAGCGCTCATTCTGTCTATACGTGGTGCAACACTATATATTTCTGGAGCGTCTTTTCTTCTAACTCTGCATTGTACCGTTCCTCTGTTATTCCTCTTGAATATTTTAGATTAAATGAATAAATGGGTGTTACCATTCCCCTTGTTGGAGGAATGTTCTTATATAGTATAGCACCATCCACAATGGACATTGCTGGTATATATGGATACATGCTCCAGTTACTAAGACCCAGGTATATATGGATACATGCTCCAGTTACTAAGACCCAGGATATATGGATACATGCTCCAGTTACTAAGACCAGGATATATGGATACATGCTCCAGTTACTAAGACCCAGGTATATATGGATACATGCCCCGGTTAGTAGGACCCGGGGGTATAGGGAAACAGCCCCGGTTTACCCGGATATATGGACCCCCCAGACCCAGGTATATATGGATACATGCTCCAGTTACTAAGACCCAGGTATATATGGATACATGCTCCAGTTACTAAGACCCAGGTATATATGGATACATGCTCCAGTTACTAAGACCCAGGTATATATGGATACATGCTCCAGTTACTAAGCCCCGGTTTTTGGCCCCCCCCCTTCCACCCTTCCCCCCCCTTCCCCCCCCCCCCCCCCCCCCCCCAGGTATTTGGACACTCCAGTTACTAAGACCCAGGTATATATGGATACATGCTCCAGTTACTAAGACCCAGGTATATATGGATACATGCTCCAGTTACTAAGACCCAGGTATATATGGATACATGCTCCAGTTACTAAGACCCAGGTATATATGGATACATGCTCCAGTTACTAAGACCCAGGTATATATGGATACATGCTCCAGTTGGTAAGACCCAGGTATATATGGATACATGCTCCAGTTACTAAGACCCAGGTATATATGGATACATGCTCCAGTTACTAAGACCCAGGTATATATGGATACATGCTCCAGTTACTAAGACCCAGGTATATATGGATACATGCTCCAGTTACTAAGACCCAGGTATATATGGATACATGCTCCAGTTACTAAGACCCAGGTATATATGGATACATGCTCCAGTAAGCCCAGTAAAATACGCTCCAGTTACTAAGACCCGCCGGGAACAGCCCGTTCGCCCGCATGCCCAGTTACTAAGACCCAGGTATATATGGATACATGCTCCAGTTAGGCTAAGACCCAGGTATATATGGATACATGCTCCAGTTGGATAAGACTCAGGTATATATGGATACATGCTCCAGTTACTAAGACTCAGGTATATATGGATACATGCTCATACTAAACCTTCAGGTATATATGGATACATGCTCCAGGTAAGACTCAGAAAAACACTCTACAGTATATATGGATACATGCTCCAGTTGGTAAGACTCAGGAAACAATATATATGGATACATGCTCCAGTTAGTAAGACCCAGGTATATATGGATACATGCTCCAGTTACTAAGACCCAGGTATATATGGATACATGCTCCAGTTGGTATAGACTCAGGTATATATGGATACATGCTCCAGTTACTAAGACTCAGGTATATATGGATACATGCTCCGTTTAAGACCAGGTAATATGGAACATGCTCCAGTTAGTAAGACTCAGGTATATATGGATACATGCTCCAGTTGGTAAGACTCAGGTATATATGGATACATGCTCCAGTTACTAAGACCCAGGTATATATGATACATGCTCCCAGTTTAACTCAGGTATATATGGATACATGCTCCAGTTATAAGACCCAGGTATATATGGATAGATGCTCCAGTTAGTAAGCCCGACCCCCACTCAGGTATATATGGATACATGCTCCAGTTGGTAAGACTCAGGTATATATGGATACATGCTCCAGTTTAAGACCCAGGTATATATAAATTTACTCAGGTATATATGGTCATGCCCAGTTAGTAAGACTCAGGTATATATGGATACATGCTACAGTTACTAAGACCCAGGTATATATGGATACATGCTCCAGTTAGTAAGACCCAGATATCAATTTAGTCATAAATTTCCAGGAGGAATAAGAGAGGAATGGCACAGTGTAGAGTTCTAGGAATTTATGACATTATTAAATAAATGTATTACAATTTATTAAATACAATTATTTTATAGAAAATCAAGATGGCCAATAGATAGGAATATTCAAGTAACTGGGACTGAGCTGCCCTCGTGGGCATCTACAACAGACCACCCCTTAAAAGAAGAGTCACCTTTTTGATATGAGCTGTGCTGATGGCTATCAATTATTACCAGCTTTCAGAAAAACAAATTTGCAGTGGCTGAATACAGTTTACAACAACTTGAAACGGGACTTAAAGGGAACCTGTCACAGGAAAATGTATTCCAATCTGTAGGCGGCATGTTATAGAGCAGGAGGAGCTGAGCAGATTGATATATAGGTTTGTAGGAAAAGTTTCAGTATAACCTGTCATTTAGCCATTGAAATCTCTGCTCTATTTTGAGAAGTCCGGGAGGCGGAGCTATCAGTGATTGACAACCTCTATGATATACACAGCTAGCTGTCAATCACTGATAGGACCGCCCCCTTGATTTCTCAACATACAAAGAACAGAGGATATATGACAGGTTCTACTGAATCTTTTCCTACAAACCTATATATCAATCTGCTCTGCTCCGTCTGCTGCTTATAGGTTGCGCAAAATTTTCCATGTGACAGATTCCCTTTAAGGGCTTTCCGAGGATGTTATTTTTTAATGTGTAGAAATAATAAAGATTAGATGTCGCCTATCGAATTATACAGATCCAGTGTGACATGAGCATTAGTAATATACTTCATGTTCATCCCATCCGGTCAGTATGGGTAGGATACAGCAGATGAATAGGCTTCTGTAGTATACAGGGAAGGTGGAGCTGTTTAAGTGGAGTCACTTTATATTAAAGTGAAATGCTGCACTAAATACCTTTCCAGTCAGTTTCGACAGGTCCTCCCCTCCGATTATCTGCAGGTCATCGGTAGACTTGTCATTCTGAATAAAACAAGATGGGGATATTAGCCGGTAAGTACAGGCACACTCCTCCATGACTCACATCACATCTATTAGTCACTAAGATTTCCGCAGCATTACATCTACTAATGGAAAAACAGGGAAAAATCTGCAGCTCGGAGAAGCAAAACCATATTGGCAAGCTCAGAAAAAGAGAGATGACTAGAACATGGTAGCACTGTAGTAAAGCATGCCATATACAGGGGGAAATACTAAAAATAAACAGTCCCAAAAAACAACAGAAAATTCTTTGGAAATCTGGAAGAGGTTTCACCACTTGAAGGTCTTCTTGACAGATCCCTGGAGTGTTGATTCACCATTGTGATCTGATATGCTGGATATTGAAGGAGTGGAGGGCTGATATAATGTTACAGGGCTGATGCACATGGCTGCATTGAGCCTACAGCTTAAAGGGATATTCCCATGAACATGACTATACATAAATTCATAGACAATGAAAAGTTAAACATTTTTGCAAATATAATAAATTAAACATTTTGCTGAGTTTTAAAGATTTTCTCTAATAATTTTAGTGGTGACAGTCTGTTGTCTTGATTGGTTGCCAATGGATACGACCACGAATGCAGGAACTTTCTGTGGTCTGGTACTTAGCAGAAACCCAGCCATGATTTCCTTATTGTGGCCAAGTTATCAAGGAGTGTCACTAGATACGCAAGAAGATAATTTAGCTACAGTACAGAAATCGTGGCTGGATTTCAGACAATTGAAAGTTCCTCTATTCATGGTCGTATCCATTGGCAACCAATAAAGACAAAAGACTGTCATCACTAAGATGGTTAGAGGAAATCTTTAAAACTCTGCAGAATTTTTAATTACTTGTATTTGCAAAAATGTTTAACTTTTTATGATCTTCAAATTTAAATATGGTTATGTTCACTGGAATACCGTTTTAAAGGGAATCTATCATTAAAAAAAAACACTTTTAAGCTAATGGCACATTGAAAAAGGCCATTCTTCTCCTACCTTTCCTTGTTGTCTTCTCCCAGCTGTTTCTGTAAAAATCCGTTTCTTCGATTATGGAAATGATCCTCACAGAGCACCCGGAGCGTTCCTCCGTGGCAGCGAGCACCCATCGCGTCATCGCTTGTCACTGCCCATTAGTCTGTTGTGGCGACTCCCATCTTGGTCTTCTCTTCTACTTCCTCTGACGCAGCGCTGGACGGCAACGACTGTGCATGACGGGCCGCCATTTTCCGATGGTCTGTACTGCGCCTCTTGTGAAAGACCACCGGAAAATGGTGGCGGTCCAGCACTGCGTCAGGGGAAGTAGAAGAAAGAAGATACAGAGAAGACCATGATGGGAGTCACCACAACAGACTAATGGGCGGTGACAGGTGAAGACACAAAGGAGGAACGACCCGGGTACTCCGTGAGGATCATTTCCATAATTGAAGAAACTGATTTTTACAGAAACGGCTGGGAGAAGACAACAAGGAAAGGTAGGAAAAGAATGGCCATTCCAACATGCCATTAGCTTAAAAGTTGTTTTTTTAAATGATAGATTCCCTTTAAGGCTGAAGTCCCACGTTGCAAAAATGCAGCATTTTACAGTACCTGCAAAGTGAATGGGATTATCTCATCCACACATTGCAGAAAAAAAATCCACAGTTTTCATAAACGCCCACGCTATAAGATCAGATTTTCTCCCTTAGCTCAGTATTAGGAGATGAGGTACAAGCTCCTCTAGGGAAGTTGGGTAGACATAACAAACAGTCATACTCACCTCTTCTGAGCTCTTGAATGCCCCAGGGGAACGCTGACTTTATGATGACTTAGCAGACCTCAGCTGTACCCGGGGGCCTCAGCGGTACCCTGAAGCCACTGATGTCATTTAGGAGGCCAGAAGAGAACAGGGGCCAGCACCGGATGCCGCAACAGAGCCCAGGAGAGGCGAGTATGACTGTTATGTTTATGCACCTTCCATGGACTTCTGATCATTATACTCTGGGGTCTGAAGAGACCCCAGAGTATAATAGTGGTTTGTGGATGGCAAACCCCAAAAATTTCAAATTGGGTCATTACAAACCAGTTTGTTCATCCCCAGTGATCTGCTTTACAGCACAGTCATGGCCACAGGAAGCAATAGACTGGAGTCAACTCATTGAGGTCTATAGGAGAGTATTCTAGACATGTTCTGTGTAGGGGAAGGGGAGTAGATAAGCTGTGACTATATAGGATGCAATAATGGTTCAGTGGTTTTATCTATAGAGGTGTTATCTTCTATTGTATAACAGACACCAAGCACAATGATGTTTGTTAACATCACACAAACTGGGAAGGATTTATGCCATATGGTCAATGTGGTAACAAAAATACAAAAAAAATTCAAAATATCCAAATGACCATTTTGGTGACCACCTTGCCTTATAAAAATTGAGATCGATTAACACAAAAAATAAAAAAAGTAATCTCCGGCAGCGCCCGCAGTCCCATAGAGGTGAATGGAGCACTGGTTACGCAAGAAACCAGTGCTCCATTCACAAGAAGTCCTTAGTGGGACTTTGTGTCCCCCGTCTTCCTGAAAAACTGGGGCCCCCGCGATCAGACACTTATAATATCCATAACAGGACAACCCCTTTAATTACATAAAATAGTCCATGACTTACGCAGTAACTTCTCAGCCTGATAAAGTCGACTCTCATAGAAATAAACCTTTCTGAATTCCGGCTCAGGTTCTTGATTTGTTCTACGAGATCTGCACAAAATTTGTAGCCCCCTTTCAGCACACACAAGACGGTGATGTGATTGTCTCCAATGTCCTTCATGATATCATTGGCCAATCGTTCTATTCTGGAAAACATAACAAGTTTATAATAATCTGCCCATCATAGAAGGATGCAGCAGGCAAGAGATTATCTGAGGCCGCTGACATTAAGGATATTACTGTGAATGTAACAGAGGTTACTGGACATTAGGGTATTGTCCTCATCAGGGGCGCACCGCAAATGAGGCGAGGTGAGGCAGCCGCCTCGGGCGGCACTGTCCGGGGTGCGGCATTTTACTATTTAATGTAAACCAGCCCAGGACAGGCCGCTTTAAAAAAAAAAAAAAAAAAAAACAGAGCTGAGCGGGGCCTGTCCTGGGCTGGTTTACAAGACGTCGCATCTCAGCGCAGGCGGCGACACAATGACGTCATCACGCCGCCTACGCTGAGACACAGACGTCGCGGACAAGAGGAGGAGGCGGCGGCTGCATCAAGGCATCGCAGGTGAATATAGCTTTTTTTTTATCTATATAAATAGGCCGTAACCTGTTGGAGCATCCCCGGCAGGTCAGGGCCTATTTATTTACCTACCCCGCGTCTGCTCGTGACCGCCCCTGCTTCCCCTTCTGCTATGGGCCGCAGAAAGGGAAGTGGATGCCGCTGTGAGCGGCCGCGGGTATTGGTAAGTTAGGCCGCGGGCCGCAAATACTACTATTATTATACTCCGGGGGCTATTCAGACCCCGGAGTATAATAATCGGAGGCCTAGGGTTGGTGAGGGAACATAAAAACCAATGTTACTCACCTCCTGCGATCCGATGTAACTCCGAGCAGGCTTGAGGCCTGTGGTGACGTCATCAGGTCGCGTCGCCGGCCTGATCACGTGACGTGTGTGCGCAATTAAACAGGGCCGAAAGCTGCAAGGAGTGCACCGGTGTCCAGGATAGGTAAGTAACTCTGATTTTTATGTTTGTATTCTCCCCTGGGTCTCCAATCATTATACTCTGGGGTCTGAAAAGACCCCGGAGTATAATAATAGTTCATGGGTCGGTCACTATGGGGCATAATACCCTGTGCAGGGACCACTGTAGAGCATAATACCCTGTGCAGGGGCCACTCTGGAGCATAATACAAGAGCAGGGGCCACTATAGAGCATAATACCGAGTGCAGGGGCCACTATAGAGCATAATACCGAGTGCAGGGGCCACTATAAAGCATAATACCGAGTGCAGGGGCCACTATGGAGCATAATACCGAGTGCAGGGGCCACTATGGAGCATAATACCAGTGCAGGGGCCACTATGGAGCATAATACCGTGTGCTGGGGCCACTATAGAGCATAATACCCTGTGCAGGGGCCACTATGGAGCATAATACCAGTGCAGGGGCCACTATGGAGCATAATACCGTGTGCTGGGGCCACTATAGAGCATAATACAAGTATAGGGGCCACTATGGAGCATAATACCAGTGCAGGGGCCAATATGGGGCATAAAACTGTGTGCAGGAGTTGCTGCGGAACATAATACCGTGTGCAGTGGCCAATGCGGGGCATAATACTGTGAGCAGGGGCCACTATGGAGCATAATACCGTGTACAGGGGCCGCTGAGAGGCATAATACAGTGTGCAGGGGCCGCTGCGGGCCATAACACTGTGTAATACTGTGTGCAGGGGCTGCTGTGGAACATTATAGTATGTGTAAATGGGGCGCTATAAACATGGGCTATGACACCTGTTTATATTATACGCTGTCTGTTTATCGTGACCGTGTGATGTAATTGTAGCCTTGTCACATAATGTAGACATGTACAGGACGAGGCTGTAGTTACATTACATGGCCGCTATGAGATGAAATACACTATGTAAACAGAGAAGCGGTCACGGAGCTTACACAGGTACCATTCAAACAGCTGATCAGTGGGGGTCCTGGGTTTTGAACCCCACTGATTAGTTTATTAATGACCTGGAAAACCTTTTAATTAGTTAACACCTGGGGTATTATTAATAAGGGGCACTATTTATACAGGGTACACACGGACATTATTAATATAAAGATGCACTTGGGGGTATTATTCATTATGGGGGGGTTATATCATATATTATATAATTTGGGTAGCAGCAGGATGGGGGCTTTGTGTAGGTGAGGACAATGTGGGTTGGATGCCTGGAAAAAAGTGAGGAGCCAAAGATGTCTGTGTTGTAACCTTTACAGAGACAAGTCACAGCTGGAAGAAGTGGTCATGGCGGTCCGGAGGGAAGAGAAGGGAAATGTGACCGATTAGTCAGAGATGTCACCTGTAAGTCACAGAATGTTACTGCCCTGTATACACCTAAATGATAGGGGATAAATACCTGAGTGATGGGGGTCTGTCTGCTGAGACCCCCACTGAGCCTGAGAATTGGGTTTTTTCCCCCACTGGGTGGGAATTCAGCCTGACCGCAGCCATATATATAGGTGTCACTTGGTGGATGGACGAACCCGCGGGGCTCTCATTCACTTCAATGGGAGCGCCAAAGATACCCGAAGTCCAGTACTCAGCTATCTGCGGGGCTCCTATTATAGAGAATGGGGGCCACGTGGGCTCGTCCATCCACCAAGCAGAAGATATGTGAAGTTACTTTCATTGTTAATGCCGTGTTGTTGATCTGATACTGAAGTAATACAGGAAGAAGAATTCTTAAAAACTGTTTTATAACTTTGTGTATTGTGTATATTGTGCGACGATAACAGTGTGTTAAACTAGTAGCATGGAAACTTAGTTTTTTTTTTTTTTTTGGTGGGGGCGTCTTTCTATAGTCCGCCTCAGGCAGCAAAGAGGCTAGGTATACCACTGGTCCTCATCAAAGGTAAGAGATGAAAGAGGCCTCTGGAACCAACATCAGAGCAACCTCTTTCTTTCGAGATCCAGGCTGTGGTTAAAAAAACAATGGAAATAAAGAAGTGACTCCAAAATGAACAGAGCTCAGTGTGAGTAAATGTAACGTGGTCAACCTTAAAGGGATTGTCCAATTTGAAAACCCATTGTCATATACCCTACCACGGAATTCTGAGTTAAAAGGGGTTTTCTGTGCTGCACATATTGGTAACCTATTCTAAAGATAGGCCACTAATATCATATCCATAGCAGTCTGAAACCCAACACCCCCACAGATCAGCTGTTGATACATAGAAAATAGAACAGGAAGCAGACAGCACTGTTCTCAGTGTAGTGGTGAAACTGAGTAATTGCAGCTTAGCTCCCATTCAGATAAACAGGAGCTGATCTGTCCACTACGCAGCGCTGTCTGCTTCCTGCTCCATTCTCTGTGTATCAGCTGATCAGTGGGGGTGATGGGTGTCAGTCCCCCACTAATCTGATATTGATGACCTATACGTAGGTCATCAATATTTTGTAGCTGGGAAAACCCCTTTAATAAAGGTGGCCCTCTGTTCAGGATCCTTATCCTTGGCCAGAGTGGAGGGAAATTACAAAGAGTATTTGTTCATCTGGAGGACCTGTCCTGCCCAGCAGTACATAGACAACATGTTGATTTGAATGGACATTATGTAATGCTTAGTTTCACCTGTGGTGGCACTACAGAGATTGAATACTTATTGCCAGGCTTCTTCACTGACACCACCTGATTGCTGGGGTTGGCACTGGGGGACAACTTGTGATCTGCCCTTCATAAGCAGTTGTGGTCAATAAGATTACAGGATCGTTTTTAGGATCGTTTTTGTACAGGAAAGGTTACAGGATCGTTTTCTGGTGTCACTAAGAAAGTTCAGTGAATGACTTGAGGGGTCACCTATTTAATGTTTTTCTTTGCTAAGGTTCTAATTCTACATGTTTCGGGGCTCGGCTAGTCTTTTTGCCAGGATAGTATACCATATAGGTAGTAAAATAGACAGGAAGTGTTAGAATGCAGCGTTTTTATGTTTTGTTACTTTACAGCATTATGAACGTTTTTAATGATTTTGTATCATCTGAGAATCAATACATTTCTCATAATCTTTATGGGGCTCTACAGGACTTGAAGAGGACCTTATACCACCTCCGCCAACTCTAATGCATCCTTTAATAATTGTTTCTTCACTGATTCCGGCGCAGTTGGACTTTTTTTCTCTAGCCCCAACCATTCTGGAGCAATAAGTACAGTCAGTATCAGCACAATTTTTCTCTCTGTTGTCAGGTGGGCGGTCCCTGTCGTTCTGCTCCAGCTTAGGGCCGCCCATTTAATAATAGAGAACATAAATATGCTGAAACTAACAGAAATGATTAGGAACGGTTGGGGCTAGAGAAAAAAAATCCAACTGTGCTGGAATCAGTGGAGCAGCGCCTGTTGAAGGATGCAAAGAGTTAGTGTTGGCGGAGGTGGTGAAAGGTTCTCTTTAAAAAGGGATGTCTCCAAGGCTATGTCTGTCCAAATGCATTACTATGGACTTTTGGACATCAGACGTGGCTCTTCTGCTTTGGACCTCCATGTATGACTTAGTATGGAGATCCACTCTATATGAGCAGCTCCTGTTCTGGTAGACTTGAGCAGTGCTTGAATTACAAGGAAAACCAGTCATCTGAATGGCTGCCATGTATTATTACATTTGCATGGGAATCTGTGGCGCCGATATCAATACGGATATGATCAATAGAATCTCTTTATAGACAAGCCTCAGGCTTCGAACCTTTTTCATGCATTTCAAATAGACTTGTCTGGTTTCTGATACAGCATGAAATAGTACTTGCATGCTATCTCTATGGGGATGTGGTTCGGCTTAAATGACCCCATTAGTATTAGTATTTATTGCGCACTTGTTTCTACTGAGCAGTTCTCATGAATAAGTAAATAGCAATGTGAACTAGCAATGACTGCATATTACTTCATCTAGGAGGCAGGGGAAGCTAAATAAAAAATTAAAACCCATACACACCTGTCCCCAATGCTCTGGTGTCTCCCACCATGGTCCGGTCCTGCTGCTCCTGGGTCTTGTTTTGAACATACTTGCTGATTGGCCTCAGCGGCCTAAGTAAAGGAACCCAGGACATCACTGGCATACGTCACCTGTGATGTTCCAAGTCCTTTCCTTCCGCCAAAACAAGACCCTGGAGCTGCAGGACCGGACCGTGGTGGGAGACACCGGAGCACCTGGGACAGGTGAGTATGAGTTGGTTTTTTTTCACCTTTCCCGGCCTCCTGGCCAAAAACAGGTTATCCTGAACAACCCCTTTAAGTTGTTTTTTTATACTATCACACCAGACTAACTCACGGCCATATACTTCAGATGGCTGTCGGCTGAATGCTTGCCCTCCTGACCTTCCTATAAATGTACACACTGCTTGGGTTATGAACAGGGAGGGATGTGAAATACCCTGTCAGGCACTTTTCATGGCTGCTTATCTCCCCAAGAACAAAAAAAAAAACACATTAAAGGGTTTCTCTCATGAATATAACCATATTTAGATTAGTAGACAATTAAATATTAAACATTTTTGCAAATATGAATAATTAAAAATTAATTGTGTTAAATATAAACAATTAAAAAGTGTTAATGATTTCCTCTAACCACCTTAGTGGGGACATCTTTTGTCTTGATCAGTTGACAATGGATATGACCATGAATGCAGGAACTTTCTATGGTCTGGGACTTGTCAGAACCCAGCCATGATGTCCTTATTGTGTCCAGGTTATCAGGAGGACACTACATGTATGAGAAGATAACCCGGACACAATAAGGACATCATGGCTGGTTATCAGGAGGACACTACATGTATGAGAAGATAACCCGACCACAATAAGGACATCATGGCTGGTTATCAGGAGGACACTACATGTATGAGAAGATAACCCGGGCACAATAAGGACATCATGGCTGGTTATCAGGAGGACACTACATGTATGAGAAGATAACCCGGACACAATAAGGACATCATGGCTGGTTATCAGAAGGACACTACATGTATGAGAAGATAACCCGGACACAATAAGGACATCATGACTGGGGTTCTGACAAGTCTCAGACCATAGAAATTTCCTGCAGTCATGGTCATATCCATTGTTAACTGATCAAGACAAAAATTGTCAACCCTATAATGGTTGGAGAAACTCTGCGAAATTTTTAATTATTTATATTTGCCAAAACTTTTCCATGCCTATGAATTTAAATCTGACAATGGTCATTGGAAAACCACTTTAATCCTTTCCACCCATCCGCCGTACCATTACAGTGGCTGTTGGGTGTTTAAACATGGCGGCCACTCAGGAGTGGCCATTAAACTTACTGATACTTTCAAACCTGACCGAGGCACCATTTTACCAGTAGCGCATGGCTGGGGCAGTGATCCTATCAAAGGGTCCCAGGCTTTTCACCAGTATAATTCTATGGAGGATACTAACAAGATTCTGTTGGTTGCTTGTTTGCCACTCCGTCGTGGAAATACCTGTCTACTATGACTCCATGTGGTATGAAGACACATTCTAGATCCTCGCAGTAGTGGCTGGGCAGGGAGAAGACATTCAAGTTATATCCAGTCCAGTTGTCAGAAATCTGTAAAATATAAGTAAAAATAAATAAATGTAAAAATAATAAAATGGATGCACTCGGGTGATACTCGGATGACATCCTAATCCACATTGTTTCCAATGGGAGCTTCTGTTCTGATGTCACGGAGCAGGATAGGATGCATCGTGGAGCATCGGACCCCTATCAGAAGAACTTTGACCTGCACACTTGGTCGTGTGCATGAGACCTCAGTAAATGCTTACTGTCAAACAACAAGTCTTTGCTGTAGCCATAAAGTGAATATCTAGTTATCAAATCAAAGATCATACTTCAGAACTTAAAGGAGATTTCCATAGGATAGCAGACCACTTTGACCCTCACCGATTAGGAAAATGATGAATTTTGTTTTCCATTCTGAATGGAGCAAAGGTTGGGCTGGTGGTCATAACTCCATTCATCTCAATAACAGCCCCGGAGATAGCCTAGTGCTGTACTTCAGATATCTCCAGCACTCCCATTCGAGCACCGCTCCATTGAGAATGGGGGTAGGGGGAGGCAATACTCCCTTGTTCTCCTGATTGGAGGGGGTAAAGAAGTGAAATCCCCACAATCTCTCATTCAAGTGAAGAGCAACTTTACTTACTTTTTCACCTTGCACAACACCCATTGGCTTTCCAACTATACAGGGACCTGCATTTGTAGTCCATTGAGGTGAATGGGACTGGCTGAAGTTTTCTGCACAGGTTGGTGGCCGAGGGGTGTTGTGCAAGGGAAAAAGTGAGTAAAGTGGAGCCGCTTTGCCAGCAAAACTTAGAAGAGAACACTGCACTACACCAGTCTTGTGGCCCCTTGATTCTCAAAATTGGTGGGGTCTCTGAGGTCCTAGAAATATACCATTACTTATTGAGATGAAAAAACTTTTTTAAGATAGTTAAAATGTAATCTGGAGCACATGCCTGGTAGCCTGAGGGTGCAAAGCTCTGAGAAGAGTTGGCAATGCTTTATCAGTAAATCCTGGAGCTCGAGCTTTTGATAAAGACTTGTGTATTTGCAGACTGACTCACTTATGTCCCACAGATCAAGTTTTACCATTTAGTAAGAAGGTATACAGAACTCTATAACTACTAGGTACTATAGGTCTAAGTATGTCCTAAAGGAACTGCAAGGTAAGATGGTTTGGTTTCAGCTATGAATTATTAAGTGTAAAGTAATAAATAAATCCTGCAGCACATTACAATGCATTACAATACACACACACAGTATACTGTGCCCTTTATAGGCCCAATACAGTATACCGTCTCTATTACAGGCCCCAATACAGTATACCGTCTCTATTACAGGCCCCAATACAGTATACCGTCTCTATTATAGGCCCCCTTACAGTATACCATCCCCATTACAGGCCACCCCACAGTAAGTTCCCCCATTAAAGGTTCCCATACAGTAAATGCCATGTTACATACCCCCAAACAGTAAGTACCCCCGTTACAGACCCCCTAAGGTACAACCCTGGGACACTGTGTCCAAGCTGCTGATCATGCTGTAGGTACTTGGTCATAGTTTGTTCATCCTGGGGAGAGAAGTCAAGTAGTAATACAGTACAGACCAAAAGTTTGGACACACCTTCTCATTCCAAGAGTTTTCTGTATTTTCATGACTATAAAAATTGTAGATTCACACTGAAGGCATCAAAACTATGAATTAACACATGTGGAATTATATACTTAACAAAAAAGTGTGAAACAACTGAAAATATGTCTTATATTCTAGGTTCTTCAAAGTAGCCACCTTTTGATTTGATTACTGCTTTGCACACTCTTGGCATTCTCTTGATGAGCTTCAAGAGGTAGTCACCTGAAATGGTTTTCACTTCACAGGTGTGCCCTGTCAGGTTTAATAAGTGGGATTTCTTGCCTTATAAATGGGGTTGGGACCATCAGTTGTGTTGTTCAGAAGTCAGGTGGATACACAGCTGATAGTCCTACTGAATGGAGTGTTAGAATTTGTATTATGGCAAGAAAAAAGCAGCTAAGTAAAGAAAAACGAGTGGCCATCATTACTTTAAGAAATGAAGGTCAGTCAGTCCGAAAAATTGGGAAAACTTTGAAAGTGTCCCCAAGTGCAGTGGCCAAAACCATCAAGCGCTACAAAGAAACTGGCTCACATGAGGACCGCCCCAGGAAAGGAAGACCAAGAGTCACCTCTGCTGCGGAGGATAAGTTCATCCGAGTCACCAGCCTCAGAAATCGCAGGTTAACAGCAGCTCAGATTAGAGACCAGGTCAATGCCACACAGAGTTCTAGCAGCAGACACATCTCTACAACAACTGTTAAGAGGAGACTGTGTGCAGCAGGCCTTCATGGTAAAATAGCTGCTAGGAAACCACTGCTAAAGACAGGCAACAAGCAGAAGAGACTTGTTTGGGCTAAAGAACACAAGGAATGGACATTAGACCTGTGGAAATCTGTGCTTTGGTCTGATGAGTCCAAATTTGAGATCTTTGGTTCCAACCACCGTGTCTTTGTGCGACGCAGAAAAGGTGAACGAATGGACTCTACATGCCTGGTTCCCACCGTGAAGCATGGAGGAGGAGGTGTGATGGTGCGGGGGTGCTTTGCTGGTGACACTGTTGGGGATTTATTCAAAATTGAAGGAATACTGAACCAGCATGGTTACCACAGCATCTTGCAGCGGCATGCTATTCCATCCGGTTTGCGTTTAGTTGGACCATCATTTATTTTTCAACAGGACAATGACCCCAAACACACCTCCAGACTGTGTAAGGGCTATTTGACCAAGAAGGAGAGTGATGGGGTGCTACGCCAGATGACCTGGCCTCCACAGTCACCAGACCTGAACCCAATCAAGATGGTTTGGGGTGAGCTGGACTGCAGAGTGAAGGAAAAAGGGCCAACAAGTGCTAAGCATCTCTGGGAACTCCTTCAAGACTGTTGGAAGACCATTTCAGGTGACTACCTCTTGAAGCTCATCAAGAGAATGCCAAGAGTGTGCAAAGCAGTAATCCAAGCAAAAGGTGGCTACTTTGAAGAACCTAGACTATAAGACATATTTTCAGTTGTTTCACACTTTTTTGTTAAGTATATAATTCCACATGTGTTAATTCATAGTTTTGATGCCTTCAGTGTGAATCTACAATTTTTATAGTCATGAAAATACAGAAAACCCTTGGAATGAGAAGTTGTGTCCAAACTTTTGGTCTGTACTGTATATTGTCCCTGCCTGACATACACACATAGACAAAATTGTTGGTACCCCTCGTTTAATGAAAGAAAAACCCACAATGGTCACAGAAATAACTTGAATCTGACAAAAGTAATAATATATAAAAATTCTATGAAAATGAACAAATGAAAGTCAGACATTGCTTTTCAACCAGGCTTCAACAGAATTTTTTTTAAAAAGAAAACTCATGACACAGGCCTGGACAGAAATGACGGTTCCCTTAACTTAATATTTTGTTGCACAACCTTTTGAGGCAATCGCTGCAATCAAACGATTCCTGTAACTGTCAATGAGACTTCTGCACCTCTCAGCAGGTATTTTGGCCACTCCTCATGAGCAAACTGCTCCAGTTGTCTTGGGTTTGAAGGGTGCCTATTCCAGACGGCATGTTTCAGCTCCTTCCAAAGATACTCAATAGGATTTAGGTCAGGGCTCATAGAAGGTCACTTCAGAATAGTCCAATGTTTTCCTCTTAGTCATTCTTGGGTGTTTTTAGCTGTGTGTTTTGGGTCATTATCCTGTTGCAAGACCCATGACCTGCGACTAAGACCAAGCTTTCTGACACTGGGCAGCACATTTCTCTCTAGAATTCCTTGATAGTCTTGAGATTTCATTGTACCCTGAACAGATTCAAGACACCCTGTGCCAGATGCAGCAAAGCAGCCCCAGAACATACCATTCGTATTATCCTTCTCTTTGATTTGTCATCAATTTTCCTCCTGCAGCCACATCCAGGGAGGTTTCACTACAGTCCCATGGATCTTAAATTTCTGAGTAATATGTTCAAACTGTAGTCACAGGAACATCAAGCTGCTTGGAGATGGTCTTATAACCTTTACCTTTAACATGCTTGTCTATAATTTTCTTTCTAAGCTCCTGAGACAACTCTTTTCTTCACTTTCTCTGGTCCATGTTGAGTGTGGTACTCACCATGTCACCAAACAGCACAGTGAGTATCTGTAGCCCTATATACAGGCCCACTGACTGATTACAAGATCGTAGACACCGGTGATGCTAATTAGTGGACACACCTTGATTTAACATGTCCCTTTGGTCACATTATTTTCAGGGGTACCATCATTTCTGTCCAGGCCTGTTTCATGAGTTTTCTTTTTTAAAAAAAATTCTGTTGAAGCCTGGTTGGAAAGCAATGTCTGACTTTCATTTGTTCATTTTCATAGAATTTTTATATATTATTACTTTTGTCAGATTCAAGTTATTTCTGTGACCATTGTGGGTTTTTCTTTCATTAAAAGAGGGGTACCAACAATTTTGTCCACTTATGTACATCTAATATAACAGCGGTATAGTATAGTGTTTATTTTAAGTTTACCTAAACTTTTGAACAACTTTATTTTCTGGCATTATTTGTGACATTAATAAATATTGTCTTATACTCTATTAAATAATTTTGGCTCCTTTCCTTGAAGTCCTGCACTAAAACCCACTTTCTGTCCCTTCTGTATTGTTTTCCTTGTTTCTCCGACTGCTTCTCAATGGAATAGGGGGGTATGGGCTCTTGTGCAATGCAGGGAAGCTGCAGGGGGTCACTTTGAACAGTGGTCTTGGTGTCCTATGAATTATGACATTCTCATCTTTTATATGCCACTAAGATCTACCTGTACCATTTCCAGCCATGTCAACAGTGGGGATTGGCATATTTCTATGGAGCTGCTTCTAATCCTGACTTCACTGATGGAAATAATAAAGGAGGACCTGTGATTGGTATCATATGAAAGACGAGAATCTCATCTTTCATATGACACCCAAACCACTGTTCTACGTTTTATAATGCTCAATATGTAACTGAAGAGACCCTCCTCCAGCCTCAGCTTCCCTGCATTACACAAGGACTGTACACCTGTATTCCAGTGAGAAGCAGTATACAGATCTCAGCTCTCAATGGATAAGAAGGGAAAGAATAAAGAAGCACAGGATTTCACAGAAAGGAGCCAAAATTAATTAGTAAAGTATATTACAACATTTGTTATTTGCACAAATTCTGTCGGAAAATCAAAAGTTTAGTTTTGTTGTAAAAAAAGAGAAGAGGAAAGGAGGCAGAAGAGGAGGACCCTATTACTGAGGCATGGTAGGGGACCATATGTGGAGAGGAGGAAGGAGGTAAGCAGCGAATCTGTATATGACTGTCTCAAACTTTTTGTTAGTTTTTGCATAATTTTCTATAATAATATAATAGTTACAACAATGGACCCCATTCCTACTGTATAATACCAGGAAAGAAGCATCTCTTTTACTTACCACCAATCCACGACCTGGGGTATGTGGAAGCTGGGGAAAGTTGTCCATTTATATAAGAGCTGGAAGTCTTGTGAACGCTGCAGGTGGAGGGAACAGAGTGATATTATTTTTGCAGGTAATGTTTGGCGGTTAGTAAAAAGAACAAATAGAACATGTGAGTTCCTTGTAAGATCTTGTTTGCTTTGTTACAATGCAGACTGTTGGGAAAGGCAATAAATCCCTTCATTGTACTTTACACATTTCTTCATTCCAGAAAACAACACATAAGGGCAACATTTTGGACTCGTCAGGATCCTTTCAGATGGCCGTGTTTGGTCCAAGAAATGTGGTCGGTTTGATTACAACACTTTCCAGACCAACCGTGGCTCGGCCTAACTCATAGCATCATTTATGGCATTGTGGGTTTACTGTCCCGTACTCAAACAATGCTGTGAGTTCAGTTTCATAGAGCCGCAGCAGTGTTGGACTTGCCCAGCAGAAAACAGAGGAAACTCTAGTGGGCCCAGGCTTGAACACAATAATGGTTCAGCAAAATGCACCCAAATTTGAAGGGTATTGTGGTCTACTGTTGGAGGGCCCAAGGAGCCTGGGCGCAAGTTTCTCAGATCTAACTCAGCCATCTGTATCGGTCCTAAAGCCTAGTCCGTCAGGTAAACTGGTCTGAATAAGGAGATGATCTTGAAGGGGGATGGGGGGGGGGCTTTTGGAAAAGTTTTACATGTGCCAAATTTGGTGCATTTTGCCACATTTAGGCACACCTACTTTGGGATAAAGTTTACTGACTGTATACACTGTTTGACTATTAGTATGTCTGGGCTATTGTCTTTACTATATTTGCAGGGGTGGTGTAGGCCACCACAATTGCCTGAAGGGGTATTATACTGTGTCGGCACCAGCAAGGGAGAATTACATTGGGTGGAGCATTATACTTTGTGGGGGACAGCAAAGAGGCATTATACTGTGTTGGGCCAAAGGGGCATTATACGGTTGGCCACTAAGGGGGCATTATACTGTGTGGGGGTCATAAAGGGCATTACAAACTGTATTTTGCTGTAAAAAGAAAAAAAACATTGGATTAGGGGAGGTCCCAGACAGAACATAAATCAGTTATATGTTAGCATAAATCTGTATATATATATATATATGTGCTCCAGAATACATAATCTTATAGCACTGTAAGCGTACAGATCCCGAGTTGTATGCACATGACCATAACGGTGATGACATCATATCCACTGTTATGTACCGTGATCATAACCACAACACATAGACTTGCCATAAAGCAACAGCCTGATAATAAATATAATACCGTACATTGTCCACATAACTATTGATATCTCAGTATTTTAGTAACTCACATGTCGCCTTATTATGAACTTTTACCCTATAATAACACTAATAAAACTCATGAATAATTCAGCAGTATTCTCCAAGCACTCGCTTATCATCCCAGCGCACATCCATAATTGATATTTACTGACTTCCCCTTACTTACTACAGCACTCAGTCATCGGGAGATCACACTATAAATCCTGGCCATGCAGATCCATGTGCGCCGTCTGATAGGACCATCACAACTTCTCACAAACACAACTCTCCACCAAGAAAGTCAAGTTAACCTGACTCCATAGAAGCCGCCATAGCACTGTGTCCAACCACGTGCAGACCCCCAAATCTCAGCTTACCTCCACTTCCTCTCCTGGTTGTAGTAGGATCACTAAAGAAAGTATATGGGGAAGGCTGAGATCTGAGCTGGGGGAAGGAGGGCTCAGCTCAAAGACACTTCTTGTTTCTCTGCAATTTGTTGGCATTCAGAGACTCCAGCAATGATAACCCTTTCATTCCCAGAGAGGAATGCAGAACGTATTACTGAGTAATCTGAGCCATGTGAGACTACCAAGCGTAAATCCTATTCGGTCGAGAAGTTTAGGAAAATCAAAACTTCACGTGATAATTGGAGAAATATAAGATTTCACTATAGGAGACTTGTTATTATAGTTACCCATACATGGGGCATTCTTTAGCTGTTGTCACCTTCTGATCAACAGTTGTCCCATCTGTGGTTTTTCTAAAAATATATGCAATGTCCTTTTTCCAAGGGCATTTTGCATATGTGGGATAGACGTTTTTACAGAGCCCTCATAGACTTGAGTCAAGATGGACAAAAATAGGACATGTGAATAAACCCATTGAACTCAATGTCAAATCAATAGTCGCAACTATTACAAAATCACAGGCCGTTTATCATTGTCATGTGCATGCAAAGGGTATACTGACATATGGCAGATGAACGGGACGGTCACAGACATTTCTGCCATAAAATCTGCCACATGTGAATTTATTCCCACATATACTGTGTCTTCACTCACAAAAAGTTAGTTATTGATCACTAAGGGCAATGGCATTGTTTTTATTTTTGCAAATAAGGCTACAAGCCCAGATACTGTATATAACAATTACATGTCCTCAAAATATACCAAGTGATCATCACATGACCAGGACAGATGTTTAATGCTTGCAAATAAAAAAAATTAAGCTTCCTATTGAGTGACTGCAAGCAGAGATCTTGAAAACTGTGAAGTATTGATACAAAAAATATATACAGGAAAATTGTATAATTTTTCATATGGTGAATGTGGACATTAGGGTATTATGGACCCATGTGGGACTTTTTCATCCACTAGTCAATGGGGTCCGCTGGACTCTGTGTGTAACCGCTATTTTGGCGGTTCATTTCTCCCTTAAACCATACCTCCAGTTATAAATCATTTGTCCTAAATGAATAGCACAAGTGAATACAAGAAACTTTGTAATATAACTTATTTAGGAGATCCGTTTCTTTCTCCATTAGGCTGTTCTTCTGCTCCTAATCTTCAATCTGACAGCTTGCCTACATTATATGAGTCTCTCTCTTCAACCTTACATACAACACTATGAAGCAGGGCGAGGTTGAGTAGGATTCTCCTGCTGGCCTGTTCCTTGATTTATTGCCTCATTCTGTGTATTATCAGCTTCTTATCTAAAACTTAGCAGTGTTAAGAAAGCAAGGAACAGCAATTATTGTAACAGCAGCAATTATTGGAGTGTCTTTTCTAATCCCCCTCTCCTCTTCATAGACTAATATGAAGAAAGTATGAGAAAGTAACTCCCTGAAAAGTGGAGAAGAAAACATATTTCTTCAATAAGATATATTACAAAGTTTCTTATTTTCACCTGTAATATACATTGCTTATAAATGAACGTGCACTTTAAAAAGGGGAACCTAACAACGGAGAGACAGTGCTAGTGTGAACATGGTGTAAGTTATATGGTGCCTATCTCCTGATGTGGCCTAAAGTGTACCTCCATATGTCTCCTATTTTAAACAATGGGTATAGGAATCTATGAGAAAAAAAAGTGTCTTAAGCTGCGTCATATAATTCTATCCATGATATGGATCTGTAAAGGGTCGGGGTCTGTGGACGAGCATGAACTCTACCAAAGACACCCACATTTGAAGGGTACTATGGTCTATTTCCTAGGCTTGTGGGAATCTTTTTATCTGGTGGGCCCAAGGAACATCAGTGGGACACTGCCAGCCAGACATCTCCACATAGTAGAACTATGGGTTAGGTAAATGTATGAAGGCTACATGACAAGACTTAGGGCGAAGGGGGATGGAGCATATAACTGGTGATGCATGACAGCCATTAATGATAACAGCCTTGAATGGTGACTAATGGGAATCATCCATGTCTGACAGTCAGATGGGCTTCCTGCAGATATATAATGGTCATATCCTTCTATGCTGCTTTCTTTAATTCAGAATACCGACCTTTACAGTATATGACCCATTTCCAGGCATTGAATCTACTATGTAGTAAATTAAGGTCACTGACCCCACGCCTGCGCCTAAAATTTTGACTATATTTACTAAAATTTTTGCTTTATTCATTCCTTCTTTATGACTGTCTTACATCTCGTGAAGCACCTGGATTGCAGGGCCGGTTTTACGTAGCATAATGGTAGGAAGGCGATCACTGTGTCAGGTTTCAATGTCTTAAAACTTGTTCTCCTGGTATATTTAACCCTAAGTGTGTAATACTGCAGCAGTGGCCAGAGGCTGCTACTGTACCTCACGGTGGCTCCTTTGTACTGAGATAGATTACACTTAGTGGCAATGATATCACTACAGCATGTTACACTTCCTGTCAGAATACACTATGTAAGCACATGTGGAACTGCTGTATATTTATCAGAGATCTTTGGTGCCATGGGGTTCACAACATATGAATGGTGATCTAGTTTACCATAGGGGTTGCTGAGATGGAAGGCTCAAGGAATGAGTTTTGAGCCTCATGAACACAGGCAAATATGGTCCAGAATATCCATTGCCCATATTATCCAGACTGAATCTGGTCTGGAGACTGGGATTCTTTGCATTATGGTCATCTATGACGCTAGGAGTCCCTGTAAGCTCCACTCTCTTATACTATATACAGCATAGGACAGTATGGCCACGGGGGATGCAGGGACTCCTTGCATTATCGATCACAGTCTACTGGGTTTGAACCAGGAAGTCCAGATGATGTACAGACTGGATATTCCAGTTCGTAGTTCCCTGTGTGCAGGAGACTTAAGGGTTAACAAGATTTCAAGGGTTAGCATACCATCTAGGAACCATGACAACTGCTGTGGAGAGAAGGCACTAACTCAGGTTTGCTTCATCTTGAAAGGACTTGACCCTCTCCATAGGCTAGCAAGAACTGACCAATGTCCTACTCTACATAACCCACGTCCTCTATGTGCACCCCTGACTAATATGGTACAGACCATCTACTCAAGGTGTACTGTAGGTGTGGAGCATTCACTTTGAGAGGCACATTTTAGCTACACTGGGTCAAGACAGCATCCATATATACAACAGAGAGAGCTAGATTACCATCCTGTATGTGAGATGTCGAGATCCCCAACAGGAAAATTAGGAAAACCTTCCCTCTGCTGAGAAGGGGGATAGAACTCAGAATCAGATGTGTATCTGATACCCTAACTGCAGGTATATTTATTTTATGTTCACATTCTGCGCCAGATCCGCCATAGGACCCAAATGGCATCTGTCTTATCCCGTTGATTTTTACTGCAGTCAGTCCGGTTCCAATAAGATTTCCACTGCTTTGAGTACAAAAATACCACTGCATGCTGTACTATCCTTGCTCTAAAGACAGGCTGACAATAGCAGTGTGAACAGAGTCTAAGCAGTGATTATCACACTATTGAAAGGGGCAATCCCATCAAATACAGTTATATCTATCACTTTATGATGGGGTAGTACTACCTCTAGGATCCCCACTGACCCAGAGAAGAAGAGACTAAGAACTACACCTGTACGAGGCTGTACAAGGAGCTGCATGCACTTGAATGGGGCTGGCTGCATTTAACTGGACAGTAGGAAAGGTGGGCACACCTCTATGAATAAGAAATGTGGGCGTCTTTATTCTCAGGGGTTAGCCTCCCACTGATCATAAAGGGATGGCATCTCCTAAGATGGGAATACCCCTTAGGCAAGCGCAATGACAAACGAAAAAATAAAAAACAACCACCGTATTAAATATATAGATATAATTTATCTTCCACTAGAAGGCCTTATCTCTGCTATGTTTACTAGGCACACTGTACATAAGGGGGACATTTAGTTATTGGCGATGTAGATGATCTTGTGTCTTTCGATCATATCAATATCTCGCTCCAGCTGTCTCATTTCTGCCTCCAGCCTCTCTTTGTGAGCTTTTTTGGGTGGTGTATCAATCACAACTGACAGGCCCTGGTAGTCATGGTGGAGCTGATCCCAGTTTTTCTTTATTCCCTATAAAAAGAAGAAAATTGAATTGAGCAATAAATCATAGAGTCTTTAAAGATGTGCTCCATTGAGAAAACAGGTCAAACCATAACCATATGACCAGACCGTATATACCTGTGCAATTGAGGGTCAGCTATGAAGGCTTTTGGTACATTTATAGTATCATCAGCTTACATGAGACCATGCGGTCGCGTTCACACTGTATGACAGCATAGGAGGTAACAAGAATCTTAGCCAACAGTTACCAACTCTCCCCATTATCAGGGTGATCCCAGAATTTCTCATTGATGACCTGTTCCCAGGGGCTCCAACAAACCAGTAGAATAAAGTGGCCACAGTGTTTACTAAAGTGTGGTGGAATAAACTGTACCAAATGTATTAAGTAAGGCGTGCATTGCTGGGTAGTCCAAGCACCCGAAAGGCAATTCTACTAGGCAGAGATTTGTGCTGTAATTAGTTTCTGGCATAAATTATATTAAATCTGTCGGCCACCTCTCATTTCTAATTCCTGCCCCCTTTTGGAAAAGTGGAGAGAGTGTAAAAATTTACAATTATTTTATACCAAAAAACTGGCGTCAAATGGGAAATTCCGACCAAAAGACCTACATTCGATGATAAGGCCAGGGCTACACCCTGGGGGGACTTTATTACGACTTGCGTTTTCTCCTCCAGTCTTAATTTGTTCTCCTGTTGGCACAAGATACTAAATCTGTCAGGCTGAGGTGTCCCTGCCATGGCCGGCCTTGATCTCCAACCTGCTCCTCCCACTCAAATGGTTGAGCAGATCGGAAAATGGAAAAAGTGGCGCATTTTTGGCATAAATGGCTGTGCCAGTTTTGCTCTGTCCACTGTATAGTGGTGGCACTGGGGTACCGTAGCTCTGCACCTATTACTTGAATAGGAGCTGCTTTTGGCCCTGTCTACTGCAGAAGGTTCCGGCACCTTGGGGCAGCTTATTGGTGTGGGGTCCCGGGTGCCCGGACCCCCACAATAACATACTGATAACCAATCCTGTGGATAGATCAGCAGTATCAAATACCACCTGGGGGCCTTTAATGCTGTGACCTAGAGTGTCTACCCCTAGTTTTAGTGTTCTCTGAGGTTACAGAACAACACAACATAGTAAGCATTACCTCCAGCACACTGTGCCTCTCTTCTTCAGAGAGCTGCTTCATGGCTCCCATCCTAAGTCGCTCCCTCACATAGGCATCGTATTCCTCTTGAGCTTGCCGCACTTCCTCGTTTCTCTTTGCTAAATACTCAGGAGTAGATCCATAATCCTTAAGGGTCAAAAATAACCTCATGAATTACAATAATGTATTGAGTGTACAGCTTTATTGTACTTGTCTTTGTATTATGTTATGTACTCAAACCCTTTCATACGTACAACGCCTCAGATCTAAAGGCAATGATTGGAAGATTGGACTATGAGAACAGAAGACATTCAAATCCTGGACTGTCCTACTTAATCCTGGATGGTTGTGAGTAATGTGCTTTGGTTGTGGTAGAAATCTCCTATTCCGCATCTGTCTTCTCTTATCTCCTGCACTTCCTGCTCGTTTCTCCCCCCTCTGCTCTCCATAGACTTCTATAGACATGTGTCATGTGGCATGGAATCCATCTCGGGATGGATATAGCAGGGATTTTTGCAATAAAAGTTAGTTTAGCAGTGGGAGGGGAGCTCTGATAAGAGTATAAAGAGGTGGTTCTCTCTGATAAGGTATGTAACAAAGCTTCTTACGATTGCCTGTGCTATACATTTAGTCCTACATAGCGCTGCTCTCAATCCGTCCCTTAGTGGGAGTGCTGCAGGTCAGACATAGATGGTATATTATTGGAATATGCTATCAGTATCATGAAAATACCCCTTTAATATATTCTTCATGCAACTAGCAGCGTCTATGATAAGGACCCTTGGATCTTTGGCTCATTCTGAATGATTTGTTCACAGACCATCTAAAAGGACAACCAGGAAACAACACACTTACTAAAATTAGAGCCATTGAGAATAGGTAATGGACATGTTTACAGCATACTATACCCTATGCATTAAGCATGATGTCACGTGGAGCTTGTATAAGGTATACATCAGTGGGAGTGCTCAGTAGCTGTCAGGTAGCTGTCACTTGAGATGATTGATGCCAGCCTGTTATTAGTGTGGTCTATAAATTATGTAGTCTTTCCTGAGATGTTAAGAGCCGGTATGGTGCACACGGCAATCTTACCTTCTTTTTGATGTATTTAGGAACAAGTCCAGAGGTTTCCAGAAGATGTTTATCCCCCTTTTTGGTGTCCACATAGACGGGCTGTGGTTTCCTAGGCACGGCCATAACAGCTTCGGCTACGTTGGTTGTGATGAAGCTTTTATTAGTTTGCACTCCCATGATCGGCTGCTCTGTTCTGTGTGGCACCGGGGGGCGCTTCTCTTCTGCCAAGCATCGGGGGGCTCTACCTGTGGAATCATATAAAGCACTCTCTTGTTGTTAACAAGAGAGCAAAGCATATAGGTTATGATGGCTTTTCTTGTTTTAGGCTAGGGCTACACAGCGACCGTGGCCTGACCTACACCTCCTTCACTAACCTAAGTGAATGGAGTCACATTGCAACCCTGAGGGTGCTGCAACTTTAACTTTAGCTGCAAAAAAATCCAGCAGTGCTCAATCTTTTTGTGACTAGAAGTCATAGTCGCAGGACCCTCGGGTCACAATGTGACTCCATTCACTTACAATAGTAAAGGAGTCACAGGGCGATCTTTGGTCACACAACGAGAGCTGCAGCCAAAGGTACCATGTAGTCCCAGCCAAAGGTACCATGTAGTCCCAACCTAATCTAAAGATTGTTTGATGCAATTTTTAATATCCTTTGACCTGCAGATTTAGATTTTTAGGCTGAAGGCCCACGTTACGAAAATGTCGATAGGGGATAAGCCTTTTATTTCCAGTAAGGAAGAAATGGCATAAAGGGGTTGTCCAGGATAAAAAAGGTCTACTTTGTACAATAAATAGTGCCACACATGTCCATGGGCAATGTCTAGTACTGCCGCTGAGCCCCAATCTTTTCAACTGCTGAGATGCATTACCAGCCCATGACCCATATTATCTTATCCTAGACAACCCCTAAATCTTCACTCTCAGTATGGGAACAGTGGACTATTATGGAACCAAATGCAAGGCTCCCTGTACCTGCTGACATATAACGCCACTTACTTTGTGCCAGGGTGGCTTCCTTGGTGTGCTTGTGTAGGTAGTCTTTAGGGGAAGGTACTTCTACTTTGGCTGGACCCATGGTTTTACGCTCTGTTTTATTTTTCTTCTCCTCAAGCTTCACAGAATCGCTGAATGTTGAAATATATCTGAACACAAGGATAAAGACGTAGAGTAAGATAAAATCATTGCACTGATTTCTAGGAGATATGACAAGAAAGAGACCACAGCGAAAGAGAAGGAAATAAACATCACTGGTTTAGGGTGTCTATACATGGTGCGGCCCCCGCCGGGGTGACTGAATGGGCGGCACACATACATGCAGATATAGGTGCAGCCCAGCAATTAGCAGTAGTCCATAGGATTATACATTGTATACTGGTTGTGCTTGGTATTGCAGCTCAGACCCTTCAGTTGAAAGGGACAGAGCTTCAAAAAAGGTCAAGTAGTGGATAAAGGCAATGTCGCATGGTCTGTGGATATTTGGGTCTCAGAAAATCTAATCTAATTCTTGTCTAATATAAGTTTTGTGTCGATGTACAGTGAATCCTCTTTGAGACAACTACTTAATATTGCATGAAAAAGTGGTCTTCTGGGAGGAGGGTCTTGTCAACTGAGAAGTTGGTTAATATGGAAAACCAAAAATTTGTCAGGGAAAATGTGGTCTGGGTAGGGAAGTGGTCTTTTGCAGAGATTTCACTGTATCTTTATTTTTTTTTTCCTCACAGATGGACAGATAGATAGATATAAATAGATAGATAGAGAAGATAGATATATTACATAGATGACAGATAGTAGGGAGCTGCTCTGGAGTATTATATTGTGGGGCCACTCTGGAGCATTATACTGTGTGAGGCCACTGTGGAGCATATTATAATGTGTGGGACCACTGTGGAACATATTATACTGTGTGGGGGACCACTGTGGAACTTTATACTGTGTGGAGGACACTGTGTGGCATTATACAGTGTGGAGACACTGTGGAGCATTTTATACTGTGTGGGGAGCACTGGGGAACAATATACAGTGCCTTGCGAAAGTATTCAGCCCCCTTGAACTTTTCAACCTTTTGCCACATTTCAGGCTTCAAACATAAGGATATAAAATTAAAATTTTTTGGTGAAGAATCAACAACAAGTGGGACACAATCGTGAAGTGGAACGAAATTTATTGGATATTTTAAACTTTTGTAAAAAATAAAAAACTGAAAAGTGGGGCGTGCCAAATTATTCGGCCCCCTTAAGTTAATACTTTGTAGCGCCACCTTTTGCTGCGATTACAGCTGCAAGTCGCTTGGGGTATGTCTCTATCAGTTTTGCACATCGAGAGACTGAAATTCTTGCCCATTCTTCCTTGGAAAACAGCTGGAGCTCAGTGAGGTTGGATGGAGAGTGTTTGTGAACAGCAGTTTTCAGCTCTTTCCACAGATTCTCGATTGGATTCAGGTCTGGACTTTGACTTGGCCATTCTAATACCTGGATACGTTTATTTGTGAACCATTCCATTGTAGATTTTGCTTTATGTTTGGGATCATTGTCTTGTTGGAAGATAAATCTCCGTCCCAGTCTCAGGTCTTTTGCAGACTCCAACAGGTTTTCTTCCAGAATGGTCCTGTATTTGGCTCCATCCATCTTCCCATCAATTTTAACCATCTTCCCTGTCCCTGCTGAAGAAAAGCAGGCCCAAACCATGATGCTGCCACCACCATGTGTGACAGTGGGGATGGTGTGTTCAGGGAGATGAGCTGTGTTGCTTTTACGCCAAACATATCGTTTTGCATTGTGGCCCAAAAGTTGGATTTTGGTTTCATCTGACCAGAGCACCTTCTTCCACATGTTTGGTGTGTCTCCCAGGTGGCCTGTGGCAAACTTTAAACGAAACTTTTTATGGATATCTTTGAGAAATGGCTTTCTTCTTGCCACTCTTCCATAAAGGCCAGATTTGTGCAGTGTACGACTGATTGTTGTCCTATGGACAGACTCTCCCACCTCAGCTGTAGATCTCTGCAGTTCATCCAGAGTGATCATGGGCCTCTTGGCTGCATCTCTGATCAGTCTTCTCCTTGTTTGAGAAGAAAGTTTAGAGGGACGGCTGGGTCTTGGTAGATTTGCAGTGGTCTGATACTTCTTCCATTTCAATATGATCGCTTGCACAGTGCTCCTTGGGATGTTTAAAGTTTGGGAAATCTTTTTGTATCCAAATCCAGCTTTAAACTTCTCCACAACAGTATCACGGACCTGCCTGGTGTGTTCCTTGGTCTTCATGATGCTCTCTGCGCTTTAAACAGAACCCTGAGACTATCACAGGGCAGGTGCATTTATACGGAGACTTCATTACACACAGGTGGATTATATTTATCATCATCAGTCATTTAGGACAACATTGGATCATTCAGAGATCCTCACTGAACGTTTGGAGTGAGTTTGCTGCACTGAAAGTAAAGGGGCCGAATAATATTGCACGCCCCACTTTTCAGCTTTTATTTTTTACAAAAGTTTAAAATAACCAATAAATTTCATTCCACTTCACAATTGTGTCCCACTTGTTGATTCTTCACCAAAAAATTTAAATTTTATATCCTTATGTTTGAAGCCTGAAATGTGCCAAAAGGTTGAAAAGTTCAAGGGGGCCGAATACTTTTGCAAGGCACTGTATATACTGTGTGGGGTAGGAGAGAGCATACAAATTTTGCCGGTATAGGAGCCCAAAATTTCTGATGGCAGAATAGAACAAAAGGAAGATTACAGTGGAATAAGACGCAGAATACAGGTTGGGGATATTTATTTTTCGAATGTGACTAAATATGGTGGAGGGGGTCCCTGGCAAAAAGTGGGTCCTGTCTTCATAAAGTTTGGGAACCACTGATATAGGGAGATAGATAGATAGATAGATAGATAGATAGATAGATAGATAAAATAGATTATATAGCGAATAGATGGATTATAGATAGATAATAATGAGGATAGATTATAGATCAATAGATAATATAGATGATAGAAAGAAAGAAAATATAGAGAATATTTACATAGATAAAGGATAGATAGAAAATCTATCTATCTAGTTATAGTCACCACTACACACATACAGTTATAGTTACAATAAGTTTATTTTCTAGTATTTGTTTCCTTGCAGGTCATAGCTCAGCACACTAGAGCCAGCCCCATGTACCATCTCCCTGTATACACTCACCTGGGGGGTTTGGATACTTTGACCTCCTCTGTGGGGATGAGGTTGTAGATATTCTCTGCAGGATTCATGTTCTTCATGTTAGTAGATAGTTTCCTATAAGAGCAGTGACCGCCTGTCCTGAACGTGCAGTGTGCACAGTGCACAGCAGCTCTGCTCACCACTGTTGTCTCTACCGTTACCACAGCAACCGTTACTACTCAGCTCTTAGGCTTCCCCTGCTGCTCTTTTCAACGAGCTTTATTTATACACGTTTAATTACAAAACCTACTGGACTCTATGAAAGTTTTTAGGAGGTACAGTAAGTGTGCCCGGGCCCCTACTGGAATATCTGTCTCACAACTATCTATCTATCTATCTATCTATCTATCTATCTATCTATCTATCTATCATGCTGGCGATGTCATAATTACTGTATCTATTTCTCATAAGTAAGAGTCTGTCATTTATCTATTACCTATCTATTTGTGTATCTCATTCACTCTATATCTACTTATCTGTCTGTCTCTCATATATATCTATCCATCCAATCTCATATCTATCTATCTATGTCATATCTATCTATCTATTCACCTACCTATCTATCTATCTATCTATTCATCTACTTATCTATCTATCTATCTATCTAACTATCTATCTAATATCCATTTATTTAACTATCTATATTTCTAACTCTTTCATAACTATCTGTATAATATCTATCTATCTATCTGTCTATCTGTCTTATCTATCGCTCTATCTGTCTTATCTATCTATCTATTACATCTATCTATCTATCTATCTATCTATCTCTCTCTCTCTCTCTCTCTCTCTATATATATATATATATCTATCTATCTGTCTTATCTATCTATCTATCTCTTTCTCTATCTATCTCTCTATCTGTCTTATCTATCTATCTATCTCTCAATCTGTCTTATCTATCTATCTATCTATCTATCTATCTATCTATCTATCTATCTCTCTATCTGTCTTTATCTATCTATCTATCTATCTATCTATCTTGCACACACACAGATTTATAAGATATCATGGACTACAAAGTGCACAGTGCAGGATATACTCTTTCTGTAGAGATATATGATATATTACTTCTACAGTCATCGCACTGATATGCCAAGCACTGCAGGATGACAATGATTTCCATATTTGTTACATCCAATAGAGGGCGCATGAGCTCCCCAGCTCCTTTCCCATAATGCCTAATGATTTCCATAGTTATACTCCATGTATATCTCACCTACCACGGCTGGAGGACTGAGGACACCTCCTGGTCCAGGCCAGGTCCTGCCACAAAGCACTGAGCTGCCTGTGTCATACCAGCTGTGCACCTATCTGTAAGCAGGATGCGTACTGCCCCCTATAGGTTCTATTATTTCAGAGTACACATAACTGCAGCTACTTTATTTGTCCTCAAGTCTTTTGCTTGTATGAAATATTAACATAATATAAATTGCGGATCTAATGTGAATGGCAGAAGATATCACTTTTTAATATGAAATTCATTTTCAGCTGCCATATTGATCACAAGTGACTGTGCCGCTATCTTGCTATTATTCTGCTAGCAGTTTTATAATGCTTTAACCAAAGCCTTCCTCCCGCAGATCAATAATCTGCATTATGCTGTAGGCTCAGAAGACTCGGCAGGGAAGAGCCATAAAGACGACTTTTATAAAGCTCATTATTTTACATCTGGAAATCCTCTGAAAATAATATCAGCAAATCCTGACTGACAGTCTGGTACATGTAGTTATAAATGGATGGCTTTATACTCATCAAGAAAATCATATCCTTAGCCAGCCCTCCAGACACCCCTTGTGATCTACCACTGCGGCTGGTCATGCATGGGCCTGAAGGGGTTAAAGAAAACTGTAGGAAAAACTGACATGCTATATAATGCCTAGTGCTGGACCTAAATGGTCTGACATTAAATCATGTCACAAGGCCCATTAAAGGGTCGGACATTGATTTATAGGATAGCTGCCTACAATAGATGGCCCTATAGAGGCACCTTAAGGTCTTATGGCCTATAAGATTCTACACTAACTGGCGGAGAAACACTAACCCTCTGAATGTCTGATTCACACACTGCTCTCTTAATCCCAGTCCTATAGGGGGTGCTGCAGTAGCAGTTGCTACCGGGCCCTGGATCCTGGGGGGGGGGGCCCAAAGTCCCTCTGCCACATAAGGGTATGTTCACACAACTGAATTTTTCCTAGCTGAAGGAATTCAAAGTTGAATTTTTCCGCATGACCAAATTTTGCAGTGGAATTTGTAAATCCCAGGATCAGCTGTTTGAATGAACCGTGGTACCTGTGTAAGCGCCGTGACCCCTTCTCTGTTTATGTAGTATCATACATCTCATAGCGGCCATGTCATGTAACTACAGCCTCGTCCTATACATGTCTATGTGACAAGGCTGGAATTACATCACACGGTCACTATAAACAGACAGCGTGTGATATAAACAGGCGCCATAGCCACTTCATACAGCTGATCAGTGGGGAATCACTTATCTCTTATTGATGTTTTATTCTGAGGATAGATCATCAATAAAAATGAGCTGGAAAACTCCTTATGGCTAAGGCCCCATGTGGCATCCCTCAGCAAAAAACAGCTGTGGGAAAAACCGCAGCGGCGACGTATTGCGGTATTTCCTGCAGCGCTTTGCACAGAAAGTTCACAGAGGTTTCCTCTGCGGACTTTCTGCTTCAATTATATCTATAGGGAAACCGCTGGCGTTTCCGTAGCCCCTTATATAAATAACCTCCCCCTTGTATTCATAATACCTCCTAATAAACCTTATATAAATGACCCCCCCATCGTCATAATGCCCCCTAATGAATCCTCCCTTTATAGTTATAATTCCCCCTCCTAACCACCTCTTATACTATTAATATACCCACAAAAAAAAAAGTCATACTCACCTACTTGCGATGCTGATGAATGGAGCCGCCGCATCCTCCCTGTCCACGCACAGGACGTCTGTGTCTGAGTGCAGGTGGCGCGATGTTGTGACGTCATCGCGCAGCCCGTGCTGAGTAGCAGAACATCCGTCTGTGGTCTCAGCGTCTTGTATTGGCTTGCGGTTTACAATACTGTTAAGTTGCAGGACACGTTTTAACTAGATTGGTGTCTGCAGACACCGATCTAGTTAGAAATAAAGGATGTATTAATGGCGGCCCCGGGGTGGGCCCCCAAACACTCAGTGGGCCCGGGGCAGCCGCCCTCTGCCCTCCCGCCAGCTACGCCTCTGGTTAGAGATGTCACCTGTAAGTCACTAAATGTTACTGCCCTGTATTCACCTAAATCGTCTGCAGAGCCCTGTGTAGAGCCGCTATATACCACTATACACTCACCGTATACCGATAGCATCGGTATACGAACAATTTCAAGTTGGGGGCCCACTTGGACATTTTCGTCCCCCCTGTGCTGAACCCCTAGCTAGGCCTTTGATTCATGGTCATATCCATTGGCAACTGATCAAGACAAAAGATGTCACCACAAGGATAACCTGGACTTAGATGGGGTTGAAGCAGGGACATATTTGTCAATGACTGAGACAACGGGATAGCACCCAAAATTCTGGACTGTCCTGCTCAGTCCGGGGTTGGATATGAGAGAAATCCTGACTTGTACTAATCATAGCTGGTTTCTGACCATAGAAAGTTCTCCACTAAATTGGTTACAAAATCTTTAAAACTGCAACATTTTTAATTATTTATATTTGCAAAAAAAAATTAACTTTTAATTGTCTACTAATACAAATATAGTTATATTCATGGGAAATCATATACTATACTATCATAGCATTAGATGGTGGACGTCTGTGTTCATTTTGCTTGTGTGAATACAGTCTAGCAGTGTGTGAAGTATTTCCCCTTTAAGATGTTTCCCTTTTAATGCAAGCGAAGTGAAGCATGCTGGGAATGGGAGGGAAGAGCACAGACCTGCCTTGTGCTGCTGGTGACAGTGCACATGTAAACAGCCTCAGCTCTGCAGGTAAGGAGCACATACATAGCTGACGCCTTACTGCGACATTGTGCCATTTGTTGCCAGTTTTAATGGCATATATATATATATATATATATATATATATATACAGTACAGACCAAAAGTTTGGACACACCTTCTCATTCCAAGAGTTTTCTGTATTTTCATGACTATAAAAATTGTAGATTCACACTGAAGGCATCAAAACTATGAATTAACACATGTGGAATTATATACTTAACAAAAAAGTGTGAAACAACTGAAAATATGTCTTATATTCTAGGTTCTTCAAAGTAGCCACCTTTTGCTTTGATTACTGCTTTGCACACTCTTGGCATTCTCTTGATGAGCTTCAAGAGGTAGTCACCTGAAATGGTTTTCACTTCACAGGTGTGCCCTGTCAGGTTTAATAAGTTGGATTTCTTGCCTTATAAATGGGGTTGGGACCATCAGTTGTGTTGTTCAGAAGTCAGGTGGATACACAGCTGATAGTCCTACTGAATGGAGTGTTAGAATTTGTATTATGGCAAGGAAAAAGCAGCTAAGTAAAGAAAAACGAGTGGCCATCATTACTTTAAGAAATGAAGGTCAGTCAGTCCGAAAAATTGGGAAAACTTTGAAAGTGTCCCCAAGTGCAGAGGCCAAAACCATCAAGCGCTACAAAGAAACTGGCTGACATGAGGACCGCCCCAGGAAAGGAAGACCAAGATTCACCTCTGCTGCGGAGGATAAGTTCATGCGAGTCACCAGCCTCAGAAATCGCAGGTTAACAGCAGCTCAGATTAGAGACCAGGTCAATGCCACACAGAGTTCTAGCAGCAGACACATCTCTACAACAACTGTTAAGAGGAGACTGTGTGCAGCAGGCCTTCATGGTAAAATAGCTGCTAGGAAACCACTGCTAAGGACAGGCAACAAGCAGAAGAGACTTGTTTGGGCTAAAGAACACAAGGAATGGATATTAGACCTGTGGAAATCTGTGCTTTGGTCTGATGAGTCCAAATTTGAGATCTTTTGTTCCAACCACCTTGTCTTTGTGCAATGCAGAAAAGGTGAACGAATGGACTCTACATGCCTGGTTCCCACCGTGAAGCATGGAGGAGGAGGTGTGATGGTGTGGGGGTGCTTTGCTGGTGACACTGTTGGGGAGTTATACAAAATTGAAGGAATACTGAACCAGCATGGTTACCACAGCATCTTGCAGCGGCATGCTATTCCATCAGGTTTGCGTTTAGTTGGACCATCATTTATTTTTCAACAGGACAATGACCCCAAACACACCTCCAGACTGTGTAAGGGCTATTTGTCCAAGAAGGAGAGTGATGGGGTGCTACGCCAGATGACCTGGCCTCCACAGTCACCAGACCTGAACCCAATCGAGATGGTTTGGGGTGAGCTGGACCGCAGAGTGAAGGCAAAAGGGCCAACAAGTGCTAAGCATCTCTGGGAACTCCTTCAAGACTGTTGGAAGACCATTTCAGGTGACTACCTCTTGAAGCTCATCAAGAGAATGCCAAGAGTGTGCAAAGCAGTAATCAAAGCAAAAGCTGGCTACTTTGAAGAACCTAGAATATAAGACATATTTTCAGTTGTTTCACACTTTTTTGTTAAGTATATAATTCCACATGTGTTAATTCATAGTTTTGATGCCTTCAATGTGAATCTACAATTTTTCTAGTCATGAAAATACAGAAAACTCTTGGAATGAGAAGGTGTGTCCAAACTTTTGGTCTGTACTGTATATATATATATATATATATATATATATATATATATATATATAGTATAAATAAAATGAATACTGTGTTACAATGCAACCTTTGGATATTATAGTTTCACATACAGTAAAAAAGTGCACATTTTATAAATCCATTTTGCAGAGAATTATTGAATTTAATATTACAACGCCTTTTATATTTCCCTTTCTATCTCCTCATGGCAACTTTAGAGATGTTACAAGCAGTGCTGGTTAATAGTTGCAGACCGCTTGTATCCGTAGAAATACATTGACTTTCACGATCTGTGCAAACCAGTACAAGGACTGCTAAAAATTCCAGAAGGTCCCAGTGTTAGCATAAGATACACTTGTTATTGCCATGGATTTGTTGCAGAAATTTTGGTGACTCTTGCCGCCTAAACAACCCCATTCACATGGACTGAACTGATTTTTAGTTTCTGGAATAATTTCGAACACATTGTGAACAAACCCCATTTGCGCTCAGTGCAACGCATTCACTTTTTAATGGAGTTCCCTTGCCAAGCTGTAATAGTAGTCACTTTGAGCACGTCGTTCCCGCACCATGCCGCTGTACTATAATGGTGGGAGATTGGTGCCCATGTCATCCTCAGCACGTTTAAGCAGTTACATGTAGCTGCCTTTCTGTGGCAATTAACTCTTACCCTGCCATATTAACCCCTCAGACGCTGTGATCAATTCCATGCAAGACCATTACTACTCTAACAGTGTGATGACAAGGGTGGTGATTGGATGTCTCGGTAGCCAGGAAGCTAACAATGGTCCCAAGGTCAGCCAAGTAGTGGAGCCTATTAGGCCTTGCCAAAGACAGGGCCTAATAGGCTGCTTGTTAATGAAACCAGATCAGGTACCCTAGTGGGGCTAAATAAAGATGTAAAAAAATGTAAAATAAAATAAGTGTATAGAATTTTTTTTTTTTAAAGTACTGTGCATTTTTTAACAAAACCCTTATCAAGTCAGAAAGGACTTTTTTTTATCTTTGGGGAGGGATTATACTGGGCATAAGCTCTGTAGAATACAGCGGAGACCCGGTCGCTATGGTGGCCACGCTGTTGCAGAGCGGCCACCATCTTTAAAGACCCATCTTCTGCCATAATAGTATAGCGGATCTTGGGAAGGAGTTAAAGAAGAAAATCCCCCCACCCTCCTCCATTTATAATTGTGATGGAGTATTTACCACAGAGTTTCTCAGCTGCCCCCTTGTCTCCTCTCCTCTACACTTCCTGGTTGTCAGCTCAGTTCAGCAGTGTGTTTTTGCACAGCTATTTTTGGATTTACATACAATGATAACAGACACAATGATCAAGAAATCTTTTCTAGCACTTATCAGGGCTCAGCAACTGAAAGCAATATGCAGAGAGGGAGAGAAGAGAATATAGATGGCCAGGAACAGAGACTAAGTCACTGGGCTGAGCAGCGGTAAACACTAAGGAGGATTATTTTGCTGTATCTGGCAAAGTATTGGGTAAAACACTTCAGTTTGCTTGAAGGGGTTGTCCGGGATATCCCCTTCTTTTATATGAGGCCAGGGAAGGTGAAAAAAATATATATATACCCACCTGTCCCTTGTGCTCCAGTATCTCCCAGCGCGGTTCAGTCCTGCTCTAGTGTTTCCTTCCAGTGGAAGTCCCTGCCACGCATTACCGCGGCAGCCTAAGAAAGGAACATGGGACGTCGCAGTGCGGCAGGGACTTTTGCCAAAACAGACAGCAGAGCAGCAGGACCTTTTCACCTTCCCTGCCTCCACCTATGGGTTCTGTGGGTAACTGCTTTTTAAGCAGATTAGGTTTCCGTTTCTCGGGTCCTCAAACGGACCGGAGGAACTGAAAGCAGAACGCAGGTGTCAACTTAGCGTAACCTGGACAACCCCTTTAAGCTACAATTCTGAATATGTTCCTTGCGATGGGAACACCCCTTTAATTTCAGAATTTTCAGCCTCAGTTCTTTGATTAGACCATGTGACCTGCACTCCGACTAGCCAGATTCCATAATGACCCACCATGAGAGCCATAAAAATACCATATATACCGTAAATCCTTAAGTAAAAAATTATAATCCTCAAGTCATGTCGATAAATCTTAATTCAGTTATTTGGGGTTTTCTTTTAAAGCCTGTTTGTTTTTATATATGTTAGAGGAGAAAAAGTATTATTGTTCAACACATTGATACTAAGGCTGAGGCCCCACATTGCGGAAACACAGCTTTTTTTGTTACAGATTTTGCTGCAGTTTTTTGAGCCAAAGCCAGGAGTGGATTGAGCAGAAGGGAGAAGTATAAGAACTTCCTATATATTTCCCATTCCTTTTGTAGCCATTCTTGGCTTTGGCTCAAAAAATGCAGCAACAACAAAAAAAATCTGCGTTTCTGCAACGTAGGGCCTCAGCCTAAAGGGGTTGTGCAGGATTAGAAAACATGGTTTATTTCTTCATTTCACAAAGTGACGTCACATCGGTTGATCACATGGCAATGCTACAGCCCAATTCCATTTAAATGAATGGGACTGAGCTGCTGCATGGCCTTGTGACCAATGGACATGATGTCACTTCCTGAGAAGAATATATCAGCCATGTTTCCTAATCCTGCACAACCCCTTTAACCATGACAGGACCCAAAATATTGCATATTACCCCCATTGCTTGGTCACTGCTCCTGACCTGTTTGTTTTAGTAAATACTTGTATTCCCAATGTAATAAAATTTCTGGAGCATCTTTTCTTTGAAGTATGTATTGCACACTCCTCTGTTGTTCTTCCTGGCAATGTATAAATAAATTGGCAATAGGGTGGTGCCATTCTCTCTGTCAAAGGGATGTGTCCCTACATAGTCTGGCATTGCCAACACTGATTGAATAGCGTGAGAGTATGCAGGGACACGTCCCTTAATGGTAACCCCCAGCTGCAATGTAGTCTAAGAGGAATAACAGGGGAATGGCACAACACAGAGATACAAGAAAAGGTGCTCTAGAATTGTTACTTCAAGGTGAATACAAGCACTTACTATCACAGACATGTCAGGAGAGGTGACAGGTCTTCTTTAAGTAAATCACTGGGTTGGTTTCACCCCTGGTTCACAATTACGTTCTCTGGTGCTCTCGGATACACAGTTGCTAGGATACAGATTTATATACCTGGTATACGATGGGTAAGACGCAGCATCAAACAGGTTTTTATTCCGAGCAGAATTCCTCTGTGTTACATACTGTATATGAAATACAGAATATGCATGGAAAGGAAGCTGGTGTGCAGCATTATTCTATAGAAGATACATGTGTCATACACATATATAGTATGGTGCAAAAGTTTTAGACAGATGTGGAAAAATGCAGCAGAGTGAGAATGGTTTCAGAATTAGAAGGGTTAATAGTTTAATTTTGTTCATTAACAAAATGAAGTGAATGAGAAAAGAGAAATGTAAATCCCATCAATATTCGGTGTGACCTTTGCCCTTTGCCTTCCATCAGTTCTTCTCGGTACTTGCAGACAGTATTTGGCAGAACTCGGCAGGGAGGTTGTTCCCACCGCCATCTTGGAGAACTAAGCACAGAACTTCTGTGGATGTAGGCTTGCTCCAATCCTTCTGTCTCTTCATGTCATCCCAGACAGACTGGATGATGATGAGATCAGGGCTATATCTGTGGGGGCCGGATCATCACTTCCAGGACTCCTCCACCAAACGGAGGAGTCCTGAAGCCAATTTTTTTAAAATTTTGGAACAATCCCTTTAAGGAATTGACACTTACAAGGATGTTGGGATCGGGATGTTATTGGCACCAACTAGACAACTTATGCAGGGAGCCAGTATACATCATGTATCAAGAAAGTGAGATTTACTGGTGTAACATAATTTTTTCTAAATTTTTCTAATAAAATACTAGCCGTAAACACAACCCCAGCGTCACAGTTTACAGATCCCATGGCAATGCTCCACGGGGAGGAAGAGCCTGTGCTACATTCATATGCAAAGAATTTTTGATTCTACAGACATTTATTAGTAAGAGACATGCTGGGTGCCTCTCCAGGTATCTTTGACCTTGTAGTACTGCGAATTACTGTCTGGAAATTGTGTTAACCTTTCCGTTTCCATCTGGCAAAGATCGTGCGAAAAGCCTCCTAGCTGTCAGCCACACGAAGCCACACTGCATGGCTTACGTATCTGTACAATGAGGTTTAGATGCCCTCTAATGATATAGAGATGAACAACTTATAGGGTGGGGAACTATAGATGCACCAAGGATAGGTAAGAACATGTCTGACAACTTGTAGTACTCAAAACTGCCATTGTCACCTTTGTAATCCCTTGAGGGTGCCCATGGGGGTTTTCAGTCTTCTGTAAGTAAATCTTAAAGGGGTATGCCGGTAAATTAATGTTATCTTCTATCTAGTGAACCGATCAATTGACCTCTTACAAATCAGGATTACGGGGGGTCCCATAGAGCGGTAGATCGAGCATGGGCAATGTTGCTCCATTCATTCCCTGTGGGACTTACTAGAAATAGCGAAGTACAGCACATGGCTATCTCCGACAGTCCCACAGAGAAAGGATGGCGTTGCAGTGCCCATGTTCGATCTACCGCTCTATTCATATGGAGGAATGGGACCCTGTTCTCCTGACTGGTAAGAGTTCCAGTGGTCAGTCCACTGGATTGAGGATAACTTTAAAGGGGTTTTCCAGGACTCATTAATTGATGACCTATTCTTAGGTTAGGTCATCAATTAAAGATCGTCCAGGATCCGACACCCAGGACCCCCGCTGCAGCCTCTTTAGTGCTTACCAAGCACAGCAGAGTACATTAGTGTAGCAGCCGTGCTTGGTATCACAGCCATTAGATCAGTGAATGTGACATCACATGGCCTGTGAAGCAGAAACAGTGTCAAGGAGGTGATCCGCAGGGGGTCTTGGGCATCGGACCCCCAAGGATCCTTAAGATAGGTCATCAATTAAAAAGTCACATAAATCCTTTACACTACTGGAATACCAATTTAAGCTTTACTTAAGACTAATAAGCACTTTGGGCACCTTCAAGGGTTTACATGACCATGGTAGTTTGAGCACTACACATTGTCAGGCATGTTCTTACCTTCTCAGACAGCAGTAAGGGTTAAAAGTTCCCCTATCCTAAGAGCATCTATAGTTTCCCTGCTCATAACTTGTCCATCAATATGTCACTAGACGTGTTCTTTCCCAGTCTCATAATCAGGGAGTCCCAATGGTCTGACCCCCATCGATCAGACAATTACATCCTATCAGGTTGTTAGGGGATAACTTAAAACGTAAATGGAATACCCCTCTAAGGTATACGTTAAACAGAGTCAATAAATGTGATGTGAACAAACTCAGCAGTAGCAAAAACACTTTCTTAGATCAGATTCCAAGGCCACATGTACATGGTTTTGCCTTACACACTCCATGTTCTAGTATGTGTGCCTTTTATGGTGCCACGTGACATATTACAGAGATATTTTTGCTTCCATAATATGGCATCTGATAAAGCCTACGTCAATCTGTAAGAAAAAAAAAATCCTCCATAGGTCACATTTACTGATACTGTCTAAGATTTACACCAGACAGTCTATAAATACAGTGCATCCTTACAGATTGTCTAGTCTACATTTATACCACCTGTTAGTTGGCTCATCTGAGAATTTTGTGCCAAAATTTTTGACAAACCATGCTCTTTTCTATTAAGGCACAGTGAATAAAATTGAGAGTCATGTAGAGGTAGATTATGTCTCCATAGCCATGGACTCCATACATATCAGAGATCGTGTAGAGCCATTGTGTTCCATATGCATTAGCTTTATTGTTTGCATATGTTTTTGTATATACATTTAGTCCTACATGTTTTAATTTTTTTGTTATATGTGATGAAATATTTATTTTTGTCTTTCAGTAAGTCATACCAATGAATGTGGCAACAATACGGATAGACATTTAGAAATCTGAAACAAATGGCAAGTCTCTGCAGTTTGCGTTCCATAAATAAGATGTCTAGGTTTCTGTTTTCGAAATCCTTGACACATTCCAAGCTAAGGAAACTATGGCTGTCAACTCTCAGTTCTCTTGTCGGAGAAAAGAATTTGATTCTAATGGGGCCTCCAGGGTCTGGGAAGACCTCCGTCGGCAGAGTACTTGGCCAAAAACTTGGCTGCCCCGTTATAGATGTAGATGACGACGTCCTTGAAAAAGCCTGGAATATGAGCGTCTCCGATAAATTGCAGGATGTTGGTGGTGAGCAATTTTTAGAGGAGGAAGGAAAAGCCTTTTTAAAGTTTTCAGCATCTGGAAGTGTAATTTCCCTTACGGGATCCAACCCTCTTCACCCTAGCAGCATGGAACACACTAAGAAAAATGGAATAGTCGTTTATCTTGATGTCCACTTGCAGGATATCATTGAGAGGCTCGAAAGAATGAAAGTGGATCGCATTGTCGGCCAAAGGTCCGGCATTTCAATTGGCGACATACTTAAGAAAAGGAAGCGTTTTTATAAAAAGTGGCATGATGTACGTGTCCTTTGTCAGACGGGGGATTGTGTAGAAGTTGTGGCTGACAAAGTGATTGATGCAGTTAAGAGATATCAGAGCTCAGAGTCCGAAACCTTTGTTTCTACAAGATGTCAAGAGCCAAATGAAAAACAATCGAAATTCTTCAGTGATGTGGTCATTGAAGGCTTGGCCGGTGATGGTGGACTTTACGTTCCTAGAAGAGGCCTACCCAAGCTCACTGCTGGTGAATGGAGAAGGCTAGTCAACTTGTCATACGTTGAAAGGGCTCAGATAATTTTAGAAAGGTGTATACATCCAGATGACGTACCACCTGTAGTTTTAGGTGAAATTCTTGAAAAAGCCTACGGCGACAACTTTTCTTGCAATAAAATTGCTCCAGTCAGACACTTGTCAGGCAACCAGTTCATCCTTGAACTATTTCACGGACCAACAGCTTCCTTCAAGGACCTGGCCTTACAGTTCATGCCTCATATTTTTGCCTATTGCATTCCCAAAGTTTGTAACTACCTAGTCTTAGTAGCTACCTCTGGAGACACGGGCAGCGCGGTCCTTGATGGATTCAGCCGCCTCAGTGACCTTGACAAGCGAAGAATTGCCGTGTTTTGTCTCTATCCAGAAAATGGAATAAGCCAAGTGCAAAAATCACAAATTATTGCCTGCCAGGGAGACAATGGATTAGCGGTGGGAGTCGAAACTGATTTTGATTTCTGCCAGAAAGCCATTAAAGAAATGTTCACCAATCCAGAACTCACTGGTTATCTTACAGCTGAATATGGGACAAGTCTAAGTACCGCCAACTCCATCAACTGGGCCAGACTGCTTCCTCAGATTGTATACCATGCCTCGGCATATCTAGATCTGGTTGACCAAGGTGTTGTTACGTTCGGATTCCCAGTCGATGTGTGTATTCCCACTGGAAACTTTGGCAATATCATGGCTGCACTTTATGCCAAGCAAATGGGAATTCCCATCCGTAAATTTATCTGCGCATCCAATCAAAATCATATATTGACCGATTTTATAAAAAGTGGACTTTATGACCTCAGAGGAAGAAAACTGCTGCAGTCTTTCTCCCCAGCTATTGATATCCTTAAATCTTCCAATTTAGAACGCTATTTGCATATGATAGCAAACCAAGATGGGCGAATTGTCAACCAACTATATAGTCAGCTGGACAGTCAAGGTTATTTTCAGTTACCAGAAAATGTACTGCGTCTTTTACAGCAGGACCTTATTGGTGACTGGTGCTCGGAGACAGACTGCGTATCGGCAATCCGTACCGTTTATGATGCAACGGGATACATCCTGGACACACACACAGCTGTTGCCAAAGTAGTTGCAGACAGGGTGCAGGACCGTACATGTCCAGTTATCATATCATGTACGGCTCATTACTCTAAGTTTGCACCTGTTATTTTACAAGCTTTAAGGGTTGAAGAAATTAAGCAAAATCCATTAACTCAGCTCCATGTGTTAAATTCCTTCCACCCTTTGCCGCCGGCTCACAAGTCTCTGTTAGGGATGCTTAAAGACAGAGGCAATCACAAGAGACATATGTGCCCGGCTGACTCAAGCCACGTGATGGATCGTGTCGAAAACTACCTACAAAGTCTATTTTTAAAGGTTCAGTGAGGCCAAGGCGGTAATGATCTTTCCTATGAAGTCTTCTACTGGAAAGCCAGACGTTCGATAAGGATAAAAAACACAATAGCAAAATAACTTCCGCCAAAACAGATTAGGAAAATGAGCAAAACATAGTAACATTGCAGGAAAGCTATTTCAATGCTAATTTGGAAAAGGAAAGACCTCGGCTGCAAGAATCTAAAATTAGGCAGAGAAGATGACTTATTTAGAGTGTTTTGCCAGGAATGTATTGTGAGCTGTAGGAAAACATGTCACTGTATGCTTCGTAACTGTGGTGGAAGTGGATACAATGGCTACTGATAGCAGACTATGGATTGAGTCATATACAGTACCTCCAGAGCCTTACAGGCTATTCCCTAATATATACAGGTTCACAATAAAGATGTTCATAGCATCTCTAAACTGGTCCTTTATTGTGCCAAATAATAGCTCCTGGGACACAATGTATATCTGTAACAGGTCCGCTTAAAGGGGACCTTTCTCCATCTCTACCAACTACATTCTTTTATAGTCTCCGCTCCACAGATATTGCTGCTTTTGGAATTTTTTTCTCTAGCCCCTACCATTTCCGAGCAATCCTGTTAGTCTTATCATAATTATTCTTTCTGCTATCAGGTGGGCGGTCCCTGTCTGTCTGCTTCTGCCTGACACCGCCCACCTGACAGTAGTGATCATCACTGTGCTGAAACAGCATCGATTGCTCTGGAATGGTAAGGGCTAGAGAAAAAAATCCAAGTGCTCCAGAATCAGTGGTGGTCCATCTATTGAAGGATGTAAAGAACTGGAGTTGGTCAAAGAGGCTGGCCTACAAAAACTCCATTACCTATTCACAGGATAGTTTATAAATGATCTCTGCAAGTCTGACCACTCATCCCCTTGTCCCCCTTGGGAACGACGGAGTGGTATGGTATTAAAAGAGTTGACCCCCCCCAAAAAAAATTTAGCTACTATCCATAGGATCGCTGGTGGTCCAACAGTTGGGATCTCAACCATCTGATAGTAGGGGTCACCGCAATTGTTTATTTAGCACCTATCCTATGGATTAGTGCTAAATGTTTTTTGGGGGGCAACTTCTTTATCACACGCAGGTTGTAGTACTTTTAGGTTACTGGGCTAGAGTGCAAGTCTAACCTCTGCACCCCTCATACTTAGTGTCTCTATTTATAGACCTTCAACATGTAGGCCCTAAAAATAGTCACTGGGGCATATTTATTATTAAATTGAATTTTTTTTTTAAAAATGTGTGACTTTGTTCTGTTTTGCATGCCCACAACACTTTCATGGATGGGGGTGCTAAATTTATTATCATTTACTCCATTTCAGTGTAGGTTACAGTGTGCAGGTGCACAGCTCTGCAAAGGGTGCACCTGGCCATAAATCAGACGCACGCTCCTCCTGGGCAGGGAATATGAATAGAATTGAATAAGGTTGAATATGACAGTCTTTATAGATTATTTATTTATTATGCTTACTTATATAGCGCCATCATATTCTGCAGCGCTTTACAGACATTGGCAGTCACTGTCCCATATAGGGCTCACAATCTACATTCCCTATCAGTATGTCTCCGGAGTGTGGGAGGAAACTGGAGTACCCGGAGGAAACCCACACAAACATGGGGAGAACACACAAACTCCTTGCAGATGTTTCCTTGGCAGGATTTGAACCCAGGACTCGAGCGCTGCAAGGCTGTAGTGCTAACCACTGGGCCACCATGCTGATCTGCTCTATTGTCTCAATTCGGCTTTAAAGGGCACATCCACCCTTGCATCAACATCCAGAACCAAGGTGGGTATAGACCGCCAGTATCTTCCTCTGCCAGTCACCACAAGTGGACACTCCAACCATATTGCTTTTGTTAGTGAATACAATAATAAGTATCCTGTGTTTTGATCATCAGTATCCATTATCATTAGGTCTCAGACGGGTGTAGCTATAGGGGGTTCATCTGTAGCAGTTGCTACCAGGCCCTGGACCTGAGAGGAACCCCAAAGTTCCCTCTGCCACATAAAATATACCACTGTTTTAAATAATACAAGATAGGTAGGGGCCCATTTACAAATTTTGCATTGGGGCCCATAAGCCTCAAATTACACCTCTGGTTTCAGACAATTCTCTTAATATACTATGACTTTGTCACAATAGATCACAGTCTATAAACATAAGCAAACACTTATGACATCACAGATTATAAACCGTTGCATAATACTGAGACATCACAACTGAGTACAGCCACAAAGAAGTCACACAAACGCCATATTAGGCTAGGTTCACACCAGCGCTTGAACTCCGTTTGGGGTTTCCGTCCCCGAACCCTCTTAAAAAATGCGGAGAAAAAACTCCTGCAAACAGCGCTTTTCTCTCCGCATTTTTCGGGGGTAACATTATAGTCTATGGGGTCCGCGGGTTTCCTCAGGTAACCGCTTTTTTAAAGCAGATTAGGTTTCCGTTTGTGGGGTCCCCCCCGAAAGAAAACCTAATCCGCTTAAAAAAAAATTAAAAATGGAAACCCAAACGCAGGTGTGAACCTAGCGTCAGCCATAATAATAAATCTAGACAAAGTGAATGACATTAATGTTCTTCTGACAATGGCACTTGTCCAGGGGGATTTAGTAGGAAGTGAATAGTCAGTTCTTGAAATTGAGGTATTTGAAGCAGGAAAATAGGCGAGTGCTAGGATCTGACATACTCTAATAAGGAGCTGAGAGGCTTTGACAGAAATTGATAAAAAGTTAATGCTGGCTATGATAGGTGCATTGCAGCTTGCTGTATATGGGACTGTATAGCTGCAGACAGGTCAGTGTGCCCATGCTGACCCCTATTCACTGCCAAGCGCAGTTACAATGGGAACATGAGCGTCAAACCTGGCACATGGATCTGTGGACAGAGGTGGCCCTTTACATCATGTAGATATCGCGTGTGTTCATCACTTACCTGGCCATGGCGAAGCCTCCATCATTGCAATAAACAACATTTTATTTTGCTGCATTTCAGTGAAAGTATAGTTTTAAGACAAACTAGACACAGTTTACGAATACGTTACGAATTTTCCAAAAATCTCAGGTTCACCACCCATGAATATAATAATAAGTGGATGCCCAGGAGAGATGCCTAAAATTAATAAACACTGGTACTCACCTTTCCCTCACCTCTCCTGGGCTAGCATGTGGTGTCCGGCGCTTCTTTGCGGGTGTATTTGGTCCAACGGTCTCTTTCAATCTCCTGTGTGACATCACCATCCCCTGGGGGAAGGCAGAGGCTGAATCAGAGTGACATCCTAACAAATATATAGAGTTGTGTAATATTGCAACATCATCGTGATAGATTACAGCCTGTAAATACACACTACTACTGTGACATCATAACAAGCCTATAAGCCTATAGAATTGTACAGAATATTGTGACATCATCACAATAGACTACGACCTGCAAATACAAACACTACTGTGACGTCATAAGAGGTCAATAGAATTGTGCATAATATTGTGACATCACAATACAGTGCAGTCTGTAATTAACATTATTGTGACATCATCACTTTACACCACAGCACTACAGGACATAGTGTATTGTGATGATGTCACAATAGTGTTTACTTATACAAACATGCACTACTGTGACATCATAACAACCCAATAGAATTGTGCATATTGTTGTGACATCATCACATTAGAGTGCAGTCTTTAATGAAACATTATAGTGACATCATCACTATAAATTACATCCTGTAAATACGCGCAAACACTACTATGAAATAACAAGCATACAGAATTATACATCGTATTATGACATCATTACAATAAAGTGCATTCTACAATTAAACACTATTGTGACATCATCACTATAAATTACATCCTGTAAATACACACTGTGACATCATAACAAACCTATGGAATTTTACATAAGATTGTGACATCATCACAATTATTACAATAGTTTTGTAAGGTGCAAAAAAACCCAAAACATTTTCACCAAAATCGATAAAATATTTATACACAGATTTTAACTTTAAATATTGTTCGATTCTTTAAATATTGTAATTCTCCTTTAAGGGCTGGATTGATAATAACAATCAATGTCTACTCCTGACATGTAACAAGCACAGAGTCCCTCATCATGCAAATGTCTGTTTTCTAGTGACCTCTGGTGGTGTGATGAAGTAAGTACGTTAACTCTTTTGGAAAGCAAATAATTAGTAAAAACTTAAACTGCGCATTCCATTTGCTGAAATAACATCTGGTTTTGGGTGTAACATAATTGGAATCCACTTGACATAAACAGTCACTTGTGAAGCTATGAGGGAATTACAATGATTTTGAGTGATGAATGGTTTTTACTTTTCGCTTGGATTAACATACCCTATTCATACAAATCATCTCCTTTCCCATCTGCGTTTCAAATATCATTGAATATAAAGTATGAACTCATCTCGAAATGGCTCTAGAGCTTCATGAAATATTATAAATGATATAATATCATATAATTGGTCGGCATAAGGCTCATTCATCCGAAAATAAAAAAACTTCTGGGTTTACTTTGGAATTATAGTTTTTAATCCACCTCCACTAACTCCATCTCTTTGCATCGCTCAATAGGCACTGTTCCACTGATTCCGATGCCGTTGGAATTTTTTCTCTAGCCCCCACCATTCCCAAGGAATCATTTCTGTTAGTTACAGCACAATTGTGCTCTCTACTGTCAGGTGGGCGGTCCCTGTCTGCCTGCTTCTGCCTGATACCGCCCACCTGACAGTAAAGAGTGTGATTGCACTGAGTTCGCTCTAGGGGCTAGAGAAGAAATAACAACTGCTCCAGAGTCAGTGGATTCGACTATTAAAGGATGCAAAATGTTGGTGGTGCAAAGTCCCCTTTAGGATGAGGCCCAGCGTTGCGGAAACGCAGCTTTTTTTTGTTGCAGATTTTGCTGCTTTTTTTTTGAGTCAAAGCCATAAATGTCTACGGATGGAATAGGAAATATATAGGAAGTTCTTATACTTCTACCTTCTGCTCAATCCACTCACTCCACAGCCCTGTTTATGATATAATGTACTATAATATTTGGTCATCCATATTATGTGACCGATATACATACATAACATTGTTATTCAGGCACATTACAACAGTGGTTTTAACCATTGGGCAAACATTGCACCTGCAATGGACTCCCTGGTGGCTGCGCCATGTGCAGTTCCTTGCCTCGCTATACATTTTCATCAGATCCCTGCTCCACTATACACTGTTGGGCATAGTTACTGTGTGGGGTACAAAGGGAGGTACTATTACTGTGTAGGGGACAAAAGGGCACTATTATTGTGTGGGGCACACCTCATGTTTTATGTTTAGCACTGTAGTTTTTGGGGTAACTGGATCAGCAGCAGGCACAATATTAGGAAAACAAGATGATGGAAAGTTTGTGTAGAAGGTGAGAATAGATGGGAATACAGTGGAAAAGCAAGGAGCCAAATACATCCTGTCCACAAAGTCTGCAGCATTGAGTTGTGGCTAATAGAAGTCTTCATTGTGGTCTGGGTCTGATGGAGAAGAAAAATGAGAGAGAACAATACCAATAAGAGAAGACATCAATTGTCAAACCTTTCCTGTACATGTGTCTAAAAAAATTGTCTGTTTTATAATGTTTGCCTAAGAAGACATCCAAAGATAATACTCTTCAAAACTTTGCACTGGTAAAGAAGTTGTGGTTTGCAGAACCTTTCAGCCGGGACCCCTTTATCTACAGGGATCTGGGATCCTGGGACTTTATGCAGTTCCATAGCCATTGTGTGAGAGGCAGAGACTATACAGTATATTATTGGAGTGAGAAAAGGCACCAAATAACGTCCTTAATTCTGGGCATCCCTCATCCCGAGACTGGGAGCAGCCACCACAGTGGAACGTCATCACTACTACAACTCCCATAGGGAAGCTCAGGTGTTATCAGATACCCAGTTCAGTATCTTGGTTCATCTTGGTTACACTGCGGTACTCACTTCTGAGTCATTCCTGCATTAACGTCAGGGCTCTTTTGCACACCACCACTCGACTCAGGATAAGAGAGAACCCCTCTACAAACGAATCACCCCGGTGGAAACTACTACCACCATCAGGTACATCACAGGCCCCCCTCAGCATTGCCCAGCCTGGGAGATAGGTTGGAGGAGTTGAAGTGTTCTTGGCCTTGGATGAGTGAACCAGTTGGTAACGAACTGGGTTTGTCACAGATTTTCCAAAAATCTTGAGTTCAGTCGAACCCAAGATTTTTGGGGTTCACCCCATGTATCATGAAGTGCAATACCAAGCACAGCCACTATACAATGTACAGCACTGTGCTTGATGGTTAATATTTTAGTCCTGGAATACCGCTTTAATATCCTTCAATCTGCAAGGCCAAAAGTGTGTCCGTCTGTGTGCCGAGGCTGTATATGTCTTAGCCCCTATTATTATGATCAGTAACATCATGTAGAACTTGGATGTGCTAATATTACTTGGGTCACCACAATACTGTTATTATGGCTTCTCCATCTGGTAACTGGCGGCCGCAGATCTATAATTTGCCGGGCACAATACTCTAGTCCCAGTATAGATTTCATTTTGCTGCATATAACTCTTTGAAGCTGTACATTTGTTAATAGGAAAAAGAAGAGAATTAAATGAAGTCCTGTCTGAATTGCACTTTAATCAAAAATGTGATTAAATTTGTTAGAAGTGTTTCGTCTAATGGTTATAAATGATTCATACAATTACAATGAGGCTGAGACTCATCTGCTCGCGACCTCATTTTCTAGGGCTAAGGGCAAGTGCGGGGGACACAAAGGCCGATATACAGTATACTGTGAGGTCACTGAGGAAAATCCGGGACGGCTTTATCAGTGTTTCACAGCTGTGGTGCAGGAATAAGGAGGTCCCGAAAACTGGTGCAAGTGACTACTCGGAAACATTATGCTTAAAGGATATTAAGATTTCGGCTATTAAAGAGGACCTTTCTGTCCTCATAGATCGGAGGTATTATATACCGCTAGAAAGATGACAGCTTTGCCAGTATGTGCCCGGTTGCAGGAGATATCGATTATGTTAGTTTCGGCACTGATAACTCCCTCCTGTCAGAAGGGCAGGTAAGGAGCGCCCCCTTCTGACAGTACAAGGCTATGGAAGAGTACGGTCAAGGGGAGCCTTGTACTGTCATGGGGAGCGTTGCTCACAGTCCAGTGATGATGCTGAGCAGTGAGGCTCGCCCTTCTGACAGTGGAGGGATATCGGTGCCAAAACTAACAGCACTGATATCTCCTCCAACCGGGTGCAAACCGTCACTGAATTCGACACACTGTCAGCTTTATAGCGGTATATAATATCGCCGATCTGCGAGGACAATACTCAATGACATAATAGTATGAGCAGCAATACAGTGCCAACATAGTAATATCTTATAGAGGGGGACACGGAACAAAGGAAAAAACAGTGAAACAGGGAAATATTGTCAGTACATCGCCAAAATCGTTGCAAACTCAAGTACATAAAGTAGTGAGGGTATAAATGTATATATCCTATAGTCTGGCTAATCCCATCCACACATTGCAGAAAAATATCCGCAGCGGAAATGCTGCGATTTCAAAAATGCGAGTGTTTTTGTAAATCGCAGCATGTCAACTATACCTACGGAAACGCTGGTGTATTCCATATAGGTATAATAGAGGCAGAAAGTCCGCAGAGGAAAACTCTGCAGACTTCCTGTAAAAAGTGCTGCTGAAAAAAACCACCATGGTTTTTTCCGCAGCACTTTTTGGCTGTGGCTCTCTACATGGGGCCTCAGCCTTAGGAGTGCAGCATTAAAAAATGCTGCATTTAAGAGTTTCAATAAAGTGATTGAGATTTTGGTTACTAGTTACTCTATAATGAGGGCACTATGTACAGTATACCATGCACATTGCGTTCTTAGGTGTGTATATATGTAGCAAGCGGTGGTGACGTCTATGTTATATTCATACACTCAGTATTACAATGACTCTTTGGTGCCTGCTACATTTGGATACGTGTTGCATACGCATAGCCATACCCCTTGATAAAATTCTGCATGCACCACTGTCTATATAGACTGACGGAACAAAATGGACTGAAATTATCATCTGACTGATGTAGTCTAAGACTTCAGGAACACAATTTTTTTCTATCTGTTCTGAACAATAGAGACAGCGCGAATCTCCGCTTTAATATGAAAATGTGTGAATGTTCTTTTGGCTTCAATCGAGAGACGTAAAAACATCTTCATTGTCGCTGAAGCCTTTTGAAAGCAGGTGTCTCAGTCAGCCCCATTTCCCTGGAGCTTTATTTCAGGAGTATATACCAGATGAATCTGCAAGGTGTCAGTCAGCATTATCTTTACATCTACTGTATTTCTATTCTTGTGAAAGCAAAAAAGAATAGGAACAAAAGAAAATCATTTTATCAGCTCAGCAGCGCGTTCGATAAGGCAGAGTTCACACAGGGCATCTATGTCGCATCTTCACTTAAGATTTTTTTTTAAACAGATATTGCTATTTAGTGAATCAAGATGTATGTTTTTTTTATTTTTATTTTTGAAACAAAATAATCTTTTTTTTTTTTAAAAATGGTGCCATGATATCCCCTATCTTGCAGTGAAAAAATTGTGGGAGAGAATTTTATAAACATCAGAAACATTTTCAATTTTGTTTTTTTTTTTTACATTGGAGAAAAGACTAAAGTGAGTGAAAATGGCTTAAAGGGGTTGTCCTGTTTAGATAAATATTGGCCACAGACCTCTCAATTGATGTGTCGCCACATGACCCAGAGGGAAGGGACTCTCATTCGGCCGGACTTTGGAGTCAGCACCGGCTACGGCGAGTTGGCTTCCCTCTTCCTGCCCTTATGAGTTAAGCTTTGGTTTGTGACGCCCCGTCCTCGGTGTCTTCCTCTGCGGTATGCCCGCCGTGCGGTGGCCTCCTGGTCTTCCTCGCTCAAAGCGTGAGTTTGCCCCGTTCCGTAAGAAAAAACTGATGATTGGGACGGAGTTTGGTGTCAGGCCCAGACTGGTCTGATACTGACAACCTATCCTGGTGATAAGTCATCAGTATCAATTACCTTCAGATTGATCCCCGGCAACCCCTTTAAAATTGAAGTCACATTTTTCACTAGAAAAAGTAACTTTTCATTACACAATAAATTTTTTAAAATAAACAATTGTGCAACTCTTTACTGTGTCTCTGTAAGAAAATACAAAAATATTTCAGATATATACAGTCTTGATAACCGTTGCTCTATCACTGCTGATCCCGGTAGTCATGGGACATCCATGGTTATATTATGTCACATGACCAACACAGCCGGGGTCGGCTCAGTGACGTGCCTATAGCAAACACCATTGTGATTTACCCCCTAAGCCACGATATTTATGCAGAATGTGACCAATATTACATGTTCTGCCAATTTTAGGACCTGTCCTCAGAGAACCGTCTACTTTTGCAGGTCTTAAGTCTGGTTGTTATTGGAAACAGTAATTAAAATGATAGTGTAATTAACTGCTTTGGTTAAGTGATGTAGTTCCCACTGACTACCTCCAGATGTCACTTATGTCCTAACTCTATCTGATAGCATTTGCTTCTCTGATGACCAGTCTGTAACTTCCCCAGTGATTTGCTTGCAGAAAGTAATATGATGGCAACGTGGAAAAAAAAATCAGCCTTGGGACAAGTAATCGCTGCCATGAGGATGACCTTTTAGTGCTTGGCCTGGTCAGGTAGTCATAGTACTTCTATAAGTAGCACATACAGTATAATGCATGGTAAAATCTGACCTGATCCTTGGATGTTATTTTCCATGATTAATTCAATATATAAGCACTTGTTCTTGAGATCTGTCTACCAAAAGATTGGCCAAAATCAAGCACCAAGTGAGGATTTGGCAGCCCTTATAGATTCTGAATGGGGTGGAATTGGGGAAAAAGTGCATTTGTGCGGCTTTCTGTGCAATGTTCACTGAGTAGCCAAAATGACATGTCGCCTGTATTCTATGTTTCGTTACGATTCCAGGGATACCAAATTAATATAGTTTTATTTATATTTTAACCCATTAACAAAAATCCCAAACTTTGCCAAAATTTTTTTTTTTCTTAAAGTCGCCATATTCTGACACCCGTAACTTTTTTATATTTCTGAGTATGAGGATGCATAGGGCGTCTTTTTTTGTGGGGCCAGGTGTACTTTTTAGTTCTACAATTTTGGGGACTGTCTATTGCTTTGATCAATTTTTATTAAAATTTTTATCAGAGGCGAAACAGTGAAAAAATGGCAGTTTGGCACTTTTGATTTTTATTTTACCGCTACAAAGTTCACCGTAATACAAATACCGTCATACAAATGAATGCTAGACAAGCCTGGGCCTTCACTAGGCTGCCGGCTGTCATGGCAATGGAACGTTGGCCCCAGTACTGTTGATCCTATCCAAAATGGAGCTGCCAGGAAAATGACGCCTTGGTCAGCTTTGATCGAGGCACCAGGGGCCTTAATGCCTGCGATCAGTGAGGGCATTAATGGCAGGCATTAGCACTGAGTCTCTGCTGTATAATATAGCAGAGACCTGGCGGCCGCTCAGCTGCTGAGCGGCCACCATAATTAAATACCCAACATCTGCTGTACTATTACGAAGGATGTGAGGAAGGGGTTAATCTCATCCACACATTGTGGGAAAAAAAGTTGCAGAAAGGCTGTTTTTGAAAAACATAGAATGTTAATTTTAGCTGCGGAATCGCGAGTATTTCCCTACAAATTTGATACGGGAAGAAAAAAAACTCAGCAAAAACACTGCAGGAAAAATGCAACATGTTTTTTTTCTGCAGAATTTTTTAGCTGTGTTTGACTACGTGGGACCTTAACCTAAGGAAACTCAGTGTATCCATTACATTGTGCGGCACAATTACAGCCCCCCTATGATACTTTACTCTGTGTTGTGTTAATAAAAGGATTGAATTGAAATATTAATGGAAAATATATCATTAGAAAGGTTCAGTCCTGTTACATTTTACTTGTTTATAGTCCATGAAAAATGAGTGCGCCATCCTCTTCTTCTGGTCTGCTGAGTTTTTATGTTTATAACCTCATTATGTTTATTTGCTTGACTAATGATAGTGCTATAATTACATTACAATCAAAGGACATACCGGGAAAATAGCAATCTGCATGTAAATTGGATCAGCGATGATGACAAATAATCTGATCTCACAAGTAAATTTATACAAAAAAAATGCGGATGAACTTTACATGCTCCAAAAAAGTTCTGAAATGTCTAGAGAACAAAGTAGAGAGCATAAGATGCCGACTGCGATGACAGGGCTACAAACCACTATAAGGCTAAGGCCCCATGTAGCGGGCCGCAGCAAAAAAGCACTGCGGGAAAAACTGCGGTGGAAACGCGTCGTGGTTTTTCCCATAGCGCTTTTCGCAGAAAGTCTGCAGAGGTTTCCTCTCTGCTTCCATTATTCCTATAGGAAAACCGCCAGCGTTTCCGTAGGTATAATCGGCATGCTGCGATTTCCAAAACTACAATGGTTCTGGAAATCGCAGTATGTCGGCTGCACGTGTTTTTTTCGCAATGTGTGGATGGGATTCACTTTGCAGGAACTGTAAAAAGCTGCGTTTTTTCCGCAGCGTTTCTGCCACGGCCAAAACGCAGTGTTTACAATATGTGGGGCCCCGGCCTTAGGGCCTAAACTACATACAGATGACAGTAAAAAATAGCTACAGTATGTGACGTCCGTTTTTTAAGGGATGGCACACGGCAGCAATAATTTCATTGTCAGTGAATGGGGACTATTCACATGACCATTATTTTGCCTGTCCGTAGTCACGTAGACTGTCAAAATATAAGTTATGTTCTATTTTTGGCCATTTTCACGGATCCCTCCATACATTGAATTGCATAGGAGGAATGGAAACCTATACGCATAGAAAAGCGGTTTACCTAAGGAAGCAGCACTTTCCTCTCCGCATGTTTCCGCATTTTTCGTGCGGAAACCGAGCGGCAACCACACGGACCCCATTATAGTCTATGGGATCCGCAGGTTTCCTTAGGTAAACCGCTTTTCTATGCGTATAGGTTTCCGTTCGGGGGGTCCCCAAGGAAACTGAACGCAGATGTGAACTGGGCCTTACCCGTCCCTTATAAAACCCATGAATGTCAATGGGTCTAATCACACAGCTCTATGTCCATTTCCAGTTTTTTTGATAGCAGTTAAAACCAGTCCCTGAACAAAAGGGCCATGTGAACAGACACATATAAATCAATGTGTTCCCAAAATGGCTGTTACAAACACAGCCATCACATGGTCATTCTTCACTGTCGTGTGAATAAGCTCTTAATGTAAATTAAAAATGTCTCCCCACCCATTAATAGTAGCATCGACACACTCCACGTAACTGCGATTGGGACTCAGCACACCCCTGGAGCCCAAGACATCAACCAGAAGGCTGGAAGAGACCAAAAGACGACCAAAGGGGATAGCAAGGCAGCTCAGGATAAATAAAAGAAGGTGAGTATTAAAGTTTACTATGTGTCTGCACCTTCCCTCGGTCTCTGCTTATTACAGTGCCTTGCGAAAGTATTCGGTGGCTACTTTGAAGAACCTAGAATATAAGACATATTTTCAGTTGTTTCACACTTTTTTGTTAAGTATATAATTCCACATGTGTTAATTCATAGTTTTGATGCCTTCAGTGTGAATCTACAATTTTTCTAGTCATGAAAATACAGAAAACTCTTGGAATGAGAAGGTGTGTCCAAACTTTTGGTCTGTACTGTATACAGTGCCTTGCGAAAGTATTCGGCCCTCTTGAACTTTTCAACCTTTTGCCACATTTCAGGCTTCAAACATAAGGATATAAAATTTTAATTTTTTTTGGTGAAGAATCAACAAGTGGGACACAATTGTGAAGTGGAATGAAATTTATTGGATATTTTAAACTTTTGTAAAAAATAAAAAACTGAAAAGTGGGGCGTGCCAAATTATTCGGCCCCCTTAAGCTAATACTTTGTAGCGCCACCTTTTGCTGCGATTACAGCTGCAAGTCGCTTGGGGTATGTCTCTATCAGTTTGGCACATCGAGAGACTGAAATTCTTGCCCTTCTTCCTTGGAAAACAGCTGGAGCTCAGTGAGGTTGGATGGAGAGCGTTTGTGAACAGCAGTTTTCAGCTCTTTCCACAGATTCTCGATTGGATTCAGGTCTGGACTTTGACTTGGCCATTCTAACACCTGGATACGTTTATTTGTGAACCATTCCATTGTAGATTTTGCTTTATGTTTGGGATCATTGTCTTGTTGGAAGATAAATCTCCGTCCCAGTCTCAGGTCTTTTGCAGACTCCAACAGGTTTTCTTCCAGAATGGTCCTGTATTTGGCTCCATCCATCTTCCCATCAATTTTAACCATCTTCCCTGTCCCTGCTGAAGAAAAGCAGGCCCAAACCATGATGCTGCCACCACCATGTGTGACAGTGGGGATGGTGTGTTCAGGGTGATGAGCTGTGTTGCTTTTAAGCCAAACATATTGTTTTGCATTGTGGCCAAAAAGTTGGATTTTGGTTTCATCTGACCAGAGCACCTTCTTCCACATGTTTGGTGTGTCTCCCAGGTGGCTTGTGGCAAACTTTAAACGAGACTTTTTATGGATATCTTTGAGAAATGGCTTTCTTCTTGTCACTCTTCCATAAAGGCCAGATTTGTGCAGTGTACGACTGATTATTGTCCTATGGACAGACTCTCCCACCTCAGCTGTAGATCTCTGCAGTTCCTTCAGAGTGATCATGGGCCTCTTGGCTGCATCTCTGATCAGTCTTCTCCTTGTTTGAGATGAAAGTTTAGAGGGACGGCCAGGTCTTGGTAGATTTGCAGTGGTCTGATACTCCTTCCATTTCAATATGATCGCTTGCACAGTGCTCCTTGGGATGTTTAAAGTTTGGGAAATCTTTTTGTATCCAAATCCGGCTTTAAACTTCTCCACAACAGTATCACGGACCTGCCTGGTGTGTTCCTTGGTCTTCATGGTGCTCTCTGCGCTTTAAACAGAACCCTGAGACTATCACAGAGCAGGTGCATTTATACGGAGACTTGATTACACACAGGTGGATTATATTTATCATCATCAGTCATTTAGGACAACATTGGATCATTCAGAGATCCTCACTGAACTTCTGGAGTGAGTTTGCTGCACTGAAAGTAAAGGGGCCGAATAATATTGCACGCCCCACTTTTCAGTTTTTATTTTTTACAAAAGTTTAAAATATCCAATAAATTTCGTTCCACTTCACAATTGTGTCCCACTTGTTGTTGATTCTTCACCAAAAAATTTAAATTTTATATCCTTATGTTGAAGCCTGAAATGTGGCAAAAGGTTGAAAAGTTCAAGGGGGCCGAATACTTTCGAAAGGCACTGTATACTTTGCTATCTGAAAAACCGCAGAATATAATAGCGATTTGTTAGTGGCAGGGACTAAAACTTTCAGGTTCAATCGAATCTGAAATTTTTGGAAACTTTGTAACTAATCCAATGTGTTACCCACCAGTTTGCTCATCTGTAAATGTGTAGCTGTAAGTCTAGTATCATGGATCACTTTCTTCTGCACCAAATTTCAGTTCCTTGCCAGTTGATGACTTGGAATGTTGTCAACGACTAAACACAATGCGACGCTGCTGCAGCTGTACATGAGATTATAACTTCCATTACCGTGTTTACAAGTACTGTTGCCCAACACCCATTTCCAGTTTGCTTTAATAGAGTCAGTCTGCGCAGATGCAGATAATGTTGTCTCGCCTTTTCTGTTTTCTCTCACTGATTAATGTTTGCATCTAAACTTTGGCATCATGAGTGATGTTTGCTTGTAAATGCTAGTCAGCCGACGTGTACATTCAGATGGCATCTGTAACACGCCAACAATGCCAATGAAGAGGATTGCTGCATGCATTCAGTATTATATATCACTTTCTATAGAGGCCAGTATGCTGATCAGCTGACTGACTTCATTACTGGTTCTTGGGTCTCCTTAAGACACCTTACCCCTTCTGACCCACATCCATGACCTCCCCCAGCCAGCCAGTACTCTGCTTCACACTGATGAGAGGCAATGACCCTAAAGCAACTCTCTATGGATGGATCTCTCTTAACTTTGGCTTGGCTTTAACCCAGAACATGCCCTTAAAGGGGTTCTCTGTGCAAAAAACCCTTTTTTAAAAAAGGTATTTTTGTGGTATTAATGGGTTAATAAGTGCACAAAAATACCTTTAGCAGTGTTTTGAGTGATTTTTGAGTTTCTCTGGGAGCTCCTGATATCTTCTGCATTTGTTTACATGGTATAGCTTCCTGCTGTCTTAGCCTACAACTACCATGATGCATTGCTGTTCACTCAGATCCCCCCTCCCTCTCTAACACCCCCTCCCTGTTTCCCTAACAAGCCCGCAGACTACTAGCCCTACCTACCTAACTAACTCAGCTCACCCCCCACCCCATCCCAACATACTTACCTGTCTTCTGTGTCCTGGAGATCACCTTCTTCTGTCCCGCAGACTCCTTCTTCTGTGGACTTCTGCAGCACCTGCGCAATAGAGCAAACAGAGCTCTATTGCGCATACGTGGGAGACAGGCTTCTCTTCATGTCTGCCGGTGATTGCGCAATAGGATCTCAGTAATTACAGATTTTTATTTAAGTAAGTAAATTAGAAGTTAGGTGGGGGGAGGGGGTTTAGATAAGGGTTAATTTTTTATTTTATCCCGGACAACCCATTTAAGTTTCTGTAAAACCAGGCATTGATCTTCAGGGAGTGACCTTCCAAAAGGTGGCACTAGAGCAAGTTCTATATAAGACTTATATGCCTATTCTTTTCCTCCCAGAATTTTTTTTTTCAGGGCATACATGGTCTAATACATCTCCGTACATTGCAAAATAGCCTGAAAAAGTAAAGTCTCCTTAAGGAAACCTAGTAGCCCTTCTGACCCACGTCTATAATCTTTCACCCAGCCAGCCAGTACCTTGCTTTGCACAGTTGAAAGGCAGTAACCCTGGTACAGCTGTCTGTGGATGGGTTCCTTTTCTTTTTGGAGGAGATATTCTTGCTTGGCTTTATTCCCAGATCAGTGCTAGGTTTCAGAAAACCAGGCATTGATCTATAGAGAGCTACCTCCCAAAAGGTGGTGCTAGAGCAAGTTCCCCTTTTTCACCAATAGGAATTATTTGCATATTCTTTCCCAGAATTCTTTGTAGGGCATGCATGAGAAGACATAGTACTGGAATACTTGTGATACATGGACTGGATAGGTCTGTTGAAGTAGAAACCTCTCAGAGATTCTCTTCTCAGACTGCATGTACATACAGTTAGTTCACCCATCTCTAATATATACTGTATATATAATATTTTTTAAAGAAAGACGGTGATTTATAGAATAGAATGTGCACATGTTCTTGCAGACAAATGGGATTTGACTTTCTCCTCTTCTGTCTGTCTTGATTTGTTCCTTTGCTTGGTGTAATATGCGCAGTTTGACAGTCTGCCAGTCTGCCTGATACAGCCGAGTAAAGAGAATAAGACTTCAACCCTGAGCTTTGACAAGTCTTCAGAAGGAAATATTATCAGTAATTAAAACAATATCTACAGTAATGTCTCCCATCTGACGCACTGTTGGGTGCAGGGCACATTTACTATCCTCATACACGATACTTACAGTTGTATGTTCATTTAACCACTTCATGACTGGGGTCATCTTCCCTGGTTCATGACCGGACACATTTTTGCTTTTTTGATACATTCAATTTTGAAAGCTGTAACTTTTTTTTCTTTTGGGGTATTCACATATTTTTTGCATCTTTTTTCTTATTTTTATTTTAATATCTGGATAAATGTAGAAAAAAAGTGGTAGAAAATTTTTTTACAAATGGTTTGATTTTATGTAGGTGACATCGTTTTGTGTTTCCGGTGAAAGCGGGATAGAACCTGTGAGGTTGGCATGGTAGTGGTGCGCTATTATATACATTATTTTTTGTTAGGTTTTATTTTATTGTTAAATACATTATGCCCCCCATAATAGACCTTTGGATGGCACTTTATCATTACTTTTTTTTGTTTATTTTTTGCTGATTTCCACTGTCACTAGGGAGGAATGCAGTCTCCTAAGGCTCTATTCAGATCCAGTTTTTTACATCAGTTTAACAAATGCAAAAAAACGGATTAAAAATTACGCAAGCGGATGGCCATCAATGTTAAAAAAAAATGGATCTGTTGCTGTCCATTTTTTTGGACTGATACAGGTAAGGTATACTACTTTTTTGTGTCCTTCAAAAAAAAAAAAAAAATAAAAATGGATAGCAAGGGATCCATTTTTTTTTTTTTTTTAACATTGATGTCTGTGTAAACAGATGGACATCCGTTTGCATCTGTTTTTGTATCCGTTAAGCTGTTGTAAAAAACATGATCTGGTCGATGCAAAACTATGTGTCAGTTACATAAAAATCTCTGTAATGGAGAGGGAAATCTGTTTTAGGCTAAGGCCCCACGTAGCGGGCCGCAGCAAAAATGCACTGCAGGAAAAAACGTGATGGCAACACATTGTGGTTTTTCCCGCACTGCTTTTAACAGAAAGTCCACAGAGTTTTCCTCTGCAGATTTTCTGCTTCCATTATACCTATAGGGAAACCGATGGTATTTTCATAGGTATAATTGACATGCTACGATTTCCAAAACCAGGACGGTTTTGGAAATCGCAGTGTTTCCACGCAAACACAGCTTTTTTTGTTGCAGATCTTGCTGCAGGTTTTTGAGCTAAAGCCAGGAGTGGATTGAGCAGAAGTTAGAAGTATTCGTTGATTATGATGTTAATCTGTTTTCCCTTAGTCCTAACAGCAGCACAATATGGGGGTATTTCTGCCCCTGTGTGTTGATAGGACAGGCGTAATTTTTAATTAGCATAATTTATGCATGACTATGGTACCCTATAAAAGGGCAAAAGGGACCTCCCCCCTTGTGTAAGTTATAAAGTAAAAAATCCTCGGTTAGGGAGGGAAGCTTGTGCTGTTGTTAGGACTAAGGGAAAACAGATTAACATCATAATCAACGATTCCCTTATGTTCTACAGCAGCACAATATGGGGATGTAGCAAGTAATTCCCCTAGGGAGGGTTTCCTCGCTGTACAGTACCTAGGACTGACTGTCCAAAGGCAGTCGCCTCTGAACTCTGGACATTTAGCCGGAAATGTTTTACAAAGGTCAGCTGAGATGACCAAGAAGCAGCTGCACAGGTCTGATCAAGAGTTACCGCATGGCTCTCAGCCCAAGAGGTTGACACAGCCCTAGTTGAGTGGGCTGTAAAGAATTCAGGTGGAGTTAACCCCTGAGCAGAAAAAGAAGTTTTAATCGCTTCCTTGATCCATCAAGATAAGGTAGGTTTGGAAACTCTGAGACCTGTGTCTCTACCATATATATTAATAAGGAGATTCTCGTATTTCCTGAAAGGTCATGTACGTAGAAGGTAGGTCTGAAGACACCTTACTACATCCAGTGTGTGAAGTCCTTCCTCTTCTTCAGAGGAAGGAGCTGAAAAAAAAAAGACACTGGTAAGGAAACCATCTGGTTGATATTGGCACGAGAAGGCACCTTAGGGTTAAAGCCAGGGAGAAACCTGAGCTGGACCCTATCCTCAAGCACGAAGTATATGGTTCCTCGGAAGAAAAAGCCTGGAGCTCACCCACTCTCTTTTGTGAAGTGATGGCTAACAAAAAGGTGGTTTTAAAGGCTAAATATTTTAGATTCACGTCCTCTAACGGCTCAAATGGAGGATCACAAAGACCCGAGAGAACTGTAGCAAGAGCCCACTGGGGAACAGAAGTTGAAACCATCGGTCTAAGTCTCATAGCACCCTTAAGAAACCTAGAGATTAAGGGATTCTGAGACAATCGTCTGCCTAAACAGGCAGATAAGACTGAAACCTGTACCTTAAATGTAGCAAGAGAAAGGCCTGTATCCAAGCCGCCCTGAAGAAAATCCAGAATTTTTGCCGTAGTAGGATTTGAACTATCAGCTTCTCTTCTGGAGCACCACTGCTTGAAGATGTTACCTATCGTATGGTAGTTCTTCTTGGTAGACTCTGCTTTGGCACAGGAAAGAGTCTTCAGGACGGCTTCTGACAGTCCTCTAAATCTCCGTAGGGACTGATCAATCTCCAGGCTGTCAGGTTGAATCTCCACAGAACCTGACACTTCTGAGTTCCTTGGGAAACCAGGTTCCGGGTGGGGGGAAGCCTCCAATATGTCCTTTGACTCATGTACATGAGCTGGGCAAACCAAGTCCTTTTTGGCCAGAATGGTATTATGGCTATCACAGAGACTTGGTCCTGTCTGACTTTCTTCAATACCTTTGGTATCATGGAAAGTGGAGGGAAGATGTATGCCAGCTTGAACCTCCAAGGGATGGACAGGGCATCCACTACCAAGGGATAGTCCTCCTGATACAGTGAGCAGAACGTCTCCACCTTGGCGTTGAGTGTGGTCGTCATAAGGTCTACTTCTGGAAGACCCCACTTCAGGGTAATCTTATGGAAGAACTCTGGATTGAGAAGCCATTCTCCTGATATGACATGACCCTGACTCAACTGATCCGCTACTATGTTGAAGGAGCCCCTGATGTATACCACGGATAAATGGGTCAGAATTTCCTCTGCCCAGGTAAAAGTCAGACCTGTCTCCCTGAGGAGAGATAGCGATCTGGTGCCTCTCTGTTTGTTCAGGTACATTACGGTCGTTATACTGTCGGACCAGATTCTGACCGCTCTTCCTCTGAGGAGAGGAGAGAAATGAAGTAGTGCCAGGTAACTGCAGGCACTACTTTGAACTCCTTCCAGTTTTACAATGTTCTCTTTTCTAGCCTGCTCCAGACTCCTTGTACGGTCTTCTCGTACAGGTGAGCTCCTCATCGGTAGTCAACAGGGTCCAACAAGGTTGGACTGTGGACATCTTTCAGGTGTATCCACCATCTGAGGGAAAGACGGGTAGTGGGGAAAGTCACCTCTGGCTTTTCCCAATTTATTAGCCAACCTAGGTGTTGAAGAAAGGACACGGCTCTCTGCAAATGCTGGAGTAGGATGGATTTTGACTGAGCTTTTATTAGCCAGTCGTCCAAGTATGGCACTATGAATAGACCTTGAAGTCTAAGTGCGGCTGCTACTGGAGCTTGTAAGGTAAGTGAAATGGTAATGCACCACATCTAGGCCACACAAGTGGCCTGCACTACAGGTCTTTGAACATGCAGCATGCAACTACCGCTGCATGTACTACTGAGCGAAAGTTGAAAGCTTGGCTAGCACAAAGAAACTGCCTAAATAAAAACCCCTCTTCTCTTCCACAGAAGAGTCCAGTGGAAGAACAAAGAGAAGAGAGGTGTAAAGATGACTCCCCAAAGGAAGTTAACAAACTTTAGGGGAAAAAAAATATGGGAGGACAAAAGACCTCCCTCCACCTGTCCCACCATACAGGACAGAAAAAAACACAAGGGGGGGAGGTCCCTTTTGCCCTCTTATAGAGTACCATAGTCATGCATAAATTATGCTAATTAAAAATTCTGCCTGTCCTATCAATACACAGGGGAAGAAATACCCCCGTATTGTGCTGCTGTAGGACGTAAGGGAAAAGAACTTCCTATATATTTCCCATTCCTTTTGTGGACATTCTTGGCTTTGGCTCAAAAAACCGCAGCAAAATTTGCAACAGAAAAAGCTGCGTTTCTGCAATGTTGGGCCTCCACTTAAATCAGTTGGACATCCACTTAGGAACTGGCTTAGATTTGCATTATAACTAATGCCAGAAAACTGGTGTGAGTTATAATAAATACATCAGGCCGAGGTGTCCCTGCTCTGGCTGGCTCCCTGCCCTGCTCTGCCCACATTCGCACTATGTGGCAAGCGAGGAGCAGAACGGCACACATTTGGCATAAGAAAGGGCCTTGCTCCAAATGTGCACCACAATATTATCCCTCTACGCCCCAAAACTGGCAGAAAGGGATTGATAAATTTCCTCCTATGTGTCACCTCCATAAAAATCTACATAATAGGAAGGGGATTTTTGGTGGTACTTGGTGGTGCTATTAAAAAAAAAAAAAAATCTGAAAAAATACATGATTTCCTCCTTTTTTTTCTACATTTATCCAGATATCTAAAAAAAAAAAAAAAAAAAAAAGCATGCAGAAATAAAAACAACATAAAAATAAAGCCAACAAATGATTTTAAATTATTTAGATAATACGAATGAAAAAAAGTTATAGCCTTCAAATCCTCATGTACCAAAAAACTTGAAAATGTGTCCGGTCATAAAGTGGTTAAACAGAGCTGCGGCCAGGACCCGAGTTTCTGTACCAAACATGGCATCCTGTCTCTTTGTTAGAGAGGACCTTTCACGTCCTCATTGATGTGCGGTATTATGTACCGCTAGAAAGCCGACAGTGCGCTGAATACTTTCCCGGTATGCGCCCCGGTGCTGGAGATATTGGTGACATCACTGGGCGGTAAGGAAGGCCCCTCTGATAGTACAAGGCAGTGGCGTAACTAGGAATGGCTGGGCCCCAAGGCGAACATTTGACATAGGACCCCCCCCCCGAACTGCCGCCCCCAATTCCCCCCAGACCGCCCCCTACTGCACACAGTATTATGCCTCATAGTGGCACCTGCACACAGTATTATGTCCCATAGTGGCCCCTGCACACAGTATTATGTCCCATAGTGGCCCGTGCACACAGTATTACGCCCCATTGTGGACCACCCAGGATCGATTATTATACTCTGGGGTCTGAGTAATGATCAGAGACCCAGGAGAGGATACAAACATAAAAAACAATGCTACTTACCTCTCCCTCGCTCCCGTGCACTACTTCGGCCATCTTCAATGTTGGACCAGATCTCGCGTGATCCAGGACGTCACCAAACAGGCCCGAAGCCTTTCGGAGTGTAGGAGAGGTAAGTTACAATGTTTTTTATGTTTGCTTACCTCCCCAGGGCCCCCCATAGCAGTGTTTGCGGGGTTCGTGGTAGCGGCTGCCACAGGGCTCCGGGCCACTTAATGTCTCGGGCCCTGTGGCAGCTGCTACTGCTGCTACCCCGGTATTTATGTCCCTGATACAAGGCTATTGAAGAGTACAGTCGGGGGGGGAGCGAGTTCCTCTCCATCAAGCAATGACGCTAGGCTGTAAGGCCCACCCTTCTGACAGTAGGAAGATATTGGTGCCGAAATTAACCGATATCTCCGGGGCGCATACCAGGAAAGCTGACAGTGCACTGAATTTAGCATACAGTTATCTTTCTAGCGGTATATAATACCGCACATCGATGAGGATGTGAAAGGTGCTCTTTAAATGAGGTCCTAGAAACAGGATATTATTAGAATGTTCATTAAGTATTGCTGCAGACTATGCATCGATCTCGCGGGGTACTATCGCCAGTACTTATTAACTAAGGGGTCAGCAAATCTATACATCGTTTACAAGTGTGAACTCCAACATAAAACATGTAAAAAACAACATGATACATGCACAGAGCTCATGGACCATATCAATGACACGCGCTTTGTCGTGTAAGCGGTTATGTAACTTGTTATACATTTTGCTATATTAAGCTGCTTTTTCCACGACTGGGACTGAACCCTCCACTTCATGTATCCGGCAGCCAGCAGAGGTTCTTAATGTATCATTACTATTCAATACCACATACAATCAGGAAAAAATGGAACTTTCCTATCTGGGTCACAACCATGAATAGAAAAGAAAGAAAAGATTTCCAGAAGCCTGGGGCACATTTCATTTCTGCACAAAAAGAAGTATTATAGAAATACATTGACCTTATAGGTTAGAAACATTGTTTCCACACATATCTGGGGGATAATTCTGTGTCTTTATAATGCATTTTGCGAAACTTTGTTGCGCCCGTTCCATTTACTTCTCTTCTGTTCGCTGTATCAGCATTAACAGAGTTTTCGTTTTTTTTCAGGTAAGTTCAGGGTGAGCGCCGGGAAGGAAATATCATCTCTGCAATAGCTAGAATTTTTTACATTTTTTATATATTTCTTATTTTACTGTATTTTCTTTTTGTGATTCTGAGGGCCCTCTCAAAACTTGCCAGGATTCATGCAACATTAGTTTTAGGCCTCCTCTACACAATCATAGTTTTTGAATGCAATTGCGGATCAAAGTACATACCCATTCATTTCTACGATCCCATACACACGGCCATAGTACCGCAGCCTTTGCCCATGCCATATACAAGCACTGCATATTATGAAGCATGTCCTGTCTTTGGCACCATCTGCGGCACAGACAAGTGTATGGGATCTTTTTGCAGATCCGCGGGAAAAACCACAGCGGAAATGCATCACGGTTTTTCCCGCAGCGTTTTTCGCATAAAGTTCGCAGAGTTTTCCTCTGCAGCCTTTCTGCTTCCATTATACCTATAGGAAAACCATCAGCGTTTCCGCATATTAACTGTTGCATTTTTGGAAATTGCAGCATTTCCGCTACCCGTTTTTTTCTACAATGTGTGGATGGGATTCGCTAGAACTAGGGACTGTAAAACGCTGTGGTTTTTGCTGCGGTGTTTCCGCAGTGGCCAAACCACAGCATTACCCCACCTGGGGCCCCAACCTTATTCTGTTAACTATAGAAGAAAGTTTGCTGGTGAGCAAGGAATGATATAATGCATTTTATAAAATTTTTTGATTTATTTTTTAACCCTTACTGTCTCACTGACTCACCGTCTCCTTAAATAAATGAGTGGTATGACTAGAATTCCTTGTCGATGAGCCAAGACGTTCACATTTACCGTATGAGTACAGTACAGATCTTTTTCATATAATTTCCATAGTAACCAGTAACTTAGCAATGCCGACTTTGTAGAAGTCAATTAAGACTTATTTTGGTGGTTACATTTGTTAGTAGCAGAAAAACATGAACAGTTCGGATGTAAAGTAATGCGGGGCACAGCTATGGGGGTGCTGAGGTAACAGTCGGCCCTGGATCTCGGTGCCTGAGGCGGCCTAGGGGCCCTTCTGCAACATAAAAAGGACCCAATATTAATTAGGGCCTTAGGACCAAGGAGTCTTAAGTCTTAATAGCTAGAAATAAACTAAAAATGTGAAAAACATCAGGTTCCTGCCATTATTGGAAATTATATCAAACTGTCAGAAAAAAAAAATTAAGGCTAATGCAGTAAGCAGAAATAAAATACAGTGCCTTGCGAAAGTATTCGGCCCCCTTGAACTTTTCAACCTTTTGCCACATTTCAGGCTTCAAACATAAGGATATAAAATTTTAATTTTTTGGTGAAGAATCAACAAATGGGACACAATCGTGAAGTGGAACGAAATTTATTGGATTTTTTAAACTTTAGTAAAAAATAAAAAACTGAAAAGTGGGGCATGCCAAATTATTCGGCCCCCTTAAGTTAATACTTTGTAGCGCCACCTTTTGCTGCGATTACAGCTGCAAGTCACTTGGGGTATGTCTCTATCAGTTTTGCACATCGAGAGACTGAAATTCTTGCCCATTCTTCCTTGGAAAACAGCTGGAGCTCAGTGAGGTTGGATGGAGAGCGTTTGTGAACAGCAGTTTTCAGCTCTTTCCACAGATTCTCGATTGGATTCAGGTCTGGACTTTGACTTGGCCATTCTAACACCTGGATACGTTTATTTGTGAACCATTCCAGTGTAGATTTTGCTTTATGTTTGGGATCATTGTCTTGTTGGAAGATAAGTCTCCGTGCCAGTCTCAGGTCTTTTGCAGACTCCAACAGGTTTTCTTCCAGAATGGTCCTGTATTTGGCTCCATCCATCTTCCCATCAATTTTAACCATCTTCCCTGTCCCTGCTGAAGAAAAGCAGGCCCAAACCATGATGCTGCCACCACCATGTGTGACAGTGGGGATGGTGTGTTCAGGGTGATGAGCTGTGTTGCTTTTACGCCAAACATATCATTTTGCATTGTGGCCAAAAAGTTGGATTTTGGTTTCATCTGACCAGAGCACCTTCTTCCACATGTTTGGTGTGTCTCCCAGGTGGCTTGTGGCAAACTTTAAACAAGACTTTTTATGGATATCTTTGAGAAATGGCTTTCTTCTTGCCACTCTTCCATAAAGGCCAGATTTGTGCAGTGTACGACTGATTGTTGTCCTATGGACAGACTCTCCCACCTCAGCTGTAGATCTCTGCAGTTCATCCAGAGTGATCATGGGCCTCTTGGCTGCATCTCTGATCAGTCTTCTCCTTGTTTGAGATGAAAGTTTAGAGGGACGGCCGGGTCTTGGTAGATTTGCAGTGGTCTGATACTCCTTCCATTTCAATATGATCGCTTGCACAGTGCTCCTTGGGATGTTTAAAGTTTGGGAAATCTTTTTGTATCCAAATCCGGCTTTAAACTTCTCCACAACAGTATCACGGACCTGCCTGGTGTGTTCCTTGGTCTTCATGATGCTCTCTGCGCTTTAAACAGAACCCTGAGACTATCACAGTGCAGGTGCATTTATACGGAGACTTCATTACACACAGGTGGATTATATTTATCATCATCAGTCATTTAGGACAACATTGGATCATTCAGAGATCCTCACTGAACTTCTGGAGTGAGTTTGCTGCACTGAAAGTAAAGGGGCCGAATAACATTGCATGCCCCACTTTTCAGTTTTTTATTTTTTACAAAAGTTTAAAATAACCAATAAATTTCGTTCCACTTCACAATTGTGTCCCACTTGTTGTTGATTCTTCACCAAATAATTTAAATTTTATATCCTTATGTTTGAAGCCTGAAATGTGATTGATTGGTCATTAGTATGAAAAATCAATTTGGGTTCAGAAAACCCCTTTAAGGCTAGGCTCACATCTGTTTTGGGCTCTCTGTCGTTCGGGTCTGCCGGGGGACCCGAACAACGGAGATCCGGAATGCTACTGCGTTACCCACGGACACCAGCGGACCCTATTGACATTGTCATACTAAAAGTGTCAGAGAGAAAAATCCTCCATGCAGGACTTTCCTCTGCGCCAATTTCTGTCGGTTTCTGCAGTGGAGACTGTGGCGCAGATGTGAACTGTGGCTAAGTGTGATCTGGTGGGCTGAGATGAGATGCAGATTTTACCATTTACCTTAGCTTTATACACACATATTTTCATCTTTCACGATATATAAAATATTTTTCAGGATTGATGGGTGAGGAGGCCGATGTGATGGACCAGTGTCCACATGAGCGGATGCGGATTCGGAGGACTAATGATCTATTTGTCATGTGAACATTGGCACTTTATTTCTGAACAATCGGGAGGCTGGGGCTCAATATGATTCATTTGCTTTCTTCATTTCTGGGAAATGTAGCTAAAAGATAAATGAAGAAAGCTGAAATTGATGGCGTGTGATTTGGGGATCAGTCATTAGCTCAGACTGGCAGGTCTGCTTCATATCACTCCAGGATAATGAAATATGAAATGAAGGAAGAAACACAGAAGTTTATATTCTGTACTGAAAATGAATGGAAAAGTGAATAGATTTATTGCAGTCACATCACACTCGCATTTCACACCCTGCATTTTATTAGACATTGTCTAGACGCTTATTAGAGACTGAAGACATTTAATTTCATTAAAGGCGATGTCTAGTTTCCAGAACCCGTGTTCACATACACTAACTATTTCTAACTTAAAGGGATTTTCTCGACAAAGACATTAATCTCCTGTCTGCAGCTAAAACAACTGATATTAATGTCTTTGGTGTTCATCGAAAAGAATAACCTTGAGATTCTTGAGGACTTATGCAAAATTTGTAACTGAAGTACAAGACCTGTAATTTATAGTGCCGGTATAGTGAGATATCCACATGGGGAGAATAAAGATAGTGACGTCACAAGGAAGACAGCCGTTATAGCATAAGATAGCACATTTTCACTGAAACCTGCATCCTTATAAGTACTGTCTTTATATGCTGTGATGTCACAGTGTACACAGTGATCTTTTTCTGTATGCATTATCCCTGTGCTGTGATGACATGGTGGGAATTATCCCTCTACTATGACATCACAGTGTACATTATCCCTGTACTGAGACATCACTGTGTATATTATCGGTGTACTGTGACATCCATGTGTGAATTATCCCTTTACAGTGACATCACTGTGTGTATTATCCCTGTACTGTGACATCACTGTGTATATTATCCCTGTATTGTGACATCAGTGTGTTTATTATCCCTGTACTGTGACATCACTGTGTTTAATTTCTCTCTACTGTGACATCACTGTGTACATTGTGCCTGTACTGTGACTTCACTGTGTATATTAACTTTATTGTGGCATTGCTGTGTACATTATTCTTGTTTAATGAACAGGACACTATGCCTTTACAGGATACTATACTTTGCCTTTGCCATGAGAGATTATTTATTACTAGAAATCTAATATAAATGCAGATCAAATAATATGCACAGTAAATGTCTATTACATTACACAGGTTTGTATAGAACATTTACCATGCTTCTATAGAGAACGGACTCAGTGTTATCTTTGTGTTTACAAAGAGAGAGAAAAGCCATGGCTCGTGGAGCCTTTATCAGCAAACTGTAATTAGCTGAACTGATTGTCCTGCCTGCAGAGCTGTACCTAACAGTAAGAGCACTCAGCCCCCCCAGAGAGCAGTGAGTGATGTCATCCATCCTGTCTTATCACATAGGCCGTGCTCCATGGAAACAATATAAAAATGGGATGAACAATTCCACATAGGCAAACAAAGCTGCATTGCCAAAGCAATGTATGTAGGAAAACTCTTGAATTTACATAAGCTTTCAGTATAGGTAGGATCCTTGAGACAGGAATACCCCTTTAATACTTGAAGAGATGATATATTTAATAGTGACAAACTGCACTGAAAGTCATGTAGAATCTATCTCTCGATCAGATTAAATCTTCCATACAGTTCACTTACATTTATTTCCAGTACTTTTCTTATGTTCTCTTTTGTTCCTTTCAGTCAATCTAATAATGTCCCTTTCCACAACCTCAGGCGATTCATCTCGTATTGTAGAAGGGTACGTTCAGTGTACTATATGTCCACTTAATGGACTCACAGATAAGATGCCATTTGTTTGCAAATACGCCAAAAGCAAACATATCCATATTTTAATTACAATTAATATAGAGAATGTTTATCTGCGGTTTATAGAAAATCACAGGAACTCCATTAAGGAGACTTTTGGCTCCGAGGGATAAATGAACTTACAAAGCTCCAGCTAATGGCCCGGCTCTTCAGATATCGCAATCATTGCTTCACGGTTAAGGGACACACATATTATCAGAAAATAGAAGTGGAGGCAGTGGAGGGGAAGCAACACAACTTTTACTTCAGATAATTAGAATGAAGACAGAGGCAAGGCAACATAAAGGCCACATAATTCACTGGTAAGGTTGGGATGTAAATATGTTAACCCACCATTTTTTATTAACAGGGTAATCCAGGACTGTGATACTGAGCTCTACTTTCTCTCCACAGAAAGTGACATCATGCCACTAGTCAAGATGTCACTGTCTGAGAAAAGGAAGCTGAAATCAGTAACACAGTCCTGGATGAACCCTTTAAAGCACTCAGATCAACCTATGGTTTTAGTGTTACTTATCACAGGGTTTATTTTTTCGACTCAAATAAGTTTGGTTTTGCCGTTATGTATTTAGCAAAAAAAAAACCAAAACACTTGCCCAAACAAATATTAACAAAAGATTTTTCAATAACAGGACTGACTTTGTCAATAAAAACAACATAAGACACTCTGTGGACAGTCACAGATCAAACTGCTCTATTATAACAATGACAAGAAAATTAGATTATTGCCAATGAAAGGGTTAACTGTCCAGTGTCTGTAGAATTTTGTGCAGTCAGGCTCATACAACACAGTGCAGAAATTCTCCCTCCCTCTACTCCTATGATTTATCTGACTATCTACCTGTAATTGATTAAATGTAACTAAACCTGTTCTATTTCTCCTCCTCCTATTATTCTGTAGTTATGTTACAAGTGTTCCAGTTGTTTTCCACTAGAAAATGGAGCAATTGCTTTGTATCATATCTGTCCCCTAACTTAAATTTCACAAAATAGCTCTTCTCCTCCTTGCAAAGAGCATTATATTTTGTATGTGACATCAACACTGTAAGGTCTCCACCTACCACTCATTATTGACTGAGAGGCTATCAGGTGATGTCAGAATGTCCCACACACGTCTCCTCTGTATTTTCACTGCGCAATGCATGTTGTGGTGGCCATTCTAGTTTGAATTGCAACATTTCATTAAAGACTGAACAATCTGGAATATTGGGATCGAATCCGACTTGTGACAAATTGATTTGCCCATCTCTACTCCAGACCTTTACAAGAAATAATTATGTTATGGAGGATTATGGCCATATGGAGCAGATGTCTTTTCAGAACAATTATTAACTACTTAATTTTCAAAATTGCTTAGTAGCTAAGAGAAAAGAGTAAAAATAACACACTTCCTCTGTGGCTGCCATTGAGGCTGCTCTTCCTCTACAGGGACTTGACGTATAGCTCTAATTTTCTCATTGCAGGTAGCAGGTGATGGTGTGGCTGGAAAATATGAATCAACATGAAAACAGACTCTTAAGATTTTAGAAAGTTAAACCTGAGAAATATTAATACAAAAGAGTTACTGCAAGTAAAATGTTGCTAGAAAAATCACAGATTTTAGGTTTCTAGTTTTGGAAATGAAAAAATTTCAGAATATATGAAATTAGATATAGTTGTCTTCAATTACCTTTCTATCTATCTATCTATCTATCTATCTATCTATCTATGGTAGGTGCCCTGGGGACCACATCATTTGGGCTCAATAGAGGTCTTCAATACCCACCTTCCCTTATGTCCATTTGGTGACATCTAACCTAGATAGAGTAGACAGGTGGCCAGTCCTGTGTGTGACCGCCATTTGCTTTCCACCAATTCTTCTTGGTAATTGCAGACAGTTTTTGGCAGAACTCGGCAGGGAGGTTGTTCCCGCCATCTTGGAGAACTAAGCACAGATCTTCTGTGGATGTAGGCTTGCTCCAATCCTTCTGTCTCTTCATGTCATCCCAGACAGACTGGATGATGATGAGATCAGGGCTATATCTGTGGGGGCCGGATCATCACTTCCAGGACTCCTCCTCCAAAGGGCAAAGGTCACACCAAATATTGATGGAATTTACATTTCTCTTTTCTTCATTCACTTCATTTTGTTAATTGGCAAAAATAAACTATTAACTCTTCTAGTTCCGAAAGCATTCTTAAACACCGGCCTAAAACTGTATGTATTTGTCTGTTTTTCTTTTGTATATGTCCCATTAGGTGTGTCTTTTTTACGTATAAGATGTAGGTTGCATGGAAGTAAGATGCCTGTATTATGGAATACAAGCAGTTGTCTTATAGCGGCACTGATAGGATGCCATCACACCTAGTAATGAAGGATCTGTCATAACCTCTGGTTCCGGACAGTATTTCTAAATCAATAAGAGCTGTGACTCTGCTTCCTGTAGACATGATTGCCCTCAATAATTTATCTGCTCTATTTCTGAGCTGTTTGCTATATGTAAAATGAGGTGATAATGACATTACCCTGGGACAAAGGTGACAGCGAGTTCAATAAAGAGAGGAAATTACCAGAAGAACTGACTGGACATACACTTGTCAGGAGAATTAGACAGGTTGTACGTTGTGGTTCAATATCTTCTCCTGATCTATGAGAATAACATTTCTGCAGTTGCTTTCTGCAACTTTTTTTTTACTATTTCTTATTCGTTCTGTATATATATATATATATATATATATATATATATATGGACAAAATTGTTGGTACCCCTTGTTTAATGAAAGAAAAACACACCATGGTCACAGAAATAACTTGAATCTGACAAAAGTAACACTATAGGTATTATATATATTATATATAATAATATATTCTATGAAAATGAACAAATGAAAGTCAGACATTGCCTTTCAACCAGGCTTCAACAGAATTTTTAAAAAAAGAAAACTCATGAAACAGGCCTGGACAGAAATGATGGTTCCCTTAACTTAATATTTTGTTGCACAACCTTTTGAGGCAATCCCAACAATCAAAGATTCCTGTAACTGTCAATGAGACTTCTGCACCTCTCAGCAGGTATTTTGGCCCCTCCTCATCGGTTTATACTAGATGATTTTTTGAATTTCACAGTCCTGTGTGCGGGCCGACAGTCTGGGCCACAAAATACAGAACAGGTCCTTTTCCTATCCTATTTTGTGGCCCTTGCTTCCGTGGCTCGTATTCATTTAATGAAAGGAGCCGCGGAAGCACGGCCTGTGCATGGGCGGCACACGGGGGCCATCCCCGTGTCCCCGTGTGCCTTTAATTCACGGCTGGCTGGTTGAAGCACAGTCGTCTGCAACCGGCCTAAGGGTATGTTCACATGGCTGAATTTGGCGTTCAAAATTGACTCCAAATTCCTACTGAATTTCTGCCTCCCATTTATTTCAATGACAGTCAGCCACTAATTTTTATTTTTTAGCAGAAACAATAAGAATCTTGCTCGATCTTGTTGTGGATTCTTTGGCGGAATTTGGTCATGCAGAAAAATTCTGTTTGAATTACTGAAGCTGAATTTTTTAGCTTTCACAAATTCCGCAGTGTGAACATACCCTGACCATTTCATGACTGGGCCATTTTTCCTGGTTCATGACCAGATACATTTTTGGGTTTGTTAGTTCATGAGCTTTAAAGGCTATATTTTTTAGTTTGGGTTATTCAAATAATTTTTGCAGCTTTTTCCAATGATACATAGGGCTTTATTTTTATCTCATTTTTATTTTGCATGTTTTTTTTTTTTTTTTTTTGTATGTGAAAAAAATGTAAATAAAACAGGGGAAATGTGCCTGTTTTTACATTTTTCCTTTTTTTATAGAACAAAATGCTGCTAAAAGGTAATTTCTGTTAAGGTAATTTCCATGTAGGTGAAATATAGTTTTGCGATGCCGGGGGTGGGATTGAAATCTGTGATATGGGTGTGGTAGTGACATTTATTTTTTTGCTTTAACTTTTATTTGTTTATTTATTTTACTCATTGTGCTGTCCCTGTAAAGTCGTAATAGATTGTTGGATGGCTTCTTAACATTACTTTTTTTTTGGCTGCTTTCCATTGTACCTGAGGGGGGATATATTAGCCCCAATTACAGGAGGAATACAGCCTCCTCTAGGACCCAACAGCTCTTGCAGCTCCTAGCACCAAGTGGATCAGTGATTGGGAAGGCAGGGATGGTAAATAAACTGTCCCTGCTTTCCCTCTGTGGAGTCTGGCTGACACTGACAGCTGGCTCCCTGCTCCTGCAGCTGCACAATTTGGTGCAATAGGTCCTTGCAGGGTTAAAAAGCCGCCACCTGGACATATATAGTCAAAATGGTCAGCAAGAGGTGGATGGCTTGTGTGGATTTAAAGGTGGTCTTTGAGATTGGACATAAATGGAGCAAAGGCAGACAATGGTATAAATTAACAATATAAGCAATACTTACTTGTTGAATCCACCTCTGCCAGCTCTTTGTTGCTCCCCATCATGACAACATGTTATCCCTAAAAACATTGGCCTCACATATTGCTGATGTGATATCAATGTTGCACCCTGTAAACAAACCCTGTCAGGGCTCCTAGGAACCTGTCTATAAAACATAGTGTAGAACATTATCAGGGCTCCTATCTATAAAACATAGTGTAGAACATTGTCAGGGCTCCTATCTATAAAACATAGTGTAGAATACTCTTAGGGCTCCTAGGAATCTATCTATAAAACATAGTGTAGAACACTGACAGGGCTCATAGGAACCTATCTATAAAACATAGTGTAGAACACTGTCAGGGCTTCTAGGAACCTATCTATAAAACATAGTGTAGATCACTGCCAGGGCTCCTAGGAACCTATCTATAAAACATAGTGTAGAACACTGTCAGGGCTCCTATCTATAAAACATAGTGTAGAACACTCTCAGTGCTCCAAGGAACCTATCTATAAAACATAGTGTAGAACACTCTCAGTGCTCCTAGGAACCTATCTATAAAACATAGTGTATAACACTGTCAGGGCTACTAGGAACCTATCTATAAAACATAGTGTAGAACACTCCCAGGGCTCCTAGGACCTCTAACAAGGAGCCTGTCAGGGCTCCTATCTATAAAACATAGTGTGGCCCAGTGCCCAGGACCTTCTTAAACATAGTGTGCCCTCAGTGCTCCTAGGAACCTATCTATAAAACATAGTGTATAACACTGTCAGGGCTACTAGGAACCTATCTTTAAAACATAGTGTATAACACTGCTATCTATAAAACATAGTGTAGAACACTGACAGGGCTCATAGGAACCTATCTATAAAACATAGTGTAGGACACTGTCAGGGCTACTAGGAACCTATCTATAAAACATAGCGTAGAACACTGTCAGGGCTCCTATCTATAAAACATAGTGTAGAACACTCTCAGTGCTCCAAGGAACCTATCTATAAAACATAGTGTAAAACACTGTCAGAGCTCCTAGGAACCTATCTATAAAACATAGTGTAGAACACTCTCAGTGCTCCAAGGAACCTATCTATAAAACATAGTGTAGAACACTCTCAGTGCTCCAAGGAACCTATCTATAAAACATAGTGTAGAACACTCTCTGTGCTCCTAGGAACCTATCTATAAAACATAGTGTAGAACACTGCTAGGACTCCTAGGAACCTATCTTTAAAACATAGTGTAGAACACTCTCAGTGCTCCTAGGAACCTATCTATAAAACATAGTGTATAACACTGTCAGGGCTACTAGGAACCTATCTATAAACATAGTGTAGAACACTGTCAGGGGTACTAGGAACCTATCTATAAAACATAGTGTAGAACACTCTCAGGGCTTCTAGGAACCTATCTATAAAACATAGTGTAGAACACTCTCAGGGCTTCTAGGAACCCATCTATCCAATTTCTAGCTGTCTATGGCAAAGTTATGTGACATCATGACACTTGGTGTGCCCATGTGATTAGGCCTCAGTGGTGAGCCTGGGCTGATTACATCCCAGAAGAGCACCAGACGTTGGAGGCCGAAAAGCGGTAAGGGAAATTATGAATGTTTTTTTAACTTTTTTCACGTCTTTGGGCCTCCACCTATTGTACTCTGGGGTCTGAAGAGACCCCAAAGTATAATGCAGCAGCCATTTTACTTTGCCCAAATTTCCATTAAAAAACTGAACAACTTTTAGCAAAATATTGGGGTCGAACCTGGCTTGGTACCAAACAACTTAATCATCTATAATTATTTCCAGGTTTCCATTAAGGCTACTTTGGTATCAAGTACTATTAATATTTATTATTAATAATAATAATTATAATAATAATGTGTAAATTACCCAAATTTTGGGGGAAAAAAGTGCTTCTTATAGTCTGAAAAATATGGCATATATAAATTTTTTTAACACATTTACAGGGCAGAATAATTTTTTTGTAGGCATTGTAAATAAAGGTTACTGGGTTTGTGTTCTCTCTAGGGCCCCATAAAGATTTTGTCTTCCACTATTAATATTTCATATCCCTCCTGCTCTTCTAGTCAGGGTGCGGTTTGCCATCCTGTCAGGAGCTTCATCTTTTTACCGCACTACAACAAAGACAGTGTCTAAAAAGGCCACATTTGTTATAATTGGGCCCATTACTCTTTTAGTGACCACATAAACACTTTGTAAATTATGATAGATCAAGTGTGGATTTTATATCATAGGAATTTTTCCAATCCCATTCTTGCTGTTTTATTGATGTTTTCTCATGTAATCACAGTCAGGCTTTTTAGGCCCCATCTACATAAGGGGTGTTATTGGTGCACATCACAGTCCTGCCTCCTGCACCCCTGGTGGGATCGCTCAGTTCTCAGAGGAACCAGCTACCGAGTCAGGGGTTCTAACGTTCCTCCTTGCCATAAGCTGACCAGGCCGTATAGATAGTCCTCTCTTCACAGCTGTCTGATCTCTACATTCACCACAGCGCAGAAATGGGCTCTTAAAGGTGACAGTGCGCTGAATTTTTTAGTTTCAGCACCGATACCTCTCCACTGTCAGAAGGACGGGCCTTACAGCAGGTGGCGTAACTAGGAATGACTGGGTCCCAAGGCCAACATTTGACATGGGGCCCCTCCCGGCAACCACCCCCCCCCCACAAAAATGCATTCCTGCACACACTATTATGCCCCATAGTGGCCCCTGCACACAGTATTATGCCCCATAGTGGTCCGTTCACTTAGTATTATGCCCCATTGTGGACCACCCATGAACAATTATTATCCTCTAGGGTCTTTTCAGACCCCAGAGTGTAGTGATTGGAGACCCAGGGAGGATACAAACATAAAAAACAACGTTACTTACCTCTCACTAGCTCCGATGCACTCCCCGCTACTTTCGGCCTTTTTCAGTATTGGACCAGACATCATGTGAGCCAGGCATGCGTCGCGAGGCATAATGACATCGGCCTGGCCCACGGTGATATCTGGGACATCACCAAACAGGCCCGAAGCCTGCTGGAGTGCAGTAGAGGTAAGTAACAGTGTTTTTTATGTTCCCTTACCTCCCCTGGCCCTCCGATCATTATACTTTGGGGTCTAGAGTATAATGATAGCAGTGTTTGTGGGGTTCACGGCCCATGGCCTTACTTACCGATCCCTGCTCCTGCTCACAGCCAGCTCTGCTTCTGCAAAATGGGAAGTGCAGGTGGCTGTGAGTAGGAGCAGGGATTGGTAAGTAAATAGGGCCTATTACCTGTTGGAGTGACACTAATGTCCCGGGCCCTGTGGCAGCCACTACTGCTGCTGCCCCGGTATTTACGCCACTGCTTACAGCCTAGCATCATCGCTGGGCTGTGAGGAACTCTCCCCCTGACCATACTCTTCAATAGCCTTGTACTGTCACGGTGGCCTTATCAGTGACAGTGGAGGGATATTGGTGCTGAAACTAATGGCACCGATATCTCTAGCACCTGCACACATACTAGGAAAGCTGACAGTGCGCTGAGGTGCCAGAGGACGTGAAAGGTCATCTTTAAATAGCATGCCTTTTCCTGCCATGGGTGGTCGTGGCAATTCGTTGCACTGCCAGAGAACAACACACAATGTCACACAATGCAACATTTAGGTACAGCTCAGTTCTGCCTGTCAAGTGCCATTATACAATGGCTTCCAGAAACTTCCTAAAGTAATGACTATGCGATGATCTGCACCGAACAAGGTGACACGCTTTAAACAGTACATTTTACAGTGCATGTCACATCAGTACAATATGAGACACAACCTAAGTAACAAAGGATAATGTAAGCCAAACCATGTCACACTGTGCCAAAGCTATACTTCAGTCAAATCGCACACGCAGTCTATGCATCTGTTCATGCAGACCAATTTAAGTTCTTAGGCACATATCTGTATTATGGATCTGTTTTGCATGAAACCATAATGCGGCACACATACAAAAAATTGTCAGATGGGAAAAAATGTGCAATACATGGCTAAATGCTTTAGGCACTAAATATTGTCTTCACTAGGTATCATTTTCACTAGGTATTGTCTTTACTAGTTGTAATCTTCAATAGGTACTGTCATCACTAGGCATTGTCTACACTATGTATCGTCTTCACTAGGTATTGTCTTCACTAATTATTGTCTTCAATAGGTATTGTCTACACTATGTATCGTCTTCACTAGGTATTGTCTTCACTAATTATCGTCTTCAATAGGTATTGTCTACAGTATGTATCATCTTCACAAGGTATTGTCTTCACTAGGTATCATCTTCACCAATCATTGTCTTCACTAGGTATTGTCTTCACTAGGTATCGTCTTCACCAGTTATCGTCTTCACTAGGTATCGTCTTTACTAGTTATAATCTTCACCGGTTATCTTCTTCACCAGTTATCATTTTTTACTAGGTATCGTCTTCACTAGGTATCTTCTTCAATAGGTATTGTCTTCACTAGGTATCATCTTCACCAGATATCGTCTTCACTAAGTATCGTCCTCACCAGTTATTGTCTTCACCAGTTATTGTCTTCACTAGGTATTGTCTTCACTAGGTATTGTCTTCACCAGTTAACGTCTACACTAGGTATTGTCTTCACTAGGTATCGTCTTCACTAGGTAATGTCTACACTAGGTATCGTCTTCACTGGGTATCGTCTTCACTAGGTATTGTCTACGCTAGGTATTGTCTTCACTAGGTATTGTCTTCACTAGGTATTGTCTTCACCAGTTAACGTCTACACTAGGTATTGTCTTCACTAGGTATCGTCTTCACTAGGTATTGTCTACGCTAGGTATTGTCTTCACTAGGTATCGTCTTCACTAGGTATTGTCTTCACCAGTTAACGTCTACACTAGGTATTGTCTTCACTAGGTATCGTCTTCACTAGGTATTGTCTACACTAGGTATTGTCTTCACTAGGTATTGTCTTCACTAGGTATTGTCTTCACTAGGTATTGTCTACGCTAGGTATTGTCTTCACCAGTTAACGCCTACACTAGGTATTGTCTTCACTAGGTATCGTCTTCACTAGGTAATGTCTACACTAGGTATCATCTTCACTGGGTATCGTCTTCACTAGAGTATCTCTGGGAATCCTGATACATTCTCTCCAAGCAAAGAGAGTGATCAATAAGTTAATGTTCCATACTACATTTCTGATGTGGTGGGGGATGGGTGCATGCTCTCAGATAAAACTGAGTTCTGGCTTTCAAGGCATTACTTATGCAACTAATACCACAAAGCAATTTACACTATGGCTGGTCAAGGTTTAGAGTATTATTTGCGTGTACCAGGAGAATGTGATGTATGTGCATGCATTGCCAAATTATATCATTTGGTTATTGGAATTTACCTAATGAAATGACTTAAAACACATACTGGAGGCTCATAGGGTCTATTCCCATGTGAAAAAATTGTTGTGGAAAATTCTGCCACTGAAAATGTGTTCCATTCCTCGCAATTGTATTGTTTTGGAAACAAGTGCATGGATTTCTATAAACCCTATTCAAATGAAGTGAGTACTCGTAGAAATTTCTGGAATAAATTTGCAGCATGTGATTTCACCCTAGACCTCATGCACACAAAAGTGAAAGCAGAGGTGTGACAACAGTTTTGGTAACACAAGTGGGGAAATTAATTTTCCCATTTTTCCCAGTATTCTTACCATCATTTACATTAAATAGGGATGTCTAAGTCCCATTCCCAGACTAGAAAACAATTTTCTGGGATGGTTTCCAAAAATTTGTGACTATTCCAGCAAATTTAGGACAGTTGACAACCATCTTCTCACTTTACTCAGATTGCTTGGCAGTCCAAGTTGAATAAGTTCCTCATGAACTGGAAGTATAATAAGTGGTGGCCCAGCATAGAAAAATAACAAACAGTTATACTCGCCTTCCCTCATCTCTTCTGGGAATCCTTGCAGCCTCCGGCAATCTTTCTGGGTCCTCTTCTGGCTTGGATAACGTCATGTACTCTGGTGCCTTGATGCTTGGGCACCCCATGTGACTGCTAAGACCCAATCACTGGCCTCAATGGTGGCCCCGGGGCACATGACATCACTCAGGAGGCCAGAAGAGGACCTAGAGGGAGCTCCCTCAAGAGCATGCCCAGAAGAGGTGAGTAGAGATGAGTAAAACTGTCTGTTATTTTTCTACACCTCTTCTTTGCCTCCACCTATTATACTTTCGGGTCTGAAGAGACCCCAGAGAATAATAATTTCACTTCTAACCTGAAACTTTTGGAAAATTCAGGTCGAATATGGTTTGATCCAAACTAGTTCAGATATTTTTTCACTTGATCAAAAGTGGCCATAAAGTGCTGGCCACTGTAAGACTGCAGACTTCAATGGGTGATCCAGTTTGTAAAACAGATGGTAGTAGTCCACGCTGCTTTTTAATCCGACTGCGATTATGGGTCCTTGTAAAAATATGGCAATGTGATATGGCAATACTCCTGGTCTATGTGCTGTTCAAGTCTAGTCCATTTGTAAAATTGCATAGCCTATACATGGAATGAAAATTCAGGAGCATGGATTAGTCCTAACACTCACTGACAAATATAAGATGATATGGTTGGGTATGGGGGTATACAGGTTCTGTATGGTATCCTGCAGCACATTTTCCCACAGATATTGCAGGTGGGCCTGTAGATCCTGCACACTTGTAGGTTGGTGAAGTTGATGTCACGGCTAGTCTCATAAATACTCGATTGGTGATAAAACTGTCAACTGGGCAGGCCAAGGAAGTGTTGTAATCTGGCGAAGACTTTCCTGAGAAACCCTTCCTGTGAGTGGGCAGGCATTATCCTGCCGAAAAATGCCAGATAGAAGCCTTGCCATGAGAGAAACATATGTGGCCGCAGGATGTCCTGTACATATCACTGAGCTGTTAGGGTCCCTCATATGCCCTGCAATGGCTCCCCAGATCATCACACCAGCTGTTGGGGCAGTGTTTCGATTCATGTTCACCACAGGGCTTAACTAAGCACCTGGAAAACGTCTGGGCAGGGACAGGGGTGTGTAAAGAAGGTGTCACCTGTGTCTGGATGGTGGACAAGGAAACTGGGGGAGCAGCTCATGCTTGTTGGAGGATCAATGGATCCTCTCTACTGGTGGTCTGTCTGGTCATCTCGAGACTACCGCGTGTTCTCTCTTATAACCAATGATCCCAACACCTCCTAAGAGCTAGGTCAGAATGGCCAAGATGGCAAGCAATTCATTGAAATGACCATAAGTGCATCGCAATGTCAACAATCTCTCAGCAAGAGATAAACTACCCAAAAGTAACCCCTGCCTGGGGGGGACACTTTTACATCCTCTTGCAGCAAGACTCAGTGTCTGAGCAGACCACACCTGTTATCATTTACATATCTCCCTGAGACATAAGTGCATGCCGAGTTTTGCAGGAATCTGACATTTCTATCTGACTGTATTAATTGCTCGGTGTCATCCATTTACTAACATATGGTGCTTAATTAAAAAATTATATTTGCCTGTCTATGCAATTTTCTCCACTCAAAGTGACTTTCAACGCTTTATATAGCCCATCGGATACATATTATTCCAGGCATTTATTTTTACAAGCTTTTTAGAGCTAGGTGTTCACTCCCATCTTAAAGGGGTTGTCTGTCCAGGAATTACAGCTTTTTGCCAGGAGGCCAGGGAAGGTAAAAAAAAAAACCCCATACCTCTCCCCTGCTCTCCGATGTCCCCGCCGCTTTCCTGTCCTGTGGCGCTTGTTCTAGTGGAAGTCCTTGCCGTCCGTGAACATTGAGGCCAATCAGTGGCCTTAGCAGCCTAAGGAGTGGGCCCGGGATGTCACTCACATATGTCACCTGTGATGTCCCGGTTCCTTACCTTAGGCCACTGAGACAGCTCCATCAAACCCTGCAGGAACAGATTTGGAACAGTATATGAGAATGTTACACCTATATTTTGTAGTCCGTAGGCCATTTATCATTATATACTACCCCTTTAGGCTGAGGCCCCACACTGCTGCTTTTTTGTTGCAGATTTTGCTGCGTTTTTTTTTAGCCAAACCTAGTAATGGCCACAGAAGCAATGGGAAATGTAAAAGAAGCTCTTATACTTCTCCCTCCTGCTCAATCCACTCCTGGCTTTAGCTAAAAAAAACGCAGCAAACTCTGCAACAAAAAAAGCTGCGTTTCAGTAACGTGGGGCCTCAGCCTTAAAGGGAACCTGTCACCAACATTTACCCCACCAAACCAGCACTACCACACAATACTATGGCGCCAATCCATGATATCTTCAGTTTTTTTTTAATTAATTTAAAAATTAAAAATTTACTTAAAACTTGAGTTTTTACAATCCCCTCCGACTATGTAAATGAGCAGCGTGACGTCACAGGCGCCAGTTGTCACACCGCCTCTGTACACGATTATTGACACCTCCTCCAGCCCCTTTTCCTTGTATTCTTGTTGGTAATCCTGTGCATGCGCAGAGTGCCCACTCAACAAGCAGACATCAGGGACTTCTATTCAATGCCTGCATGTTTCATTGTGCAGGCGCGGGATTTTGGAGCTCTGTACAACACATTGCAGAAAAAAAAATCTGCAGCGGAAAAGCTGCGATTTCAAAAACCCAAGCATTTTTGTAAATCGCAACATGTCAATTATACCTACGGAAATGCTGACGGTTTCCCTATAGGTATAATAGAGGCAGAAAGTCCGCAGAGGAAACTCTGCAGAATTTCTGTGAAAAACGCTGTGGAAAAGAAACGCAATGCGTTTCTGCCATGGCCTTTTCCGTGTTTTCATCATTTTTTTGCTGCGGCTCGCTACGCAGGGCCTTATCCTTCAACATGTTTGCGGTCACGTCTTTACTTAGGGGTCAAAATCTGAGGTTACAGGTTACCTTTAAAAAACAGAAAAAAAAAATATCTCCCAGAAATATGTTTTTCTGCTGAAAGTTAACCATTGCACTTTATTTTAGGAAATCTGTCATGTAATATCCTTTATCCTGCAAATCCTGGATTAAAGTCAGCAACCCGCCTAATCCAGGCATTTATGGGCAGACTAATTTCTGTTGCACATTCTGCACTTTCCCATGTCTGGATTCTAACAGAGGTTTTCTAGTTGTATCGGGATGCTATAAAGAATCTTTGTTCCAATTCATTTTGTACAGGCAATTTGTCCCTTACCGTGTAAATCAATACATTGACAGATTTCCATCATTTACAACTCATTACATGGCTGTAGAGCCTCTGGCCGTCTACCAAGATCACTGAGAACAGCCACATGCGTCTAATCACAACCGGCAACACCGTAAGACAAACAAGTCCCCGTATATATGGAACTCCATGATGACAAATGGTCTAAAATAATTAAAAGGCCATCATTTGGGTCAAATCTAAACCTGTTCGTCAGGTTTGTTATAAATTTTTCAAAATTTTTGGGTTTTCTTCGGACCCCAGAGTACCGTGTAATAATCGAGGCCCAGGGGAGGTGTGGAAAATAATAAAGACTCTTACTCACAGTGACCCAGGGAAGTTGGTGTCACCCAGTTGGTTTGATGAAGCCGGAACATGTCTGGGAAAGAACCTTGGACGCCGTGAGGGAGCCCAGGAGAGGAAGAGGTGAGTATGAGTATTTGTTATTTCTAGCACCTCCCTCTGCATAACCCTCTGGTTCTTATATTCTGGGGTCTAAAGAGACCTCCTTGTGGTCCAGAGATTTCATATGGCTCTTGTGACACTCCTGAAGCCAATATGTCTTACTTCAGTCAATGGATCTCACAGGAACATGTCTCCCTTCAAACAGTTCCAGTCTGGGTTCAAGTATGGGTCTTTCATGCTGAAGAAATATACTGTATGGTTCTGTCCTGGTTTCTCAAAATTCCACTAGGTTGAGGTAACACTCTCCTACCACTGACTGGAACTGCAGTCAGATTGCCCGCTAAGAATCTTTTTGGCTCCTTGGTCTTTTCATAACCACTTCTCGGCTTCTCTTCCATTCAAATGGTCATCTCAATACTAAAACATTGCAAATATGTTTTCTAAGATGGCGACACAAACTCTTACAGCGCATAATCCCTACAATTGTCATGTTATACTCTTTCCTTTCCACATTTCTACCAAGGAGAGTATGTGAGCTCTGTCTACCGGAGACAACGTCTCTACCTGAGGCAACGTCTTCCTGTGTCCAAAAGAAATCTGGAGAAGGAGATTTAGAGATGAGCAAAGTTTTCAAAAATTTGATACAGCAACTTCGCTGAATTTTCCGATACGATTCTATTTGATCCGAATTAATTTGTGGCAAATAAACAGCTATTTCCGGGCTGCAGAGAGCCGGGGTGGGTGGCAAAATGGCGGAAGCTCTTGGATGCCGCGGTCATGTCTCTCTCTCTCTCTCTAGCACGGACAACTTTTATTCATATGGAAGGATCTGCTCACAAGCAAAGACACGCCTACCCAATCACATCACTAGACAACATCATGTGACCGTCTGATGTCACAAAGGTCCTTATTAAATATTCGTTACCACGAAGGATCAGGAAATCCGGATACCATGCGAATCGAAGATTTCCTGAAATTCGTATCAAATTTCACTTCTGCAGCTTCGATTTGCTCATTTCTAAAGGAGATTAAAAAGGATCTAGAAATTTGGATTATGTTAGTATTGCCTTAGGTCTGACAATCCATATATTGGTGAAATCTCTGTTGGTAAATTGGAATTTCCATTCCTCAAAAATATTATGTCTTCTGATGGCATTTGTGTGGATTCAGTCAAAGTTTTTGCTATTGAAAAGTATCCTAAAGCCAAAGGTCTTTAGAAATTTTTGTACATGAGGTTCAATATTTTTCTCAGGTGGTCCCTCCGCTCACTGCTCTAACTCCAAGTTGGCTTCCAGTATATCTGGGATGGGTTAGCTGCTGTGGCTTAAGCCTTCTGACATCAAAACATGTTGCTCTCGACTCTGGTTCTTTAAAGTGTACCTCTAATTATGAAAAAAAAACATAAATGAGTAGTACAAGTGAATATAAGAAAGTTTGTAATATATCTTATTTAAGAAATATGTTTCCATTTTATTTTTCAAGCTGAGTTACTTTTTAAATACTAGTCTATGGAGAAGGGAGGTGGAGTAGGAGGCTGCTGGAAAATATACAGATAACTTCTGCTATACTCTGCTACTCTGAGAAAGGAAGCTCTTTTATTACTGGCATGCCAGAGATAACAGGCTATCAGTGCACAGAATGAGGCAATAAATCAAGAAACAGCCTCCTCATCCCCCTCCCCTCTCTATAGACTTCTGTGTGTAAGCTGGATACAGTTACACATTCTATGTAAACAAACAGGCTGATGAGGTGATAAGGATGAGGAAAGTAGCCTAATAAGTGGAAAAAGAAAAATATGTCAATAATAAGATATATCACAAAGTTTCTTATATTTACATGTACTATTCATTTATAACAAGTTTCTTAATAATTGGAGGTACACTTTAACATCCTGAAGCCATTTTTCTTGAGCTGTAAGTTTCCAAAATTTGTGTTGGAGTGGTTGATTTTTAACAGTCTGAGGATAATACACACATTCCATGCAGCTTCTCCAAGATTTTATCTTTTGTCAAGAAAAACTATTCCTTAGAAACTAATATTGAGGATTAATGGCAGTATAATATTTCCTTTCACTATTTTTAGTGACCACAAAAACTTTCGGTATCTTCAGTCTAACTCCAAAAACATTTAAAGGGGGGAGCTGAGGGACAACAGGGACTTGTGCCCCAGGTGCTTTTTGTCAGGGGGTGCCAATAAGACACTTTCAATATTTAGAAAAATATTTAGGGCACTGAAGTGAACCTTTGTCCTGAGTGCGTAGCTAGAGCTATCTATCTATCTATCTATCTATCTATCTATCTATCTATCTAGTATCTATCTATCTGTCTAGTTTGTATCTATTTGTCTATCTATCTAGTATGTATCTATATATTTAGTATCTATATTTCTATCTATCTAAAATCTATTTGTCATTCTATCGATAACTCTAATATCTATCTATGTATCTATCATTACATTTTTCTATCTATCTATGTATCTATCTGTCTAGTCTCTATCTATTTGTCTATCTATTTAGTAAATATCTATCTAGTATCTATCTATCATTACATTTTTCTATCTATCTGTTTAGTTTCTATTTGTCTATCTAGTAAATATCTATCTATTTAGTATCTATCTATCTATCTATCTATCTATCTATCTATCTTTCTCTCCATCTATTTCAAGAATCTATATACCTATATTTAGTATCTATTTATCTGTCTATTTGTCTATCTATCTTTTTCTCCATCTATTTCAAGAGTCTATATAGTTATATTTAGTATCTATCTATTTATCTATCTATCTATCTATCTATCTATCTATCTATCTATCTATTTATCTGTCTATTCAACTATCTATCTTTTTCTCCATATATTTCAAGAATCTATATACCTATATTTAGTATATATTTCCATTGTCATTTTAAATCCATTACGGCACATTCAGCAGAAAACCCATTATCTTGGCCTCCAATATTGACCCATGATCCAATAAAGCTTATTTTTCATGTATTGACACATAGTAAACCAGGGTGATTTTTGTTTTCTAACATTCTGACTTAGAAATGATGCTTATTGTTTTATGCAGACAATAAAAGCCTTTGCAATTTGCTGCTATACTGGAAAATTACACGATACAAAGGAAACCCTCATCCAATTTTAATGTGATGATAGCTTGCCATAAAAATCTACAGATGCATCATTAACTTTGTGCGACAACTCTAAAGGACATACGTGACTTCTTGCATGAAGATGGATTTTTTTTTTTTTATGTATTTTGGAATCTATTCTGTTTTATATGTTAAGCATATTTTTTTATAAAATTAAGAAATTGATTGATCAAACTGGTTTTAGGTTATTTTGATGCCAACAAATAGTTGTACCAATAGTGTACTATAGTAGGATGTGATGGACCAGGCCACAGGACATGTTTGGCTGAGTGGTGATAGCTGTGGCAGCATGATGAAGATTTTTTATAGATTAGTGCAGGTGGAATAAGCCTTTTGCTGTTATAACAGCAGTTCCTATATGAAAATATAGGAATGAAAATAAATGAAAATAAAATTAAGCTCTTGCCCAAAAAAACTCTTAACAAAATAGTTTTCACTAACAGGACTAAACTGTGCTCTGTATGTATTTCCACCATCTCTGCAATGGCTGGTAATCATGCTTATAGCACTTTATATAGTGTATATGACATCAGCACTGTAAGGTGTCCACCTACCACTGACTATTGGCTGAGAGGCTGTCAGCTGATGTCAGGTGGGGCTACAACATTACAATGACTCACACCACACATGTTTCTTCTGTATTTCTCCTGTGCAATGCATGTGGTGGCGGCCATATTAGTTCATCTGAGACTAATTGGCATTTTTCCGTTTTTTAATGAAACTGAATATTTGGGTCAAACCTGAACCTGTCTCGTGATGAATGGGTTTGCCCATCTCTTACAAGAAACTTTGTAATATATCTTATCAGGAAGAAATTCCACGAGAGGGTGTAAATGTAATTTCTCTTTCTGCTCTTAATAGGCTGTTTCCCTGCTCCTCTTCCCTCTGATATGCCCCATAATGACTAAAAATAGTTTAAACCTTTTTCACGGACAGCACCCCACCCTGCTCATCTGTGAAAAACAGATAATTTATTTTTTTCATTTTCTATATTTTGTATGTCTCTGGGTCTGTGAAAAATAGATGACACACAGATGTCATCCGCATTTTTTCATAGACCCGTAGACTTTCATTGATGTTATATAGATAGGCTCCTAGGAGCCCTGACAGTGTTCTACACTATGTTTTATAGATAGGCTCCTAGAAGCCCTGACAGTGTTCTACACTATGTTTTATAGATAGGCTCCTGGGAGCCCTGACAGTGTTCTACACTATGTTTTATAGATAGGTTCCTAGGAGCCCTGACAGTGTTCTACACTATGATTTATAGATAGGTTCCTAGGAGCCCTGACAGTGTTATACACTATGTTTTATAGATAGGTTCCTAGGAGCCCTGACAGTGTTCTACACTATGATTTATAGATAGGTTCCTAGGAGCCCTGACAGTGTTCTACACTATGTTTTATAGATAGGTTCCTAGGAGCCCTGACAGTGCTCTACACTATGTTTTATAGATAGGTTCCTAGGAGCCCTGACAGTGTTCTACACTATGTTTTATAGATAGGTTCCTAGGAGCCCTGACAGTGTTCTACACTATGTTTTATAGATAGGTTCCTAGGAGCCCTGACAGTGCTCTACACTATGTTTTAAGTCAATTTATGCTGTGGTTCCTACTGAACTTGTTTGGCCTGAAATGAATATTATATTTGAGCCACCCGAATCCGAAATTAAAAGAATCCTGAGAGGTTCACTTATCTCTTTCAGCATCCATGTAAAAAAAAAAAAAAAAAACTGCAAAAAAACCCAACTGACATCTGAAAAAAAACATTAATATGAATGGGTACATATTACGTCCTTGAAAAATGATGAAGGGCGTTAACCCCATAACATTGTGCTGGAAGCAAAAAATATACACAAGCTGGGATTGATGAAATAATAAAATTAAGAAGCAAAACTATGCTGCTGTGCTGTTCCACTATTTTTTATTTCCGCCCTGTATGTACAGGTATTACTTTCTTACAGTGCACCGTAGCCCGAGCCTCGGTATCTTATGCTGCAGATTTGTGTATGTCAACAGATTACCAGTAATGCATTAGCAGCAATCGATGTGGTTTGAGGGGACTTTTGTCTCTGTGATGGCATTTTCTGTTTCTTTAGAAAGCTATAAAATATTTATATTGGATTTGACATCCTGATCAAATGCTGCTTTGATGTGTATAAAAAGTCTACTAAAACAGAACTTCCAAAGAGATGCAGAGCTTTTGACAGTATTTTTATAATATCCTTTATAATGTTATTGCTGTCATTGCAGAATAAAAGGACTTGACAGCAATATTGATAGCTATTGTCCGGACTTTTCCGGAACTTTGCAATAATGTCAGCTCATCCAGCTATTCAATTCCGTGGACCCAACAGAGGACACAATGCTGAGGCCCAGACCTTCATCTATGTAGAACATGTATTTGCCAGGCTCGGACTGGGCCTCAGGATAACAGTGGGCTTCTGACCCAGGGGACTAGTGGGCCCCTAGCTCCCCAACCCCTGCCAGAATGGTGCATGCCATAGTACACTAGGTTACGCTAGGTTCACACTAGTGATCTTCATTCCATTCTTGGGGATCTGAAAAATGGAAACCTAATCTGCTTAAAAAGCGGTTACTCGTGAAAACCCGTGGACCTCATAGATTATAATGGGGTCCACTGGGTTTCTGCCCAGTTTCCGCCCAGAAAATGCGGATTCGGGGACGGAAACCCCAAATGCTGTTCGAACACTGGCGTGAATCCAGTCTAACCCAGTTATCATTATCTATTAATATTTTCTCATTTATTACTGTGACCCCATTATTGGTACAGATGAAGGTCAGTAGGAAGGATACCTATGTCTCATGATGTCAACAATCCATTTCTTCATACCTGCCAACGCTCCCGGAAAGTCCAAGAGGCTTGTGAAGTGAGGGAAGACTTCCCGGACTCCCAGAAGAGCTGGCAAATCTCGTGGGCCTGGGCAGCTCTCATTATTTTTGATAATCCCTGCCCTTGTCATAAATTAGGCACATCCTCCAGTGTCTGAGTGCCTACACAGAAATCTATGCCAACTCTCTGCTGGAGTAGATATCTGGCATCATTTACGCCGTTTCTGGCTTATATGAAGTTAAATCTGATGGGTCAGATGGCCCCAAGCATGCCTCTTTCGTCTTTGAAGAAAGTGACATATGGGGGTGCAAAGCTCAAAAAGTTGCTATTTTTGCACATTCTTTTCATAGACTGTACACCAAGTTTTAAGTGTTGGTCATGTCACAAAAATGGGCATGGCCAGCACATTTTCCTACTGATGTCCCAACAAGGGAATGTGACATACCTGCGGGTATATTAGATGTATACCATAACTTGAGAGGACATACAAAATATATAGAACAGGCCATCAAATTGTATAGGATAGGTCATCAATTTAGGATTGGTGAGGGTTTGACTCCTGTAGCCGAATGATGGGGATGCCGTGCATCATGAGTGCTGTTTTCCCTCTATTGTTAAAGGGGTTTCCCAGGCTAAATAACAATCAAAAATCGGCATGGGGTCAATACCTGGGACCCTGGCCAATCTGAAGAGGCTGCAGCGTTCAGGGGAGCGCTACAACCACTTTAGCACTTACCAAGCATGATGCTTGATATCACAGCTCAGCCCATTCACTTGAATGGGCCTGAACTGTTGTCAAGTCACGTGACGTTACATGGGAGAGCCGTTGCTGTTTCCAACAGCTGATCTGTAGTGGCCCGAGTGATCATCAGTTTATAACCTGTCCTATGGATAAGTCATCAATTAAAAATACCAAAAAAAATCTCCCCAAAAAACCCTTTAATCTATCCCAGCACCATAGCTATAGAAGTGTCTGTGCCTCATATTGCAAATCAGTTCCAATTAGTCTAATAGAACTGAGCTACAAAGAGCTGTCATACCAATCACAGCCACTACCAAATGTGTGGCGCTGTGCCTAGTTAACAATTAAAGGGGCGTAGCTCTTGATGGAATGCTAAAGCCTCTTCAATAAGCTCATTGATGGGGTGCTGAGAGTCGAACCCCCAGTATCTAAGGATAGGCCATCAATATCAAAGTCTCGGACAATCCCTTTAATTTTAATCTTCATCCATTTATCATATGGTGGAAGAAAAAGTTTAAAAAAATTTTTCCTAATATCAACTTTGGGATATAAATTTTCAATAAAAATGTATCAAGAACGGTCACACTCCAGTTCTCCGAATACTGACAGTTCTATTCCAACTGCGTCTGCATAATTCGAGGGTTATCGTTTACGAGTCACTTTCAATCTGTCACATTTCTAGGTCGAGTTGACTGCCGGTTATTTCATACTGCAGATGTGTTGAGGATTTTGGCCGTCTATTAACTATGTCAGCAAAGATCATTTGCCCCCACAGTAAGAAAAAAAAAAAAAAAAAAAAGGCTTGCAGACTGATTTATATTTCGGCATTTTGCTTTATGGCTCTATTTATAGCAGATGATATATTTAGCCGTAATCGCTCTACATTGCATGCAATTGACCTGAACTGCTCAGCCCCTTGCCACATATCAAGCTGCATGACAAATGTTGGTTAAATTGAATATCATTTTATCTAATCGTACATTGTGTAAAATTATATTGCGATTATCACTTGATTTGGAAGACGTATGCACTTTCTAAATAGACACTTGTAATATACTCAAGAGAGTTGCTAATTACACATAAATTAGATTTGTCTTGAAATATTAATAGAAATTCGCATTGCACGCTGCAAGGGAGATGCAGAAAATGCTAATTTTAAAACTTACAATTTGTTCTCCTTTGTCATCAGGGTACATGTTAATTAGGTGAAGACGACATATTAGGCAAAGCTGCTTGTACTACATATAATATATGAAAATAGGTTACCGAATCTCACTACTCTCCATATTTCACATTGTACAGAATATACAGTTACAGTGGATCAATGTTGAGGCACAGTGTGGCTATTTTTTAGATGGTCAGTCAGTAAGAGAAAGGGGAACAAAAGGGTGCACAGAGTACACAGAGGAATAGCATACTTACCAACCACTTGAGATTCAGCAGGACTGTACCAGATTTCAGGTGCTGTCCTGGATGGCAGAAGGTATTTCCAAGCTTCAGCTCTATCTGCATCTGTGGACATAGATGGCGTTGAACACAATAATGGAGCAGGGAGCCGTCTGATCCCTGCTTCATTATTCAGCCCCTGTCGCTGCTTCGGTAGCTACAGAGAAGCAGAGACTGCACTGTACTGCAAAGGAATGGGGAGACGTGAGTATTACTTATTTTTTGTTTTTATGTGCATTTTTCTGCTGGGGGCCACAAGGAGGAGCTATTATACTCTGGAGACTACAAGGAGGGGGCCATTATACTGTTGGGATACAAAGAGGGTGCCATTATATTGTGGGGGCTACAAGGAGGGGGCCATTATACTGTGGGGGCTACAAGGAGGGGGCCATTATACTGTCGGGATACAAGGAGGGTGCCATTATACTGTGGGGGCTACAAAGAGGGGGCCATTATACTGTGGGGATACAAGGAGGGTGCCATTATACTGTGGGCATCAGAAGGAGGGGCCATTATACTGTGGGCATCAGAAGGAGGGGCCATTATACTGTGGGGGCTACAAAGAGGGGGCCATTATACTGTGGGGATACAAGGAGGGTGCCATTATACTGTGGGCATCAGAAGGAGGGGCCATTATACTGTGGGCCCACAAAGAGGGGGACATTATAGAGTGGGGGCCACAATGAGGGGGACATTATAGTTTGGGTGCCACAATGTGGGGAACATTATACTGTGGGCACAAAGGGACATGGTTGACAATGGGCAGGCTCGTGGAAGGCATTGGCTGCTTAGGACACCTACATTTTCCATCTTTCAGTTCTTTGAAAGTTGGGAGGCATGGATTAATATGGGTCCATAAAAATATATGTGCCCCATATTTTAGAGTAGGTGCATAATAGAGCCATATGTATTAGCCCTCCCCAGCTGAAAGCTGACTATTTATTCTATTCTTATAATAAAGGAGAAAATTTAATACAACAATCCAGTTTTGTTTTGTTAAAGTTATGCAAAGTAGTCAGCAAATTAGATTTAGTATCTGCTATTGCTGATGATGTCACCCATATCTTAGAATCTGTGGCCATGCCTAGTATCTGTAGCATTGTCTAAATCCTGGATCTACAAAACATTGCAGAGCTCATAATAATACAGAGGGGAAAAAAAAGTATTTAGTCAGCCACCAATTGTGCAAGTTCTCCCACTTAAAAAGATGAGGCCGGCCTGTATAATTGTCATCATAGGTAGACCTCAACTATGAGAGACAAAATGAGAAAACTAATCCAGAAAATCACATTGTCTGATTTTTTAAGAATTTATTTGCAAATTATGGTGTAAAATAAGTATTTGGTCACCTACAAACAAGCAAGATTTCTGTCTCTCACAGACCTGTAACTTCTTCTTTAAGAGGCTCCTCTGTCCTCCACTCATTACCTGTAGTAATGGCTCCTGTTTGACATTATCAGTATATAAGACACCTGTCCACAACCTCAAACAGTCACACTCCAAACTCCACTATGGTGAAGACCAAAGAGCTGTGGAAGGACACCAGAAACAAAATGGTAGCCCTGCACGAGGCTGGGAAGACTGAATCTGCAATAGGCAAGCAGCTTGGTGTGAAGAAATCACCTGTGGGGGCAATAATTAGAAAATGGAAGACATACAAGACCACTGATAACCTCCCTCCATCAGGGGCTCCACGCAAGATCTCACCCCGTGGGGTCAAAATGATCACAAGAACCAGAACCACACGGGGGGACCTAGTGAATGACCTGCAGAAAGCTGGGACTAACGTAACAAAGGCTACTGTCAGTAACACACTACGCCGCCAGGGACTCAGATCCTGCAGTGCCAGACGTGTCCCCCTGCTTAAGCCAGTACATATCCGGGACCGTCTGAAGTTTGCTAGAGAGCATTTGGATGTTCCAGAAGAGTATTGGGAGAATGTCATATGGTCAGATGAAACCAAAGTAGAACTGTTTGGTAGAAACACAACTCATCGTGTTTGGAGGAGAGTGAATGCTGAGTTGCATCCAGAGAACACCATACCTACTGTGAAGCATGGGGGGGCAACATCATGCTTTGGGGCTGTTTCTCTGCAAAGGGACCAGGACGACTGATCCGTGTACATGAAAGAATGAATGGGGCCATGTATCGTGAGATTTTGAGTGCAAACTTCCTTCCATCAGCAAGACCATTGAAAATGAAACATGGCTGGATCTTTCAGTATGACAATGATCCCAAGCACACCGCCAGGGCAATGAAGGAGCGGCTTCGTAAGAAGCATTTCAAGGTCCTGAAGTGGCCTAGCCTTGTCTCCAGATCTCAACCCCATAGAAAACCTTTGGAGGGAGTTGAAAGACCGTGTTGCCCAGCGACAGCCCCAAAACATCCCTGCTCTAGAGGAGATCTGCATGGAGGAATGGGCCAACATACCAGCAACAGTGTGTGCCAACCTTGTGAAGACTTACAGAAAACGTTTGACCTCTGTCATTGCCAACAAAGGATATATAACAAAGTATTGAGATGATCTTTTGTTATTGACCAAATACTTATTTTCCACCATAATTTGCAAATAAATTCTTTAAAAATCAGACAATGGGATCTTCTGGATTTGTTTTTTCATTTTGTCTCTCATAGTTGAGGTCTACCTATGATGACAATTACAGGCCGGCCTCATTTTTTTAAGTGGGAGAACTTGCACAATTGGTGGCTGACTAAATACTTTTTTTCCCCACTGTATATGGCTGTTAGGATTAGGATATTGCATTGTAAGGATGATGTCACCACAAGTCTAAAAAGATCCTTGTAAAACTGCATCAACTGCTGATAAAACTGGAACAGGTAGTGAAGATGTGGTGACCTGACTGTGAGAGAGGGGGAACTGTGGTCCATATGTGACAGCAGGGGGCTATAGGGAGCAGATTGTGTGAGAGGCAGAGGAGGTGTGACTAAATCCTCTTCTCCATTTGGACCTTATTGTGGGTCCTACCCACTTGACCTGGATCCCGTGGGTGGTGCTGTTTCAATTTCAGGTGTGTTAGCAGTGTTGTCAGGCAGACTTCACCCTCCAGCCCATCATGACTACCACACTCTCCACTTCAGTATTTCTGGTAGAAGCTGGGCATAAGTGGCAAGAAGTAAATATGGCTTTGTTAAATGCAGCTGTAATGTAAGGTACTGTAAGCTGAGGTACCTTACTAAGTACAGTATTTAGCCACTGCCATGGCAGAGGAATACGGGGAAGTATTTTGACAGAAGAGGTAAGGTAAAAGAACAGGGGGCAATATTTGATAAATCTGAGGTCACATAGTAGTTCTCAATAGTATCTTCAAGCACCAGAGAGAGACCTTCTCTTTACACAACAACCCATGCTAGAAGAAAGAAGTCACACTGTGATCATGTGCCTTTATGAAGATGGAGAGAGCAGGATAAGGAAAGACACAGTGAGAAGATAACTATTAGTATTGAGGGGATGAATATAAGGAGTAAGAAAAATCATCAGAGTGTCCCTTTAAACTGGCCATGTCACAGGCGCCCCTGTCATTCAGGTTAAAAAAAGTTAGATGAGGTCCAACCTCTAAGAGCCGAACCTGTGCCAAGAATGAAAGGCCATAAAATGTTCTACCGCAGAGCAGGATGAGAATGTGTTGTCCCTCTTCATAGAGATGAATTGGAGCATAAGGAATAGCATTCACTTGGCTTTTCTGTCCCTTTTTTATCACTCCCATTCATTGTGAATGGTTCTGTCAGTAATAGTTGAATGATCACTGTTGGCTGTTTCTGTGGTTTCCATTCATCTCTATGGACAGGCACAGTGCATGCTTATCCTACTGTCTGGCTGCAAATACTCGATTCTTCATAAAGGCAGAGATGTACTGTAAGAATTTCTAGAACTTAATGGGTTTGGCCCTAAATGGATTTTTCATACTGATGCCGGATAGGTCATCAGTATATGGTCTGTGGGGAGCCCACACAGATCAGCTGTTCTGGCAGCTACAGCAGTGGACAAGGAGCAGGTGCAGGCAGCTCCTATTCAAGTAACAGGAGGGGAGCTGCAGCACCGTCCATAGCGGTGGTTCTGGAAATTGCAGGGTCTCTCAAATTACTTGAATAGGAGCAACAAATACATGATCCCCATCCACTGCGGTAACTTTATGCACCAAGAGGCTGCCAGAACAGATGATCTGTGCAGGGTCTGGGTGTCACATACTGATGACCTATCTGGTGGAGCGCCACTGCCAACTCAAACAACTAACGGAAACCTTTGAATTGGCTTTTCTACCTAAACAGTCCCCAACTTGTGGAACAGCAAAATAACCCCACTCCAATGGTGCCCCTCACTAATCTCTCTGTTGCACAAAAGTGAAGTTTTATGCTTTTAAAAACTTAGATTTCCATATGCAAATGAGCCCTAAGTAGTCATGGCGGGCGGGGGGCAGGTATCGGCTTCTTCTAGTCATGCCATCTTCATTGGTAGTCCAGGAGGCATGATTGACCGGTCCCCTGCTGTGTGATGTCACACTGCAAGCTGCTAAATCTGCTGCATGTATCATTGGGCTTGCAAATCTCTACACTAACAGGAGGCGGCGCATGAACAGAGGTCTCTGGAAGAGAAGATGGCTACTGAATTGGGGAAAGATATTAAATCCTATTGATCGATTCCATTGTTCCTAATGGATTAAAGCATACCTCTAATTAGAAAAAAATTTAATGAATAGTACAGGTGAGTATAAGAAACTCTGTAATATATCTTATCAAAGAAATAGGTTTCCTTCTCAAATCAGCTATAGAGAGGGAAGGGGGAGGAGGAGGCTGCTGGAGAAGAAACACAAATGACTGCATCTGCTACACTGTGACCGAGAGAACTCTTTTTGACACTGGTTTCTTTTTTGGTGAGTCTTTAGCCTTGTCTGTTATGATGCACAAAAAAAAAAAATGAAATAAAAAAATAAATAAAAAGATGCCCTTGCCTTCCATTCTGCCTTCCATTCACCACCTTAGGGAATCTTACCTATAGACCTTTAGATGGGATCATTTTTAATTAGGAAATTGTAAAATATACAAAGACAGCCATTCCTGCAGGGACATCGGCAGAACAACATGTCTTTCAAAGATTATTTCACAAAATTGGGTATTAAAATAATCACATTAAAATTTGAGCATCAGCCAAAACCAGAAAACTATTATCTCTGGAGACTCAATCTCCTTATCTCTTCCTTATCTCATAGACTTCCTTAAAAGAATACTAAACACAGAAAATGCACAAACAATAAAAAAGAATCCCAGCTCGCATCTTCATCTTCTCATTTTCTTTGATCCTATTTTGTCTCATTTTATATCATTAAAATTGAGAAATATATAAAGAAATCTTCTCTATGTGTTTTATGTTAGTGCCCTCCTCCAGAGGTGGAAATTGAAGCTCTTGGGCCCCAATGGAAAATCTGTAATGGGGCCCCTTCCTACCTTCAGTTATTTAGAATAGGGGTATATTTTACATGGAAGAAATACCTTTGGGGCTGTACCCCCTATAGCTACACCTCTTTCCTCCTCCTATGTCTGGTTGTAAGACAACTGGCCAGATTAGAGATCCCCATTTTGTCACCTGCCCTCTCTGACGTGGTACTAAAATTACTCCAACCCTCCGCCTACTCCAAAAATGGAACAGATCAGCAGGGGATTAACCCCTCTATTTTATACAGAATTTTTACAAGATTGTTTGCTTTAGACTCCTGTAGGAAATCCTAAAATGTGATAATGGGGCAACTACAGTGTAGCCATTGGTCATTTTTATCATTCCAAGGTCTTACAAGAGCTCCATTTGGATGATGTCACGATTCATCGAGGCCCTTTCATAGCAGTTCCCGTAGAGTTAGATCCGAAATCAATTATTTTATGAAGGCCGTTGTGTGGGGGGAAACTGGTAAAGGATAAATAGATAAAAAAGATCACTATCCCCATAGTGCCCTAATACCAGAGTCCTACTAATCCGGAGGCCCGGCCCTAAATACCCGACACCCCTGCCGGAATTTAACCCTAGATAATAAACCCTATACAATCCCTGTATTAGGTAGGCAAAAGAAAGCATAATTGGACAAATAGAAAATTCCATAAAAGCAATCCCACTATCCCGACATGCGCGTTTCACCCTAAGTACAAGGGTTTGTATTGGGATATTATCAGGGCTTTGGTGAATCATGACATCAACCAAATGGATCTCTGATAAGACCCTGGTTTCTATATTCCTATGCAAGTTTTTGTTGGGTCTCCCTACCCATGGTACAGTAACTGTGATCTTGGGGTGTATTGTTTTTTTGACATTTTATTAAAAGTTAAGTTTTAATATTGATCAATTTATGAATAAACAATAGTTTAAATGTTATCTGCAGCTTCTCAAATAGTATTTTCAATCTTCTCAGTGCATAAAAAAATGGAAAATTAAGAAAATTTACAACAAGGTTTGATTACAGATTTCCTATTATTTTTCTTCTGCAGCTCCTGTGCAGTCTATGTGTCTCCATAGTAACAGACAGCAAACAAAATCTATGTAGTCTGTATCCTAATTGAAAATAACAGCGGACACAGTACCAAGCAATAATTAATATGGCGGATGGCCATGTGTCTCCATGGTGACAGACAACAAACTGTGTGTAGTCTGATCCTGCAGCCATATTCCTCTATACTTTACTGGCTAACCTACCAAATGTATGTTAGCACAAAGTAATGTAGAAATCTAAGGAAGTAAGAGACAGCAGGACTGCAGAACTACACTGCACATTAGACTACATAACCCCTCCGATGCCTTGTTCAAAGCTGACCGATGGACATTTTGCCGGCGATGCCTGAGTGCCGCCATTTTGCCAGGGATTGCCGCCCCCCCCGGAGCATTATCCGTGGTCGGCTTCCCGTTCCCATGACAGCCAGGAGCCTATTGAAGGCTCCCAGGCTTGTCTGCCATTCATTTGTATTCATTTGGCTTTATGCAGCCTGTCATACAAATGCCAATATTTTAAAATGCATTGCAATGCATTAGCATTGTAATGCATTACTTTAGTGATCAGACCCCCTGGGGTTCAAGACCCCGTAGGGGTTCTAATAAATTAAATAAAAAAAGTAAAAAAAAAAAATTCAAATCAACCCCTTTCCCTAGAATACATATAAAAGTTAAAAATTACTGTGAAACACAAACGCATTAGGCATGCCCGTGTCTGAAAACACCGGTCTACAAACTTATAAATATATTTTTCTTGTACAGTAAACACACCATAGCAGGAAAAAAAAAAAAATCAAACTTGCCGAAATGCAGTTTTTTTTGCCGTTTTGCCTCTGATAAAAATTTGAATAAAAATTGATCAGAGCAATAGACATTCCCCAAAATGGTATAACTAAAAAGTTCAGCTGTGACCTGGTCCTGCAAAAAAAGATGCCCTATGCATCCCCATACACGGAAATATAAAAAAGTTACGTGTGTCATATTATGGCAAAAAATGTTTTTGCAAAGTTTTAGCTTTTTGTTAAGGGATTAAAATATAAATAAAAATATATAAATTTGGTATTCCTGGAATTGTACCAAAACATAGAATACAGGTGACATGTCAGTTTGGCTGCAGAGTGAACACTGTAAAAACGAAGCTGTAAGAAAGTCGCACAAATGCACATTTTCTCCAATTCCACCCCATTCTGCTAAGGCCCAGTGGGCCACAGCAAAAAAGCGCTGCAGGAAAAACCGCGGCGGCAATGCATTGTGGTTTTTTCCGCAGCACTTTTCACAGAAAGTACGCAGAGGTTTCCTCTGTGGACTTTCTGCTTCCATTATACCTATAGGGAAACCGCCGGCATTTCCGTAGGTATAATTAACATTCTGCGATTTCCAAAACCATGATAGTTTTGGAAATAGCAGTGTGTCCTCTGCACGTATTCTTCAGCAATATCTGGATCTGAAAGAGAAGCCGACCCTATTATTGACCACAACCTGATTCCTGTGACATCCTCCTAAGCGATTCTACTGAAGATCCATAAGGAACAATCACCCAAATTTTGAATCAAGAATGAAACACAAATGTCTTCCAGGTTTACATACATATAATAACACCAAATTTCATGAGCTTATTACACTGACCATATCTTGTGTCACGCTACAATGGTGACAGATGCCGTTAGAATAATCTATGTAACACCTGTCAGGGTTCTCTAGTGGAGTTTTCTATTTATAGTGTCTTCGGTGGCTAATAGTGACAGTGTGTTTAACTGTGTAGCGTCCACTGTTTATGGAGAGATAGATGAAGGCTACTGTCACACTCTTATGTGCCTGGTTAAAGAGGTTGTCCAGGCAAAAATGTTATTTATTTAAATAGGCCGGAGGAGGTGAAAACATTTTTTTTTTAAAAATCATACTTACCTGTCCACAGTGCTCCGGTGTCCTTCCAGTGCACTCTGGTCCTGCTGCTCAGCTGTCTTCTTGAAGTGAAATTTCTCGCCGACTGTGGCGCCCCGGGTCCCTTGTGCTGAAGCCGCTGATTGACCTTAGTGGTCACGTGAGGTGAGGACTTCTTCCGGAAGACAACTGTGGAGTGCCATTGCTCCAAAGTGATAAGCAACATTGTCCTCATTGCTCCAAAGAGAACATTTGCATATTGACAAATACTGCGATATTTCAGCATTGGAGGCAGCGATTCACAAGGGGCAAACACCATTCGATTCAGGTGACCCCAACCTATCTATCTGCATGGCTGGGTTGATATGTTAGGTTCTGGTGACAGACTCCCTTTAAGGAGAACATGTCACCTCTCCTGACCTGTTTAGTATATACTTGTATTCCCATGGAGTATCACAGTCTGGTACTGCCTGCACTGACTGTGCAAAATCAGAATGCACATCAATACACCCCCAACAGGTGAAGCCCAGTTGTCAATGTATTCATAAATTTATGGGAGGAATAATAAAGGATGGCGCAAGAGAATCTTAGAAAAAGATGCTTCGGAATGGTGAAGAACCCAAGTAATTACTAAAGAAGCCATTACAGGGAGGGCTGACTCTCTAATACAACAGGATCTTCATATGAGCTTAATACAACAAGAGAGTTTCTGACAGAATGAGCTTAGTGCAACAGGTGAGAGTCTGCTCATATGAGCTTACACTCTAAATAACTCTCCATTATTATAATATATATATTAAGAGCAAGAACACCTTATCTTTGGAAAGAAATGGAGTTGCACAAGCCACAACCAAAAGAGGTTTTCCTATGAACATAACTATATGTAAATCTGGAGACAATTAGAAGTTAAACATTTTTGCAAATATAAATAACTTAAAAAATTGTAAAGTTTTGAAGATTTTCTCATTTTTGAATGCAGGAACTTTTTATGGTCTGGAACTTGTCAGAAACTCAGCCTTGTCAGAAACTCCTTATTGCGGACAGACCCGGACAGTACATGTATGAGATTTCCACAATAAGGACATCATGGCTAGGTTTCTGACAAGTCCCAGACAATAGAAATTTCCTCTATTCATGGTCATATCCATTGGCAACTGATCAAGACTAGAGATGAGCGAAGTTTTCAAAAATTTGATTCAGCAACTTCGCCTAATTTTCTGATAAGATTCTATTTGATCCGAATTAATTCACGGAGAATAAACAGCTATTTCCTGTCTGCAGAGAGCCGGGGTGGGCAGCAAAATGTCGGAAGCCCTTGGATGCCGGGGTCAGGTCTCCGCTCTTTCTCTCTCCAGCACGGACTTTTATTCATGTGGAAGAATCTGCTAACAAGCAAAGACACGCCTACCCAATCAAATCACTAGAGAACATCATGTGACCGTCTGATGTCACAAAGTTCCTTACTGAATATTCGTTGCCGTGAAGCATCAGGAAATCCGGATTCCACGCGAATTTCCTGAAATTCGGATCAAATTCCACTTCTGCAGCTTTGATTCGCTCATCTCTAATCAAGACTAAAGATGTCACCACTAAGATGGTTAAAACTCTTTAAAACTCTGCAAAATTCTTTAATTATATATGGTTGCAAAAATGTTTAACTTTGAATAGTCTACAAATTTAAATAAAGTTATATTTTTCAGGAAAGCCCTTTAGGCTAAGGCCCACATAGCGAAACACATTTAAAAAAAGCTGCAGAAAAAAACATGGCGTAAATGCGTTGTGTTTTTTTTATGCAGTGTTTTTCATTGCGTTTTTGCAGAGTTTTCCTCTGGGGACTATACGGAAAACACCGACATTTCTGCAGATATAATTGACATGTTGACATTTTCAAAAACATGGGCATTTTTGAAAATGCAGCTTTCCCACTGTGGATTTTTTTCTGCAATGTGTGGATGGGATTAGCCAGAATCCCATTGACTTAGCAGGTATTGTAAAACATTACGTCTTCGCACTGTGGGGCTTAAGCCTTACAATTTCACTTAACTGCAGTTGGCAACAGGGAGGTATGCAAGACTTTATGCAAGACTTATACAAATTGTGTGCAGGTTATCAGACAGGGACACTACATGTATGAGAAGATAATAAGGACATCATGGCCGGGTTTCTGACAAGTCCCAGACCATAGAAAGTTCTTGCATTCATGGTCATATCCATTGGTAACCGATCAAGAAAAAAGATGTCACCACTAAGATGGTTAGAGGAAACTCTGCAAAATTTTTAATTATTTATATTTGCAAAAATGTTTAACTATAAATTTAAATATGGTTATTTTCATGAGAAAACTCCTTTAATAATGTAATAATTTCCTGCATTCAATATTGCAGCTCCAGTCAATGCAGATAAATATACACATGACTGCTTCCCTAGCTTAAAAACCCTGTAAAACATGAAGCAACAGTGAAAATGCTGGAAAAATGAGAATAAGAGAAGGCAGAGCAGTGTTTACAGGAGGAGGAGGCTGGGCACCGTGATGTGTCTCAGTGTTTTCCTAATCACTAAGCAGCAGCTCAGGTTCAGGACTGGACAGCTCCTTCCACCTTTCTTCCTGCATTACAAATGGCTGTTCCATGATTGACACGGCAGCTGCCCATACACAGCCCAAGAAAGACAAAGTATACCTATAGGA